>FR990050.1:20903485-21333485 GCA_905404095.1 Glaucopsyche alexis
ATATTCCCCCGCACATATTGTAGTGAGAATTCATTGTAGTGTCATCTAAATTAAGATGTTACAGTATCCATACACCATACTGTAACAGCCTCCGTGGTCTAGTGGTTAGAGCATTGGCTCTCGACTCGGTGATCGTGGGTTCGATTCCCTCATTGGAACAACGGGAAAATGTTGATTCCAAGTTTGTTTAGGACAATGCAGGCTGATCACCTCATCAACTGAACCGATGATCTGACAAGAAAGATGATCCAGCGTCGGATGGGCATGTAAAAAGTCAGACCTGCGCTTCATATCTCGTCAGTCGTGTCGGTTATCTGTCCCACTAGATTACGAGAGTACAGGAAGAGAGAGTGCTCTTGTGTACTGCGCATACACTTGGGCGCTATAAAATTAATCCTGCGTAACTGGCCTGCTTTCAATGAAACCGGCCACCGTTACCGAGATCGGTGTGGGGGAGTTACACCATACTCTTTATCATTCAATCGGCTACCGATTAAATCAGCAGATAAAACTTCATATAAATAGTTTAAAGTGTCATGCCAATCCCATATAGAGTCAGTTAAAACTGATCCAATCGGTAGCGTCATGCCGATTGGATGATAGGCCTATCTAAGGGTAGCTATACATCATACCCAAGTATGGTACCCAACAAGCGGTGGTAAGGCTACCCTAAGATGCACTACAATTTTTCAACAAAATTTTCATATTTGTGACGATCACTCGGTATCAGCTCACATAGAGATGCTACGCAGCACGCTTAAGATAATTGAAATAACGATTCAAAATTGAACTTTATTCACTTACACACACAAAAACTTTATACACACAAAAATTACTACTGATTTTGATGAAATTTGCTATGGTAGCAGGTAGTTTAAGGCTCAGGATTATAACCTAGGCTACTTTTTATCTCGGGAAGAAAGTACATTATTCGCGCAGGATACCCGATAGTACCCGATAGATAGAGAGCGAAGCCGCGGGAAACAGCTAGTTGTGAAATAAATAATAATAATCAACAATCAAGCACAAAATTGAAAATTAGCATCGCATTTTCATTTAAAATGATTATATTCCAAAGTCTACACAGTAGGTAAGCCTGTATGAGCAAAAATGTAAGTCGGCCTTTGTGAGCCGTCCCTTAATTCAGATCCGTTATGAAAATCCGGTAACCGCGCCTTTTGTGGAATGCAAATTAATATGATAATGAGGTAACTATCTTATCTTTACAATGATAATCCATGGTTTTGGAAGATTTTCGGCGGACAATCCGGAATGTACATTGTTCCGAAATTGAATATTATCTTAATTCGTTTCATGAATCGTATTTGAATAGCGAAATCGACCAACAACTACGGTTTTATAATTCTGACGTAGAATTTTAAGTACTGTCAGGGGCCAGGACATATTATAATAAATTTTTGATCCTCATATTAATAACAATAAATAGCATAAATACCCTGCTATTAGCAGAAGAAGAAGACATAAATATATCGTTCCTTGTCCTCCTTACGAACATGCTAATGGGGAGGAAAGAGATGTCAATTAGTCAATCCATCCACATCCCACTTTTGTTGAAGTTGTCCGTACACAAATGACATTAATGTACCACTAGATGTTGCCCGCAACTTCGTGCGCGCTAAAAGTAATTCCTATGCGTAGCTATGTCCTTCCCTGTGGTCTGCTCTATTATCTGTGCCAAATTTCATCAAAATCGGTCCTGTACTTTCGCAGCCTTTCCAATGCAAACATACAAACAAACTAACAACCTTTCCTCTTTATAATATTATAGACAATCTATGTTCTCACTTATTTACATTGCTATAAAGTCGTAATTCATATGTCGTACCAAAAAACAATTAACAAAATCACAACCAAAGTACAAACACCTAAACCAACACCTACTAAAGACAATTCTTTAGTATTCTTTCCCGGGACATTCAGAAATCGATCGTTCTAAGTTATATTCAACTAGCTTTTGCCCGCGTAAATACATTATCCCGCGGGAACACTACCTTTTCGGGATAAAAAATATCTTATGTCCTTTCCCGGGACCCAAAGTATGTCTATACCAAATTTCATAAAAATCGGTTTAGCGTGAATAAGTAACAGACAGACACACACATTTTAGCATTTATAATATTAGTATAGATTTCCTCAACTTTTCATAGAAGTGGAAGCGTTCTCCTATTTAACATTCGAGAGGGTAACCTAAGTAATCGGTCGTATACTGGAACGATAGTTAAACGAGACGCTCAAGTCACATATTGTCCTTGTCATTTCGGCTAGCAGATACAGCGACAGCTTGTGAAACTTCTCCTACTCACTCTTAATTTTGATTACCCATTTCGGCCGAAGCCTGGCGTTTTTAGGTATCGTTATACTGGGTTGTCAACTTGTCAGCTGTCAGTTGTCGTATTTGTAAAATTCGAAACTGCCTCCGTGGTCCAGTGGTTTTGAGCGAAGCTAGGCTCTCGTCTTAGAGGTCGTGTATTCGTTTTCACGCTGGAACAACGAAATATCTGTTTCAAATTTTGATTAGGATAATGCAGGTTGTTCTTGTTTGATGACATGATTGCCTGACAAGAAAGATGATCTATGCGACGGATGTTCATGTTAAAAGTCGTATGTATGATCTCTCGCCCGTCGTGTCGATTATCCGTCTCACTAGGTTTCGTGAGTAAAGGGATAGAAAGTGCTCTTGTGTTCTGCGCACACACTTCAGCACTATAAAAATAACTCCTGCATAGCTGGCCTGGTTTCAATGGCCACCGTCGCCGACATCGGTACGGGGAGCTATTTATATAAAAATCTAATTAATTGATGGGGCTCAGAAAAATATAAACTCTTTTTTCTACATCAACGAGAGTCACAAGGTTGCAACTGGACTATAATAAGTTGTTACAACCTACTGGGTTTTCCACATTGATAACTCTACGCATTTATAACAATAATTACATTACCATTAATGTCGCATACAATATGTTGCCACGACTTCGTACGCGCAAAAGGAAATGCCATGAGATTTAGCCGAGATAAAAAGTACCCTAAGTCCGTGGTCTACTCTATATTTGTACCAAATTTCATTAAAAACAGTCTAGTAGTTTCAGAGTCTATTCAATTCAAATAAACAAACAATTAAATCTCTTTTTATTACTTTAGTGTAGACAGACAATACTGTGACTAAAAAGTTTTTAAACATCCTTTTATTTCAGCCATAGTTGGGTAAAAATTAAAGATTATTATATTATATCTACTTATTTAGTAGATCGCATTAAATTCTGCCCAAAACTAAGGTTATTTCGTAACATAAATGATTTCGAGTTTAATAAAACAACGGAGATCGTCATAAAAACCGGTACATAATATTTGGCAGTGCCAATAATATTTTTCCCGAATCAGAATTGCTTTCTTCGTGTCGAAACCAAAGTGAATACTTTATATATGATTGATTCATACAATCTGAAAGTGTAAATATCTAGAAATGTGTTACTACAAGGGTGTAACAAAAATAAGTGATAATACGCGACGCTGGAGCGCTTTCCAATACAAATCGCAAAAAAAAAATTGCTCTTTCAGCGCTGCTACTTTCACAGTGAACTCTCTAGGAACACAAACACACCCTTAAGTATTATCTCTTATTTTTGTTACACCTGTAAATTTGAGGGATCGACTATGTAGACAGCATCGTGTATTTATTCACATTTATTCTTTTTGTTTTATTAAAATACAGCCTACTACTATTGTAAATGTGAAAGGTTGTGTGGATGGATGGGTAAATGAATAGATGGATGGAAGTTTGTTATTCTTTCACGCAAAACTGCTAACGGATTTCGATGAAATTTGGTGCAGTAGTAGTTTCAGCTTTACTAACTTTTATCTCCAAAAAGCACAGTGTTCTAATGGGATACAGTATTTACGTGGGCGGAGCCGTGGGCAACAGCTAGTTTATATACTCTATATACTAATAATAAAGAGGAAAAGTTTGTTTGTTTGTTTGCATTGAATAGGCTCCGAAACTACTGGACCGATTTTGATAAAATTTGGCACAGATATAGAGTAGACCACGGGGAAGGACATAGGCTACTTTATGTCGCTGAAAAACGTACGGTTTCTGCTAAATTAACTTTTGCGCGTACGAAGTCGCGAGCGACATTTAGTATGAAATAAAATGAAAGTAATAAATAATTAAATGTATTTCATACATATGTACATGCAAGCCAGAGTCCAAAACCCTCTGTTTACCTTAAACACCGATAGATTCTAATTTACTCCGCACTATAGAATAAGTTGCCGCTTGCCCAGAAGTCGAAAATCATCGAATATGTCCCTAAAGTACGTAATCACAGCAGCCGCAGCGTCTGCCAGTTTAATAATTTAAAATCTTATAATCATATAATTATTATCTTACAATTTTTTTTAGATCTTACAACTCTGATATATACTAGCATGGATGGATGTATGGATGGGTCCATGTTTGTGACTCTTTTACGCAAAAACTACCGAAAAGATTATGTCTAGAGAACCCCAATGGGAACAGTGAATCCCCATTTCACTTGCGGTAGGTAAAATAGTTTGGTTAGCATTAATATGAAGTTTGCTACTGTACCGTAAGTCTATCGGACGCTAGCTCTTAGACTATATTGAAAGACTGTAAGTAAACCTAGATATCAACATTAAACTCACATAAATGTACTATTTCATATTTATTAAAACTGCTTCCAGTAAAATTGCACAGTTTTTATCGTAGCACACAGTAATTTACTTTTTTGACAACCCTAGAGATTTTATGATGGACGCAGTAGAAGTAATTCCGTCGTCGCCCGTAAATGTCTTGGATAATTAATTTTCCCATAAATCTTCATTACTAATTACCTACTGGAATCAGTGCTTTACCCCGCTGGTTTTAGGGTTGTAGATTTTAGCTCGGTAACGGTTTGTGAACTTTGTAAGCATTCGTAGATAGTAGCAGTCCTAGAAAAGGAATAAAACGATGATTTTAGGTTTTCTCAATCAAATAATCTTCAATGATTATAATATGTATGCTCTATGAACTTAACAAAGTTTTAAGATTTGTTTTTAACTTCCCGCTAAGAAAATCTAAGATTTTCAAAAATCGGAACGTTATTGGTTGTAACCCGTTTTGCAAAAATTTAATTCTTATCAGATCTCGACGTTCTGAGATCACAGGAAGCTTCCCTGACTACCCCCGCGAGGGGTCACTATGTCTGTGTGTGTGTAAGTATGCAGTAAACCTCTTATAACTTTTGAACGGTTTGACCGATTTTATTGCGGCTGGTGCCATTCGAAAGAGCTTGGCCAAATTTAGATTTTGAATACAATTTGGACCGATTGGGACATGCAGATTTAAAGAAAACTAAAATAAGTGTGATTTCTTTTTTTTAATGTTGTTTTTTTGGAATAACTTTTATCAATTTCGAACCCAGTATATATATGTGTATATATATGTGAGTGTATGTGAAGGAGGACATAATTTGTCATTTTATTACTAAATGTTTCAATCCAAAGGAGTCTAAAATTTGTATTATCAACTAAAATTGTGCATTAAAATGCAATAAAAAATCTCTGAACCGAGATATTTAATGTGGTGAGAATTTTGTGGGCAATATTCTCACGAACCCATAAATATATTATTGTAAGGTTAACATCGACATAAAATATATTTAAGACGGTTTTAAGCGTTGAATTTATTGGTAGTTTAACTTTTAGGTATTCAAAGAACGTTTAAATAGTTTCTTTGATAGTAATTGGTGTTTAACATTAAAAATTGAAAAAGAAAATACTAATAGCAGGAATAGTAGAAATGTATACCTGTTAATTATGATACAGTTTTTATATCCCACGGGAACTATCTGTAATATGTGTATCGTACAGTGTGTCTACATCGGGAATAAACTGTCACATTCGTAATAGAATACCGATCAACAGCCTCCGTGGTCTAGTGGTTTAGAGCTAGGCTGTCGACACGGAGGTCGTGGGTTCGATTCCCGCATTGAATCAACAAAAAAAAGTTCTTTTCAATCTTTTTTTTCAGTCCGAAAATTGTATAAGCGCTTTTTATATAATATTATATGAGCATATTATTTTTATACAATTCTCATTCTATCCTTTCGTGTTTATGAGTCGGTAGCTCGTATTCATGCTGATCCTAAAGTGCTACAAATACACAATTTTCTCGTTCGCCCAATTATTTTAATGCTAACATGGGTGAGTTATAACTTATAACGTACATTTGATAGAAAAAATGTTCAGTGGTTGGCTGAAATACCATCTAGAACGCTTCTGGAGTCCGATAGAGTAAGTGACTTGATAAGGCCGTGAGACTCAATAAACGAGATGAAATCAAAGATGCGGATAGCACTATATTATATCAACTACACTATAAATTAACAACCTCTGAGGTCCAGTGGTTGGAGCTTGGCTCTCGACTCAGATGCCGTGGGTTCGATTCCAGCATTGGAACAACAAAAAAAATGTTTCCAAGTTTGGTTAGTACAATGCAGGCTGATCATCTGATTGTCTAAAGAAATGTTCATGCGTCGGATTGGCCTGAAAAGTCGGAATTTCACCTGATCTCTCGCGAGTCGTGTCGGTTATTGTTGAATTCTATCTTAATTCATCTACAAAAATCCCTCTCTTTTGTTTATTCAAGTTATCGTTTCGAAAGCGGAACCCTAAAGCTCTACATCTTTCTCACACCTCTAATCTTTGACAAGTATTTGAAATACGACTTTACTGACATGGTTTTATATTAACACAACAATTATAAAACAAAAGGTCCATGTCTACTGATTGAGTTGTGTAATAAATATTGCTATTTTATGGCAACCAGATGTTGACAAACCATGGGAATACGAACGGCCAAGCTAATGCTAACTTACACTCTGCATTCTGGCTTACACTATACATGACATACCTTTTGAGCGCTTAACTTAATAAAGCGCAGTTATTAATTTTATTCAAAGTGTTTTATTTAATCTCGTATCCACGATCTTCAACCTAATCTAGCCCTAAATCCAATAGTTATCCGTCTCACTGGGTTATGAGAGTAAAGGAAGAGAGAGTGCTCTTGTGTACTGCGCACATACTTGGGCACTATACAATTACTCCTGCGTAACTGGCCTGGTTTAAATGAAATCGGTGTGGAGAGTTATATAGAGGATACCGGACACTTAATTTACACAAGCAGTGCGTGTCCTCAAGTAATGAAAAATATTATAAAAATGCGGGCAAGTATTTCAAATCTAAACCTTTCCTTTGTGTGCGGAATTTCATTATGAATACATAATATTTAAAATATTTAATAAGTCTACAAGTATTACATTAGTATTCCCGGCTTCGTTTGTGTTGTATTGAAAGGTTTTTAATTCTTTTCGTATTTAACTGAACTGAAAACTTCATGCCTCCATGAAAAAATATTAATGATTATTTTCTAAACAAAACACTATATTACTGTTAATATAATGTTGTTCAAAATGAATTACATATATTTTTTGGGCATATATAGCATAGTAGTAGTGTTTGTGTCAAGACATTTAGGCTGAAAAATAATTACACCAAATAAAATTACATTTCGCTTTCTAAGGCACTTCAGTCGTTAACCTCACAGAAACAGGTGAAAGCAAATTCTGCGTAAATAACGTCATCATTATATAAGACGTATAAGATCAATGACCTTAATTGCGCCGTAAAGAGCGTTATTTAATTTTATTTAGGATTCAGGACATTTCTTTTGCAAGTTACAACAGTGTATACATAACATTATCGAATGAAAATTATATAATCGCTTTTAATGTAAATAAGTATATTATTTTTATACAATACTTCTCATTATATTAACGTTACGAATACGCCATTGTAGCTTGCTCGTGTTTACCCTACAGTTGCAGGCCGCTATCGTCGTAGCTCGTATTAATAACGCTGAGCCTAAGGTGCTGCAAAAACATAAATTTTCTCGTTCGCCCAATGATTTCAATGATAAGTGCCGTTGGAACACGTTCCAGTTGCCGGGTAGCCGGTGCCGGGTAGCCGGTCGCGAAGTGTATGGCCATGTACACCGGTACGTGTGAAAGCTGTCGTACATGTACATTGACTGTGGGAGAGCCACGCTTCGGCATGAATGGGCCGGCTCGACCGGGTAAATACCACGACCTCACAGAAAACCGGCGTGAAATAACGCTTGCGTTGTGTTTCGCCGAGTGAGTGAGGTTACCGGAGGCCCATGGGGGGATTGGGGATTTTAAGGACCAGGAACGCAAGTCGCAACACCAGAGGAGTTCCAAGTGTAACTCCTCTGGTGTTGCGAGTGTCCATGGGCGGCGGTAATCGCTTACTATCAGGCGATCCGTCTGCTCGTTTCCTGGCTCATTACATAAAAAAAAAAAACATGGCCATACACTTCGCGACCGACTACCCGGCACCGGCTACCCGACAACCGGAACGTGTGCAACGGCACTAAGGTCCTAAACCATTAGGACGTGTAAAAAATGTTCGACAAGATAAAGTCACGTCATCTTGTATTCAGAAGATTTTGTCAAATATTCTTCTTCTTCTTCTTTAAATGGCCTCCCTTATAGGATTAGGGACCGTCCATTAATCACGTGATGTTTTTTAACAACTTTTTAGACCCCTCCCCCCCCCTGGTGATTCGTGGTGAGGTTTTATACTACCCCCCCTCCCCCACCTAAGATCACGTGTATTTTTTTTACATAGTAAGCAGGTCATGTTTGAAGAAAAACTTTAACTTAAAAAACAATTTAATCGACTAATTTAAGCAATTAAAACTATACGAGTCATTTGTTTTGTAAGTATTTAAACAACACTACGAATCTACAACCAATAATAATTTCGGTATGCATAGACTAGATTCGAAAATTAATACACGTGATGTCTCCTTATACCCCCTCCCCCCCCTTGGTGATACTTGGTGATTTTTTTTCGGACCCCCCCTCCCCCTTTAGGCATCACGTGATTAATGGACGACCCCTTAGCCAGTATCAGTATAATTCAGGAAAAAATAACTTTGTAGCAGGTGGCGAAAACTTTGCGCAAAATTAGGGCTTTGTGAATGTACAAGGGAAGAAACAGTTTAAATTACGTAATATTGTAAATTTACTATATCTTCTTGATAGTTGAAACCTGAAACAACAAGACAAATACAAAATTTTAGTTTGTTAGTAAAGACGCACAAATCTACAATTTGATATTATTATGATTAATAAAACTACATAGAACATCTATAAAAGGAGAATGAACTAAGGACAAAAGGGATTGGAAATCGGAAGGACGAGGGATATCAGGAGGAAGTGCATCGTATAGTGAGGATAAACGATTTGGACAGCTGAAAAAAATATGCTCAAGAGTGTCTTCATCGAGTCCACACTCACATAAAGACGAATCCCTAACCCTAATACTATGAAGAAAGACTGGAGTGCAGGAGTGGCCCAAACGCAGGCGGCAGACTGTAGATGTGACGAATTTTCTTGCTTTCCTGTATCAAATATTGTTAATATAAATTAATTTAAATAAAATTAAACTGCGGACAGCAAACGTCAAAATGTCAAGATGACAAATGTCAAATCACGACTTCCCCAATAAACCCTAAAAAGTTTAAATGTAGACACTTTTTGCCTCGACATGCCCCGTCTATTATCATATAAAAGACCTAATAATATGCGTTCGAAAAATAGCAGAACATAAGCTTCTTATTTCCTTTTATTTTCCATTAAGAACAAACATATTATAACGATAAAACTTTCGAAGTTTTGTCTGCGTCTTTTAATTTTTTCAGATAAAGTTAATTGGTTGGATCGCCAGATACGATGTTTGAAGTCCCATTAGTCGATTACGGATGATAAATTGAACTTTTCACTTTTTTCTTTCGGCTTAAAAACAAAAAAGTTTCTCAAAGGAGGATTACTAAAATATAAGTTGGGCAATATTTAGTTTTATCTTTATATTATCTTTAGGTTACATGATTGAAAAACTTATTTGTAACTTTGGTATTGTCAGGATCAATCCACACGCGATATAACGCTGCATTTGTAAGATAGCCATTCAAAATTGAGCTTTATTTATTAGCCAAGAAGATACTTGTTTCGTTGTAAAAGTTTGAAATTGTCTGCACAGCGCATGTGCAGTGTATGACTGATGTCATAATATAAAACGTGTACCTTTTTGTGTGGTGAATAAAATTCAAATTGCAATAATTATCTTAAAAATATAGCGCCGTGTTACGTGTATCGTTTCGGTGTGAAGTGAGCCTTAAAGTCTATTTTAACAGTTCAATGGTTGTCTGGTCTACTTTCTGGATTAATTCATAAAACTATTCCTATTTTATTCAAAAAGTACTAAAATCTTACTTCTTTATTATTAGTTACAAGTTATTAAGTAATAAAAACAGTAAATATAGATTTTTTTTATGTTATAAGTTAGAATATAATGTAATAAAAACCGTATAGATTTTTTTTCATTGGGATCACTTAGCGTCAGAGATAGCTAGTTTATTTACGTATTATAAGGGTCAACCCACAGGACCATACGGGATGCTACACTGCATTTTTAATATAGCGATTCAAATAGAACGTTATTTACTCCAAAACAAGAAGATATACGTTTAATCGCAAGAGTTCAAATGTTAAACTGCACCGCTCTACATAGCGAGACACCACCCTTGCAATGAAACGTGTATCTTCTTCTGAATAAAGTTCAATTTTGAATCACTATTTTAAAAATGCAGCGACACGTCGCGTATGTCTTGTATAGGGTAACCTAAGTCGTTTAAATTGGAAGAAACGGGGATTGAGACAAATTTACACCCGAAATTAATAATAATCAATCTTAATCTCATTTTAGCCATCTAAGAACACGATTTTAATACATTTCAACCTTCGATCAATAATACAACAACGATCCTAGTATTAACTCACGTCAATTTTTGTGTGAGAATCCAAGATGGGATTCAATATAATATTTTAGATATGTTAGACATTAATTTCGGGCGTTGGTCTACAAACGATACTACGAGTATAAGTTAACTTCGTTTATCGCAGTCTTCTTATACAAACTATCTATTACAGCGTTAGACTACAGTGTAGTACTTGCGTATAAATTTGTTACTTGCGTATAAATTTGTTTGAATTGTATGTGTTCCTTTTCTTTTCTTTCCAATTTAACCATGTTATGTTAATTTTTCTGTCCTATTTTTGTAGTTTTTTTATGTAAGTCATTGTATTATTTGTGGTGTAATGTCTCATTGTGTCAAATTAACGTTTTTTTTATTTATTTGTTAGACACTAGAGTTTTTCGAGCGTCGCCGTCGTGCCTACGCCGCACAGCGTCGACGCCGCGGCGACGCGACTCCGCACAGTATCGACGTCGCGGTGACGCGGACGCGACGCCGGCGCTAGCCAGCTTCTGAACGTATTGCTGGTGCCGCGTAAGCCCGGGGCGTTCGGCAGGCGGCTAGCGCTGCGGCGCCGATGCTCGAAAGACGCTAGTGTGGGGTGTGCCTTACACTCTTCAACGTTACACCTGTAACGATATTAAAATTGGACTTTATTCTAGGTACCTCGGTATCCGGAACCCGCTGAAGAGCCGGCATCACTCCACTAAGCGCGTGGTGTTCATCAAGATTGCGCTGGTGTGGCTGCTCAGCATGTTCGTGTCCAGCTCCATCACTGTGCTGGGTGAGTGTTGTCCACGGTCAGTGGTATATACTGTAGGTACTCCGGAATCCGGAACCAGCTGAAGAGCCGACACCACTCCACCAAGCGCGTGGTGTGGCTGCTCAGCATGTTCGTCTCCAGCTCCATCACTGAGCTGGGTGTCATCTCGGCATGTTCGTATCCAGCTTCATCACTGAGCTGGGTGTATCTCGGCATGTTCGTGACCATCTCCATCACTGAGCTGGGTGTATCTCGGCATGTTCGTGACCAGCTCCATCACTGAGCTGGGTGTTATCTCGGCATGTTCGTCTCCAGCTCCATCACTGAGCTGGGTGTCATCTCGGCATGTTCGTATCCAGCTTCATCACTGAGCTGGGTGTATCTCAGCATGTTCGTATCCAGCTTCATCACTGAGCTGGGTGTCATCTCGGCATGTTCGTGACCAGCTCCATCACTGAGCTGGGTGTATCTCGGCATGTTCGTGACCAGCTCCATCACTGAGCTGGGTGTTATCTCGGCATGTTCGTGACCAGCTCCATCACTGAGCTGGGTGTTATCTCGGCATGTTCGTATCCAGCTTCATCACTGAGCTGGGTGTCATCTCGGCATGTTCGTATCCAGCTCCATCACTGAGCTGGGTGTATCTCGGCATGGTCGTGACCAGCTCCATCACTGAGCTGGGTGTTATCTCGGCATGTTCGTATCCAGCTTCATCACTGAGCTGGGTGTCATCTCGGCCTGTTTGTGTCCAGCTTCATCACCGAGCTGGGTGTATCTGGGCATGTTCGTGTCCAGCTCCATCACCGAGCTGGGTGTCATCTCGGCATGTTCGTCTCCAGCTCCATCACTGAGCTGGGTGTCATCTCGACATGTTCGTCTCCAGCTCCATCACTGAGCTGGGTGTCATCTCGGAATGTTCGTGACCAGCTCCATCATTGAGCTGGGTGTCATCTCGGCATGTTCGTGTCCAGCATCATCACTGAGCTAGGTGTCATCTCGGCATGTTCGTGTCTAGCTCCATCACCGAGCTGGGTGTCATCTCGGCATGTTCGTCTCCAGCTCCATCACCGAGCTGGGTGTCATCTCGGCATGTTCGTGTCCAGAATCATCACTGAGCTGGGTGTCATCTCGGCATGTTCGTGTCCAGCATCATCATTGAGCTAGGTGTCATCTCGGCATGTTCGTGTCCAGCTCCATCACCGAGCTGGGTGTCATCTCACCAATTAAACCCGCTAATTAGACACTCAACTGTAATAGATATTTAGGAAACTGTGTCGAAATTTATAATTGATATATAATAATTGATATTAAGCAATTTGATTCGATCAAAAGAGTGTAACTTAAAAAGGTGAAGCTAATATTAAATAGCCAAAAATTAAATAGTACAAAACTCAATTTAATTCTTTTCAGACTTTTCCGAATATAATTGCTTTTTCGAAGGGGAATCTATCATTACTATGAACTTACCCCCTTTATATTTCGGATAAATCCCATCAAGATTTCGCAATGGAAGGCAGAGAAAGGCCATTATAGAGTTAATGAGTTTTCTTATAAAGTTTATTCTTAAAATGAACGCTTATTCGTAACGGCAACCTTTTTCGAATAAATCTGATTAGGTTGTAGATTTATTTATTTACTTATCTATTGTGGATGTAGTGATTATTTCTATTTTATATTACCTACTCATGTTGTATCTATAGAATGTAGATACTTATTTTGAAAATTCTGAGGTAAAACTTATAATGTAATAACTCCCCACACCGATTTCGGTGACGGTGGCCAGTTTCATTGAAACCATGCCAGTTACGTAGGAGTAATTTTATAGTGCCAAGTGTGCGCAGTACACAAGAGCACTTCTTTACTCTCATAATCCAGTGGGACGGATAGCCGACACGACTGGCGAGAGAACAAACTTATAATGCTAAATCGATTACATTTTTTTTTAAAGTTCAAAGAAGAGATGACTAACGGCCCGTTTCAATAACTTATCTATAACTATTTATTAGAAACGTCGTCACTCAATCATTTTCCGGTTTTTCGCGATACAAATTTGACGTTTTTAACAAAATATAGCTATAGATAGATAGGTTATTGGAACCAGTCGTAAGACAAATACAATAGTCTACTTATCAGATAATTTACGTATCGTTCGGTTGACTTAGTTTTAATTTAAATTGTTATTTAAACGAGTTAAGTGTATTAGGTCCTTGTGAAAAATTTATTGAAATCAATCAAGCGCAATTGGAGCGTACGAATGGAAATTTATGAGTGAGATAATTCATAAAACGTAGAATATTATTCTTTGCTCAGTTTCTTTTACTCAGTCCAGTCTTAATGCAATTACCCTCGTCCTAATTTTTCTTTTTTCTAATTGGATCTTTTTATATTTAAAAAAAAAATATTTATTTCTTAATGTGATATCTTAATCTAATTCATAAACAGTTAGTGTTCTCATTATTTATTTGTAATATAATGACATGCAGGCACAATACAAAATAACCTATAGGATCAAATTTCACATCTAGGTATATATATATCTACACTAATATTATAAAGAGGAAAACTTTGTTTGTATGTTTGTTTGTTTGTTTGTTTGTTTGTTTGTTTGTTTGTTTGTTTGTTTGTAATGAATAGGCTCAAAAAGTACTGGACCGATTTCAAAAATTCTTTCACCATTCGAAAGCTACATTATCCACGAGTAACATAGGCTAAATTTTATTTTGGAAAAAAATAGGGTTCCGTAAGATATTTGGGTTTATCGGACACAAGGTGTAAAAAATCAACCAGAAAAGTTACTTATTTTGCGTACGCTGCCTAAACTATAAAAGATAGAACCATAAAATGTTCTAATTAATTGTAGATCTTATAAATATCTACAAAAAAGTCCGCGACACACTATACCTATCTATGTCGAGTGAGGCACAACAACCATTTTTTTATTTAGAAATCTTGAATTTTTTTTGGACTACATTTAAACGCGTTTATTTTACTCATGTTATTAATCCTTATCAAAATAAATTATTTCATCACTAAGTACAGTTTATGTAGATAATATTTGGTCTTTGAATGATTAAAATTGGACGTTTGGTTTTGAAGTTATGGCGAAATTAAAATATTACGACTTCTGCTGCACGGCCCGTTGCGAAGTGGGCGTCACCAAGGCGGGGTGCGCGTGCGGGTTAATTAAATAGTTTAGTTTAGTTTAGTTAAATAGTTTAGTTATTTTATAAACATCAAATTGATAATATCTTAAAATATAATACATTATAATATCTATACATCTATACAGTTAAACACAATTTAAGTGTCTGTTTGTAACTTCAAATTAACAGCTTTTTACATAATGAATCTGAAAGTATATTCGTTACTTACAATAAAATACATTTTTTTTTTTAATTTTTGTCTGTCCGTCTGTCTGTCTGTAAGTCGGTCTGGCTGTCTATTTGTTCCGACTAATCTCTGAAACGGCTGGACCGATTTTCACGGGACTTTCACTAGCAGATAGCTGATGTTATAGGGTACATAGGCTATTTTTATTTTAGGGTTCCGTTTAAAAAAATAGGATTCCGCTTTCGTTAGTCATAAATAAAGTCGCGGGTAAATTTCAGCGATATCCCAAAGTATTGTTCCACGCGGACGAAGTCGCGGGCAAAAGCTAGTATAAAAGAAAGTCGTGTTAGTTACACTATTATAACTCAATAAGGCTAAAACAATTTGGCTGAAAATTGGTGGGAAGGTATCATAGAACCAGGAGAAGGACATATGACATTTTTGATCCCGTTTCCGAGGGACTCAAAATTTTGGTCTTGAATTAATTTCGGAAGTTCAGGGAATGTTTTAACAGTGAGAAATATTGGAAAATGTGTAGGTTATAGTAGGTTTAGGTATAGTTATTTATTCAACACAGTTCATATTTATGACAGAACAACGTGTGTCGGGACAGCTACTTTGTAATTAAATGATAATATGCAGACACAACCAAAATAACCTTATATAGGATCATATTATTTCACATTCTAGATAATAGATTCAGACTCAGATGCTTTTTAAATTCAAAGACGGTCTCAAGTCAAATACTTATCTTGTCATTCTACCAAGTAGAGAGAGTCATTTAAGGGTACCTCATTTTAAGTGGCATTTAAGAATTCACATAATATAGTAGTCTAAAGTGACCACGTCTTAAAATTATATATTTTAAAATATAAAATACAGAAGGAAGCCCAGTCAAATTTACTTTGAAGTGAACACTCCATTACTTTAAAAATGAGAACCGTATTTTATATTTCGTAATATTTTATAAAGCACAAAATTTTTCTTTAAAATGTTACAAGATTTCTAGTCCAGGTTACGGTGAACATTTTTTAAATTGATTACTATCAAGCAAATTTTTCGTGAATGACTTTTTATTGATGAGACGCCCAACTTCCTCTTACAACAACTTTGGATGGTGAGAGCTAACAGAACAGCAAGGATAAATTATGTTGATTTAACGACTCTAGAAAATTCATTACTAAATGGGTGGTTTTTGTTAAATCTATAGACAATTATCTAAACTATTAGAAATTATAACAGTCCTACAAATTGTATGGTATAATGAAACTTCTTTCATTATACCATACAATTTGTACACTAACAAAAAATATTATACTATCTTCACCTGTCTGAGATGCCCCTTAATTTATACTTAATACTAGCTGATGCCCGCAACTTCGTTTGCATAACTTAGTTGCCTGCAACTAACGGAAAGGAAACCCTTTTTTTATACGGAACCCTAAATTAAAAGTAGCCTATATTATAACATCAGTTATCTCCCAGTGAAAGTCCCGTGAAAATCGGTCAAGCCGTTTCAGAGATTAGCCGGAAAAAAAAGACAGACAGACAGACAGACGGACAGACAAAATTTTTAAAAATTGATGTTTTATCGTTAGTATCGAATATACTTCCATATGCGTTAAGTGAAAAGCTGTTAATTTGAAATTACAAACAGACACCTCAATTATATTTATCTGTATAGATGTATAGATAATAAAGAAGAAAAGTTTGTTTGTTTGTATGTTTGTTTGTTTGCATTGAATAAGCTCCGAAATTACTGGACCGATTTTGATGAAATTTGGCACAGATGTAGAGTAGACCACGGAGAAGGAAATAGGCTACTTTTTATCGCGAAAAAATGCACGGTTTCTGCGAAATTACGAACGTCACGAGCAACATCTAGTATGAAATATACTCAGATCCTTTAAGATAAAATATTATAGTATCTTCGACGTCTGTGAAGCCCTTTATTCCATTTAATTTCTCTTCGTAGACGTTTATATCGGCAATGACCCGAAACTAACCGTCTTTGTCTATAACGGGCGATGATCTGATTTCCAATAATTACTCACATTTGAATTACAAGATTGTTCGAAGGCTTTGACGGAGTTCCTTTAGCAATTTAAAAGCTGCAATCCAATTGACCCGTTTGTCTCTGTCTTTGTGAAATTATGAGTAAAATACGCGATTTTATTTGTACTTTGACTACCAGCAACCTAGGAGTTCATAATAATCTGAATTACAAAACGAAATGAAATTTTTTAACGACGTCGCCACATACAGATTGACAGACGGATAGACAGACATATTGTTAAACTTATAACATTCATCTTTTTGCATCGGGGGTTAAAATATGGTTATGATTGTGAATTTCATTTTTTGTCTTGTCACACTCTTTAGTTTCTTTGTAGTTGCAGTTGATTTGAGCTTCGTTTGCTCTAGCTGGGTGCTATTAAGTTTTTGACGTGGTGTAGTATTAGTGGTGTAGAAAATAATATCTATTATTATTATAATAATTATTACTAGCTGACTCCGACAGATGTGGTTCTGTCTTAAATATGAACTATAATGAATAAATTACTACACCTACTCCTACTCTTACACCTACTCATCTACTTCTACACCAACTCATACACCTACTCCTACACCTTTTCCAATATTAAAAAATGTCCAAATATCTATACCCTACCTATATTAATTTATACGATACTAACGTGACTCTGAGAAGGAGGTGAGTAGAAGAATACGCTTGGGCTGGGCTGCATTCGGGAAGCTCCGGGACATCTTTGAATCGTCGATCCCACAATCCCTTAAGACCAGGGTCTTTGATCAATGCGTTCTACCGGTAATGACATACGGAGCCGAAACGTGGACACTCACCGTAGGCTTGGTTCATAAGTTTAAAGTTGCTCAGCGTGCGATGGAAAGAGCAATGTTAAGGGTATCTCTGGTGGATAAAATACGTAACGACGTTATTCGCCAGAGAACTAAAGTCACCGACATTGCTCAACGAATTAGCACGCTGAAGTGGAAGTGGGCCGGCCATGTCTGCAGACGAACAGACAATCGATGGAGCAGACAAGTATTAGAGTGGAGACCACGCTTAGGCAAACGTAGTGTAGGACGTCCTGCGGCACGATGGACCGACGATTTGAAGAAGGTGGCTGGCAGCGGATGGATGAGTGCTGCCCAAGATCGGGATGGTTGGCGCTCATTGGGGGAGGCCTACGTTCAGCAGTGGACGGCGATAGGCTGATGATGATGATGATGATGATAACGTGACTCAATTGTTTTGCCTCCCCGGAACCTCTCCACTAACTTCAAGTGTTAGTTAACTTTATGGCATGGTATTAAAGTTCAAATTGACTTTTAAGTATTATTACAAATCGTTTGTATGGGAGTATAGAAGAACGTAAG
Source organism: Glaucopsyche alexis (assembly GCA_905404095.1). Taxonomy (NCBI): domain Eukaryota; kingdom Metazoa; phylum Arthropoda; class Insecta; order Lepidoptera; family Lycaenidae; genus Glaucopsyche; species Glaucopsyche alexis. The sequence continues at coordinate 20,921,899 of FR990050.1, forward strand.
AAGCATCCTCGTACTTCAAGGAATATTCTCAAAAAAGAATTAGTGAAATCGGTTCAGCGGTTCTCGAGATTTGCGCTTAGCAACACATTCAGCGATTCATTTTTTATTATATAAGATTTTTTAACAATTATCATTATTCTTGCAGGTCTAATAAACCGCACGAACATAATGCCGACGCCATCACTATGCGTGATTAACAATCGGCTGTTCTGGGTGATGGGCTCGCTGGTCGCGTTCTACATACCGATGCTGACGATGGTGGTGTCGTTCGCGCTGACGGTGCAGCTGCTGAAGCGGCAAGCGCGGCTGGCGGCGACACCGGTGCCGGGCGGGACGCAGAGAAGGTATGAAACGTAAAAAAGTAGAGTGTGTGCATAAGACCGCACGCCAGAAGTGAAAACTTCATTGGCAATCATATTAATACAGTAAAAAAAAAAATACAGCTAAATAACACCTTAGAGCGTGAAGGATCAGCCTAACTCACACCCTACGAAGAAATGTGTGTGCGGTGCTTTCTCGCTCGGATACACTCGGCGGTCCCGAGTTCACCCGATCGAGCCTTTCACTTCAGAGCGTGACGGATCAGTCTCACTTACAGCCTACGAAAAATGGTGTGCGGTGTGAGGTGTGCGGTGCGTCAATAGAAGTTTTCACTTCAAAATACATGCTAAATAGGGGGTTAATAAGCGGCGTATATGTGTGAGTTCACACCGGGACGCGACGTGGCACTGCATCTTTATAGCGATTCAGGATTGAACTTTATTTCTAGAGTACTAGAGTCTGGCTACTGAAAGATGAGACAGTAGCCATACTCTAATTTTGAGTTGCACCGGGCTGCGTAGCAAGGCACCGCTCTTCCAATGAAACGTACCGTGAAAAGATGCACTCTTGAATCGCTTTCGTCGTCACGTCTCAATTCGTCTCAATCTCGTTCGTGTGAGCGAACCCTTAACAAACTTGTAAGTCCCAAATATTATCGCTTTGTCGAAATTTATCGTAGCGTCGACACATTATCGCAACGTCGAAATATTATCGCAGCGTCGAAATATTATCGCAGCTTCGAAATATTATCGCAGCATCGATATATTATCGCAGCGTCGAAATATTATCGCAGCGTCGATATATTATCGCAGCGTTGACATATTATCGATGTTAATTGCTTTGTGTTAGCGCGTATGATGTAAAATTTGACTACTACATAGCGTTTGCATTTGCACTGTATCACTGTTTAAACTCGCAACATGTAAATTTCTAACATATCGTAATCAAAATTATCAAAATTGTGTACAAAACGAAAATGGTACCTAATAAGGGTTCCTTAGGTACAAGCTATATAGTTTTGCTCTGCCTGTCCGTCTGTTTGTCTGTCTGTCCGCTCTTGTAACTTCTGTAATTATTAATATAAATTGATAAAAATAGTTTAGTCATTGATTGTGTATAGTTCTCGGTTTTGGTATCATAAAATAATTATAATTTTATTTTTAGGGATGGCTATCTATACATGTGAAGTGGGGATGAAAACATTTTTTTATTCTACCCCATATACCTACCCTAAATAAGAGCAAGGTTTTATGCATGGCTTGTTTACAGAGACAACAATTTTCAAGTAATCGGCGTCCAAAGTAGTTTCTAAGTTCGCCCCCTCCCCTGCCATAGAATTTCTAAACTTTCTGAGATAGTTTTTATGTTTACTTAACTCTGTAGGAAAATTATTTTGGGTGAAATCGGACAATAACTTTCGAAATAATAATTAGGAAAACCTATTGCGCGTTGATAGTTAGGCATTAGGCAACCCTTCTAAGACATGTCCTGACATGCTCTTGGTTATTTTTTTATAACTATAATGAGCTTCACTACATGAAGCTTTATTTATTAAGAATGTAATATTATTTTATTTAGGTAACTTATTTCACTAATTGATTTTGATGCTAGAGTTACAGACACCGTCATCCTACTTCGGTTATATTTTGTTTATTTTCTGTATTCTATTTCGTACTTATTTTGGTTTTGTATCAACGACTGTATTTGTTGGTAAAGGACAGACAAACATATGATACGGGTCGTCAGAAAATCGATGTATCTGCAATTTTTACGTTCTAAAAAAAAGGCCGCCTTAGCTAAAATGTATAATTATTCTGTTTATTAGAGTAACCTACTCAAATATATTAGGTACCTAACAAATAGCGTCAAATAAAATTTAGTACTTCTCTTGTTAAATTAAATTAAATTAATTTTGATTGGTACAAAGTAGGAAAATACCTACCAGTTTTAATAACAGTTTCTGTCTGGTTAAATTTAATTTAATTTGATTAATCTGGTTGTTACAAACTAGAAGAATACCCAGTTTTAATAACAGTTACAAGTTTATATCAGCAAAATTTTGTAATATCTCCAGATCATAATAAATATGTCAAGATTGAGAAAACAGTAATGTTGGTGTCATAAACTTATTTGTTTTACATTTTTATTTCCCTTCGTAATACATAAATGACTTTTATGTAAAGTTTGAAATCTGTTATGATATAAATAATTTGATTCCTTAATATCCTGTCCCCCTTGCTGGGCAAAGAGTAAATACCTTATTAGATAAATTAAGGGTTACTTTCCCTCTTAGATAGGAAAAATGTAAAGGTTGTGACAGATTGACAAACGTCAATGTGTAATAAAATTGTAACTATGAAGTGCACTAATCTTACATACATACATACATAATTATAATCACGCCTTTTTCCCGTAAAGGGGTAGGCAGAGACCTCTTTTTACCACTTGCTACGATCCTTACATACTCGTTTCGCTTCGTTCACTTTCATTCTTACCATCCATTCCTCCTCTTACATTTAACGCAGCGAAGCGGCTCTCCATGGTCCGCTTTTCATCTCCGCGAGAAACGAGACGTGATGGGTGGTGAACCACATCGCCGCCATTTTGGATAATTAAATAATTTTTTACATTATCCATTGCATTTCCACGGATTGGTAGAGAGGGTAGGAATAGGGAAAGGGAAGGATAGGTGGTGTGGAAAGGAAGATTGGTAAGTTAGAGTGGGAAATAGGAAATGTAGGATATTACCGCCCAGGAGGGCAAGGGATAGGACAGTAATAGCTAGGGAAGCCGGGGTCGCATACCCGTATACTATACCACAACTACCGGACAGGTAAGTTGGGATGAGTACCCCATGACATGGTACTATTAGATAAGTACTAATCTTGTACTAAATAATAATACTGTAAAAATAGTTTTATGTCCACCTACCTCTTAGAGGCTTTGATTGGATGCTCTGAGACCCTACGTCTATTTAGTGAAGAGTTTTATGTATATTATAGAAAACTCTTCACTAAAACACATTAAAGTCTCGATTTGCAGATACGTCATTATCTCTCAGGAGCGTAGTTTCGTTTACTCAGATGAGGTTTCAGGCTCCAATCGCTTAGAACAACTTTAATGAGCCCCGCCTACGTCTTGTGTGCCGAACGACGAGATCTTTATTTGTCTTTCCCTTTGATGAAGCAAAAGTATAATAATATGACGAATGTTGGAGAAAGTTTTCTTAATTATACTCGTGTTACATTGAAAAAATGAGTCTTGAAGCAAGAGGTATTTTTTTCACTGAGCTTCGTAAAATTAAAATAAAAACCGGCCAAGTGCGAGTAGGACTCGCGCATAGGGTTCTATACGAAACGCCAAAAAACATGATTTTTGTGTATTTATTATTTATTTATTTATTTATTATTATTTATATATTATTTTTTTATAATTATTTTATTTATTACTTTGTTATTATGGCTCACGTCACACATGAATACGACCTATATGGCTGAGTGATTAGAGCGTTGGTACTCAAGGGAATCAATCTTAAATAAAATAAAATGTATAGTATAATAGTACTAAATATAATTCCCGTCATCTGGTCCCCGCAACCCAAGTTCTTCGAATGTGGGGCCAGATTTACTTGGTGTGTCCATAAGACTTACAAAGAATCACTTTGTTCTTTAATTTTCATATACCTACTTCGTGTTGCTAAATAATAAGTAAGCTAGGTTTAATATTAGATTTGAGCCTCTAGAATACAGTAACGCGCATATTAACTTCGAATTTTTTATAATCCAAGATTTTGAAACACTTAATACTTAACTTTGAAACTCTTAATATTTGACAGAACAAATCTTCATAGAATAAAAAGTTACGCCATCTTAAAAAAAAGGTTTTCACCATACTTTAAATGTCAGCCATTTTGTTTTCACCACACTTCAAATGTCAAATTGCCTCAACATGCCTCGTCTATATTATATTATACGTATATGTTCACAATATAAAAAACGTGTTGTCGTCGAATATGTAATATGCGAATTGTCTTGATCGTCTTTTCTTAGAGTTCTAGAAAGTTCTGTCAATCTAGTAGGCCATGGCTATCATAGGTGTGACAGAGATGATGATGAGAATATTTTTGGTGAAGAAAGATCGATCATGGACCTTACAAGATGATAGTAGGTAAATTCGATCGTAACGCGGTTTCCATTTTATTAAACGAAGGCCAGGTAACATAATTTGGAGAGGATCCAACGCCGCGCTGGGAAATAGATAAAGTGATTTTTACTAGATCCTGCTGGAGTAATAACTCCAATGAAATAAAATGGTTATCATTATACTTTATTGATAAATGAATAAATAAAATAAATCTGTAATTAACAGTGTTGTTGATTTTAAAATTTATTTATCCATACTAATACTATAGAAAATATTTGTATTTTTACATTCTTGTATTAATTTTTTATGTTTGTTCTCGATTTCCGCAAAAACTAGTAGCCACCAGGGATTGGTTGTATCTAGTTGTAGCCGGCACGACATTGGCTAAACCTAGTTTCAGCCTAGTTGCATCAGCAGTTTCGTTGGACCTAGTACTAGCCGGGATGATACCAGCTAGAACTGGTTTTACCCGAAAACAATCGGCTTCTACTAGATTTAACCAAGGGTAAATAGTTACACCTAGTTCTAACCAGCTAAAACTAGACGTGGCCAGTAGCCGCACTTCGGGTTCTAGCCGTAATATTTATATCATTCGCGGCGAACATAATTGAACATTGGCCATACCACACCATAAAATACCTACGGCCTAGATGCTGGTTTATACCATATAAAAACGGCCTATTCCCGATATCCTCACTATTTGTCCACCACAGGTTGAACATCGGGAAAGATAGTAGTTAAATAGTAACCTATTCCCCGATGTCCACCAGTAGTGAACAATAGTAGCGGACATCGGGAATAGACGTAAAAAAACCATATAGTTTTACGTGAGGGGCAATTCTGCTAAATAAAACCTGCATTAATACAATTACAATCAAGTCCCGATACGCTAAAACTCTCAAATGGTGTTTTTATGAACGTTAAACCAACGTGTTACGTGAAACGTGCTCTGATTGGTCGAAACGTCATAAAATACGTTCATGGTATCATGTCGCTTCACTTTCAATCCAAACAAAGTAAAATGAAAGTCTACTTTAAATTCGAGAATTGAGCTTCTGAAATTCAGAACATTTACGTGTTTATAAGGGTCACTTCTCATTAATTTTTACTACTTTGAAATATAATACAGGCCGACCACACGATATAATAACAGAGGCCGTTCCGTAATATTACTTCGAGGTGTTTCGGACCAGGCTTGATTAAACATGTACAGACAACGACCTGACCCTGATCAAAACCAAATTTGTTATAAATTTTAACGGCATTCTGATCACATACATAAAGGTACCTTCTCGACTCGTCAAAGCTTTTTTAAGCATTTTCTTTTGCACTAGGACACTTCAAAATATTTAAGCATAATGTAAGTAACCGCATCGACTGCAGACGTGGACGAAGTATCTATATAGTAAAGCATAGGAATGTCTACGAGCCATGATAACAACAATTTTTTACATTAAAATATAATACCACAGTTAAAAGTAAGTGTAATGTATTATGTTACGATTTAACAATCATCCTACTAATATTATAAATGTGAAAGTTTGTGAGGATGTATGGATGGATGTTTGTTACTCCTTCACGCAAAAACTACTAAACGTCTTTTGATGAAATTTGGTATGGTAGTAGTTTAGGCTCTGGATTAAAACATAGGCTACTTTATATCCCGAAAAAATTCAGTGTCCCCGAGGGATAGTGTATCTACGCGGGCGGAGCCGCAGGCAACGGCTAGTTTTCGATAATAGCAACGTTGGTCGATGTCATATATACGTATAATACAAGTCAATCAACGCCCCAACTTCGAAGGTCGATGAAGTGCGTAATCCTCACGCCCATTTACATATTGATCATATCACGCGTTAACCGGATGAATTCGGATGAAGTTGTCGCGAACTGGTGCGAACTGGATCAAACTGGTTACCGCAAGTAATGAAAACTTTACATTGATATTCGGCGCCTTGGAAGTAAGCGGAATTTTCTGTGTGTTTGCTGACACAATTTTCGCGGGTGAGAAATAAGAGTATAAGAGGTAACAACAGTAAATACGAATAAAATGAAAGATTTAGAACTCGTATTCAAAATCCAAACTGGAGCTTTATTGATGGCAAATCAAAATTTACACACGTCCTATTGTTTTGAGTAACTAGCTAAAATAAAATATCTAAAGTACTCTACATTTAGAAACTAACTAGCTGTCGCCCATGGCCCGCCTGCGTACATATAGTATCCAACGGGAATACGTTATCGGGATAAAAACTATCCTATGTTTTAATCCAGAGCTTAAACTACTACCGTACCAAATTTCATCGAAATCCGTTCGGTGGTTTTGCGTAAAAGAGTAATAAACATCCATCCATCCATCCATGCAGCCTATATAAGTCACAAATAACGTAGCCTTCTATTGGGAAAAGAATTTTCAAAATCGGTTCAGTAGATTCCAGAAATTACCCCTACAATCTCGCAAACTCTCCCTCGTTATAATCTTGTAGTATATTATATTAAAGTACATAATATAGTATAGACAATAACCATTACAATAGGTAAGCGGACTGATTTTTTTTACATAAATGAATAGTACTCTTAAATATGAGTAACTTCTCAGAAGAAACAGTATATCAAAAGTCAATATTTTCAAAGTTGCAAAAAAAAAACTTTTTTTTGTACTTTTTAGATGTATCTAATTACTATACTACACATAAAATAATATTTTGTTTTTCATTTAACAAGTAGTAATGCCTCAATATTTCTGAATATATTAATGAAATTAAATATTTCAGATGTAGTCCGATCCCCTATTAATTGTACGAGGGTATCTTTTCCAAGACTTAAGCTGTATACCACGCAGCCTGCGATATATTAGGATAAAAATATCAAATTTTACATTCTAGTGAGCCATTAACCCACTTGTCTACCCTCTTCATTGTGACACGCCTTCGTTCCAACTATTTTAAGATTGTTCCAAACTTTTTCCAAGACGTTTAAATGCATTTTCTTGTACATTAACTTTTTCGGATGAAAGCTTTCGGACCCTTTCTTAACACTATCCCAGAATCAATTACTTGTGTTTGATTTAAAATATCTTCACAAAGGTTCTTTCATATTTTATAGCCGTACTTTACGCTCTATTGAGCTTCGAAACTTAAAGGGTTACAATATTGTTTTAAGACATATAGGAATAAATTTTCGTTCAATAGTACATAAAAAATTGTTTCACATCAAGAAAAAGTATTACTTCTGTGGCGGACCAGTCAGTGCATAGTCCTGAATCGCGTTAACGAAGTTTCTGAAGTTCTGAACTATATATACGACATCTGAAATGCATACAAGCCTGCTTTGGCCTGACCGGGCATACCACCACGCTCGCTCGGAGAACTCCCTTTGGGGCTGCCACTACTCCCACACTTCTTTGGCCATGTTACTATTTTCAGAAGGTAAGCAACTGATGACGACATACACTAGTACCAAGCTTGGAAAGATTTACATAAACTCCAGATATACTAAGTTTAACTTGCGCAAAACCATCCAGTGATCACTTAATTAATTTTTATAAATTCGAGGCTAAAGTCATTTTGTTTTGCTATAACCCTTGGCATGCCTGGTGGGTCTGTCAGACCCACACCAACGCGTAGTCAGTTGTAGTTCCATCAAATTTAAATTGCGCACCTCACCATTCTCAGTAGCTTACTGTTACTAACCGCGGAATGTTTTCCGCCCGCTTCCCCAGTTCGCAGCTAGCTGGGAGCGTAGAAAAACGTGCGTAAAGTGCGCGCGGGTCCCATAGACCCCACCAGGCATACGACGTGACATTATTATGTTAGTATTGATTTCTTTTTTTTTCTTATGATAAATGGTATTTGTGTGTTAAAAGGTTCCAGTTTTTACATATTTCAGATTCAACATGAATAAACGTTTAACAGACGAGGGCATAGCCAGATTTTTACTCTAAGAGTTGAATGAGGTAGATGAAATTGTATTTAACTCAAATGGAGAGAGTTTGACATTGCTCTGGAGAATGATGAAGAATCTGATTCTGAGATGGAATATAATGATAAGATAGCAAAATCCAGTATATTTGTGAAACTTGTACTAGCTATATTTGTCTTGACCATTTAATTTTTCAATATACAAAGTGTTATCAAACTAAAGCTCTACAAGATAATATACAAGTGATACAGACTAATATTTTTTTTGCTACGTTTAAGTATATATAAGTGTCTTACACTTTATAGAAGTCTGATAAAGATATCTTTATTTTTAATACTTATTATTATGTTACAAAAGTTATAATATCTAAATTTTGTTTCAAAGTATGATTGTGGTTTAATTTAAAAAATATAAATAAATTTGGTTAATTCCTAATATGATTTGATTTATTATTATCGTTTGTTTTCCTTTTAAGCATACGTTTTAACGCCTTAAATCACTTAACATAATACAATTTACATAAAAAAAATCAATTTGAAAATCTGGGTCTGACAGGCATGGCGTGCAACGTTTGCCCACCAGGCATGCCAAGGGTTAATTTGGCGATGTGAATATTTTTTATGTCGATTACTTGTTATGTAATCGATAAACGGATTGGTCATTGGCCATTGGTTAGTTAAATTAAACTAGAGCCATGCTTCGGCACGAATGGGCCGGCTCGACCGGAGAAATACCACGGGCTCACACAAAACCGGCGTGAAACAGCGTTTGCGCTGTGTTTTGCCAAGTGAGTGAGTTTACCGGAGGCCCAATCCCCTACCCTATTACCCTATTCCCTCTTAAAAGGCCGGCAACGCACTTGCAGCTCTTCTGATGCTGCGAGTGTCCATGGGCGACGGAAGTTGCTTTCCATCCGGTGACCCGTTTGCAAACGTGCACCCATATTTCATAAAAAAAAAAACTTATGTTCAGAAAGCCACTATCGAACCAATAGCGCAAATTATTAAATAAACTACAGATAAATTAACCTCAAACTTGGGTATCAGTCATTATAATATTACGAATGTATAACTGTATACCTCAAAAGCTTTCAATATTGCCAAACATAATACACAATAATAAATATTAAACACTTTTCCATAGTTTATAGGTGTATTAATTCTTTATGTGTTTGTTCGTCGTAATCACTGTATTTATGGCGCTAAGTGTACCTACACAATATCGATAGCCCATAACTGATACAATCGTAAATTAGTTGACACATCAGAGTCCATAAAATTGTTATGCTATCTACAGACACACTAATTTGGTACGGAGCGTACAGCGGACCATATCCGGAGACCAAATTCGGTGTCGCTACACACGCACGAATTTGGTACGGTGCAGTGAAGCGAAACGCTCGACACTCGTGTGTTCGATTTTATGCTCTATTACATTAGCACAGAGTTCTATTTACAGTGCGGTTTTTAAATGACGACGATGATTCCCACAATTCATTGATAACGGGTAGTGATACCAACACTTTAAAAAATATTTCTCCTCAAATTTTACCCCTGATTACTTATACCATTGACAGGTCTAAGAGATAATAAGCTAGAAAGAAAGGTTATGTATTTAACATAAAGACTTACGCGTGAATAACATAAAACTAACTTGTCTTAATCTGATTTCACTCTCAATACATTTTCATATCCCTGGCTATATACACACATTAAAATATTTTTTATTATTACATACAAATTGATTCATTAGGAGAAAACTCTAAACATCCTGTCCCCTAGTAAACCCCCGTAGATATTTTCCCTAATTTTGGGGGGTACATCCCTAAGTTGGCAACACTGATACCGTTGTACGGCCTAACCGCCGGACTGCTCTACACACGCACGAATTTGGTACGGAGCGAACCAGATCCGATGCGGACAACGGCGAACTCTTCGCCTTCTTCATATGTTCGCCGGACTGCCCTACACACGCTCGGATCTGGTACGGAGTGTACAGCGGATCTGGTACGCTCCGTACCAGATCCGAGCGTGTGTAGGGCAGTTTAAATTCGTGTGTCTGTAGACACCATTATACTCGTAGTACAGACAGCTAAAAAATACATATCTGTTATGTATTTACTAGATGTCGCCCCTTGGTCGAAATTTACCTATAGTATTTCACATATTTTTTTAGATTTCAACTTTATAAGAGATTTTTTGCCTGTTAATTAAAAAAAAGTATGTAAATGTTGTGACAAATCGACAAAAGTAAACTTGTAACAAAATTGTATCTATTAAACGAACGGCAGTGTATGTTAATAATAATCTGAGGTAGTTGTGTGATGTTCATATTTTTATTAATTTATGTATTTTTAAGCATCTCATCTCTATTATAAATGTAAAAGTTACTAGGATGAATGGCTAGATAGATAGATGTTTGTTACTTTTCCACTGAATGTATTTTTATTAAATTTGGTACGGCAGTAGTAGTTTGAGCCCTTGAATAACAAATAAGCTACTTTTATCCCAAAAAAATATTGTTCACGTAGGATACTTTACTAACGCGGGTGGCGTCACAGGCAAACGCTTGTCTATACTAATATAATAAAGAGGAAAAGTTTAATTGTTTGTCTGTTTATTTGTTTGCATTGAACATGCTCCGAAACAACTGAACCGATTTTGATGAAATTCGCTACAGATATAGATAAGACCACGGGGACGGACATAGACTGATATTTTTCATGGCACAATGTACGGTTACCGCGGGATTTCCTTTTGCGCGCACGAAGTCGCGTGCAACACCTAGTGTACAATAAACATGCTTTGTTTTATCGTCGTTTAAATTATTATAAAAGGATAATCTTTCCTACCACTATACCATTTATTTAGCTGACTCTGCGATAACATAAAATGTTGATGGCCTTATATGTGTCGTTTTATTACTTTCGTTAGACTTTGTGAGAAATATTGAAATAAACTATACTTACCAAAATAATTATTATGATTATTCCGATGCTCTAGAAAACTATTCATTCTAAAAGTATAAAAGTAGGATAGTTTTATCATTGCAAAAAGTTGGGCAGGGGGTGAAATATTTGCTCACAAAATAACATTTACAAAACTCAACACAATTGTACAATATAATAAATCTTCGTAAACTGTTAGAAGTATAAAAGTCACAGCTCTGGGGAAATTCAAGGAAATTATCTGTCTTTCTTATATTTAAATAAGCAATAGTTAAATGTTGTATTTATGAACTTGTCTTTATATTAACTTTCACTGATGCTTATTAATATGAGTTAGTAAATAGGGGATCGGACAACATCTGAAATATTAAGTTTCATTAATATATTCAGAAATATTGAGGCATTTCTAGCTGGTAAATGTAAAAAAAATATATTATTTTATGTGTAGTTTACTAATTAAATACATTTAAAAATTACCAAAAAAATTTTTGCGTAATTGGTAAACAAAACCTACATCATTAGTTTACTTACATTATATACAAAAACATTCACTATTATAAGTATGAACTTAAACGCACAAATATGTTCCTACGGCCGCAGTTCCGGCAAATTTTATATAATAATAATAATAATAATAATAATAATAATAATGCCCGCAGGGCAGCTTGTGGCGAGCTGTTGGGGAGTAGCGACCCCACGCACCCGAGTGCTCCAAGGGGAAGCCCCTGTTCTCCATCTCTGGCTTGCCTTCACCGGCCGGCCGGAGTGAACACTGACGGAGAACAGCCCCTACCTCTGACTTGCCTTAACCGGCCGGTCAGAGTGGAGTCGCGAGAGCTTCGGCTCGGAGGGAGGATGTGAAGCGTAAGTGGCGAGTGGGCGACGTGATGGGACCCTCTGAGGGTGCAAATGATCGTCGTTTAAAGTCCAGCGACACCTCTCCTGCCTCAAGCCGCTCTGTAAATGTTGCCGCCTTGGTGCACCGTGCGTGCGACCATTTTGAGGGGCCCATTTCAATGAGTTGGCAAGTCACCGTCTGCCAACTTTATGATACATGTTACCACATCGTATCGGCAGGCGCCATAGTCCTTCCATAGTTCCCGGTAACCAGTCCACTAGCATCTCACCACCATAGCCCAGTATCATTTCTAGTATCCATTTCCTGCAATAGTCCAACACTATCCGGTGACTCTCCTTGGGCGCACTCTCATAGTGCGTACAGGGAGAGTCACCGGCTAGTGTCACATTACATTTAGATTAAAATTGTGTAATAGGGCCTCTGCGTGTTGGCTTCGGCCCCACGCATGCCTTCCAAAGGTCCGGGATGTAATTGCCCGTGAGCAAGGAATGCATTGCACAAACATAATAATAATAATAATAATAATAATAATAATAATATCTATGGACGCTTCACACCACGTCAATCTGATCCCGTGCTAAGTTCTCGAAGAACTTGTGTTACGGGTACCAGACAACGGAAATATATTTAATACTTTTATACTATACACATATTTTAAGATTTTTATTATATTATACACATATTTAATACACATCCATGACCCAGGAACACAGAAAAACTTTTTGTTCCTTCGGCGGGATTTGAACCCGCGACCCCTGGCTTGTGCACCAACACGCTCAACCAACTGAGCCACATATATACAAATCGCTGTACCTTTGAAAATATTGACTTTTGATATACGGTTTCTTCTGAGAAGTTACTCATATTTAAGAGTACTATTCATTCATATAATAAAAAAAAAAATCAGTCCGCTTGCCTATTGTTATTTATTTTTATAATCGGTTACGTTTAGTTGTAGCAGCGTAGCTGTGCTACGGTTTGTAGCGCCTACGTAGCTCTTCTACGTATTTGTCGTGGCATCGAAGCTTCGCTACGGTTTGTAGCGCCTACGTAGTTCTTCTACGTATTTGTCGTAGCACCGTAGCTTTGCTACGGTTTGTAGTGCCTACGTCGCTCTTCTACGTATTTGTCGTAGCATCGTAGCTTAGCTACGGTTTGTAGCGCCCACGTAGCTCTTCTACGTATTCTTCGTAGCATCGTAGATTTGCTACAGTTTGTAACGCCTATGTAGCTCTTCTACGTATTCATCGTAGCATCGTAACTTTGCTATGGTTTGTAGCGCATACGTAGCTCTTCTATTTATTCGTTGTAGCATCGTAGCTTTGCTACGGTTTGTAGCGCCTACGTCGCTCTTCTACGTATTTGTCGTAGCATCGTAGCTTAGCTACGGTTTGTAGCGCCTGCGTAGCTCTTCTACGTATTCGTCGTAGCATCGTAGCTTTGCTACACTTTGTAACGCCTACGTAGCTCGTCTACGTATTCATCGTAGCATCGTAACGTTGCTATGATTTGTAGCGCATACGTAGCTCTTCTACGTATTCGTCGTAGCATCGTAGATGTGCTACCTTTTGTAGCGCCTACGTAGCTCTTCCACATATTCGTCGTAGCATCGTAGCTTTGCCACGGTTTGTAGCGCCTACGTAGCTGTTCTACGTCTTTGCCGTAACATCGTAGTTGTATTACGAAACGTATCGGAAACGTCTATGACGTAGAAAGTAGCTCTACTACGGTACGTAGCCTTTATAAGTCTTCGCCGTAGCTATGGCAACTGAGAATTTAGTGTTGGTTTTTGAAGCAAAATTATGACGAAAATCTACGACACACACACTAAAGTTATTATCTAATTCGTTAAATATATATTTACATAACAATTTATATAAAAAAATCGAGATTTGTAAATAAAATATAACTTGCCGCCCGTCGGCACGCGACGCTTGAGAGGATTGCAAATGACAACTGATTAGTCCTAGATTAGAAGCTATTTTTTGTATTTTTTGAGAGTACAGCCCAAAAGTAGAAATACAGGAGCCGGGGTTTAAGTCAGTAGAAAAATAATTGCCGCCCGTCGGCACGCGACGCTTGAGAGGATTTAAAATTAACAACAGACAAAGTCACCCTAATTCGCGGGCGGTCACACCGCCTTGGACACTTGCGCGATAACTGTCAAGTCGGTGACACCGCTCGGGACGCTCAAGAGGGTAAATGAATACGCACTAATTTCTAATTTTATCATAATTATAGCCGCATGCTTAAGATAAAAGCAAATTGGTGCACTAATTACAATTAACTTAGGAACAGAGTTATATATTTGAGTTTGTCTGACATTCAATTGGCACACAACTCTACATTTACAGAATTATATGAAACTTTAACAAAGGTGCAACCACAGACAAATAAAAATATAGATACGACAATTTTTATCGTTGTCTTTATAAATATAATTAATTTATGATAATATTGTGTGTTAAACATAGAGCCCCCCGTATACCTTTTATTTTATTGCACAAAACATTTTTTTCTGGTGTGAATGTGTAAATTATTAATCGATGATAATATTATAATATTGTTTTACAAAAAATATAATAATTATAAAAAGTTTGAAACCGATAACTCGTCTCTTCTATTTATTTCTTCAATCCTTATTTGCAAATGTAGGTTCAAGCAGCCTTGAAGTATCCAAAATACTGACTTGGTACCTGGCAACTATATATTTTAGAAATATATTGTTGGGGTAAATTTAGCTTTTATTTGGCAACACTTACTATGCGGTAAACGTTCGGTTTTGAAGATATAAACTGTCCCAGATAAAATTTGTCGGGAAATGGAAACTTAAATAAATAGTTCTTGAAAAGAGACCTTGTAAATAAAATAGCAGCATCATGTACAACAGTAGTGTTTAAACTTTTCTCGCCAGCAAAAAAAATATAGAAATAATTTTAAAAGCATAATATTAATATCTATGGACACTTCCACTCAATGTCAAACTAGTCCCGTGGTAAGTTTTCGAAGAACCATACTTTATACTTTATAAATTACTAGCCTTTGCCCGCGGCTTCGCCCGCGTGGAATAATGTTCTTGGAGAAAAAACTTCTTCAGCAAATAACTTTACTCACTGCTGTATACTTCTGTATACAATATTGAAAATATTTTTAGGGTTTAAAATTGTAGCATACATAGGGATATAGGGACAGACAAAAAGACTTTGTTTTATACTATGTAGTAATACTTATATTTAAGATTTTTATTATAATATACACACATCCATGACTTAGGAACACAGTAAACTTTTTGTTTCCTGGAAGAATTTGAACCCGCGATTTCCGACTAGACCGACGCACGCGTAGAGTACCAACACGCTAACTATTGAGCCACAGAGGTCATCAAAGATGACCTCGTGTACGTTTTAAATTTATTAAGAGCTGGATACTATGTCCTTTGATCTCATGTTGTCATGTTGCCATATTGTCATGATAATATTCACGTAATCTCATTAAAAGACAAAAATAACTTATCATGTTACATTTTAATTCCCAACCTGCAATACGCGAGACAAAGTACAATTGGAACAATATAAGAAGTAATAAGTCGAACAAAGGAACATCACTAAGTATACTGTCGCAACAAAAGACAACTTGTTTTAAGATTACAAGCCTCGTTTTGTGTTCGCATCACTTCTAGTTTGTTGTGAGAAGGTTTCATTGAGTTTTGGTAAACCATGTTAGCTTAGTGTTGTATTTATATTGTCAATTTTTTTATTGACTCTTTTTAGTCTCGTTACTATCATATCTATATATATAAAAGAAAGTCGTGTTAGTTACACCATTTATAACTCAAGAACGGCTGAATCGATTTGGCTGAAAATTGGTAGGGAGGTAGCTTAGAATCAGGAAAAGGACATAGGATACTATTTATCGCGGGAAAATGTACGGTTCCCGTGGAAAACTGTATTTACGCTTTTACGTAAAAACTACTTAACCGATCATCATGAAAGTTGCTATAGATACAAAGTAGACCACGAGGAAGGACATAGGCTACTTTTTATTGCAAGAAAATATACGGTTCCCGTGGAATATTGTATTAACGCTTTTACGTAAAAACTACTTAACCGATCATATGAAATTTTGCACAGATATAAAGTAGAGCACGGACATAGGCTACTTTTTATTGCAGAAAATGTACGGTTCCCGTGGAATTATGAATTTACGCTTATACGTAAAAACTACTTAACCGATCATCATGAAATTTGGCACAGATATAAAGTAGACCACTGGGAAGGACATAGGCTACTTTTTATCGCGGGAAATGTACGGTTCCTGTGGACAACTGTATTTATGCTTTTACGTAAAACTACTTAAACGATCATCATGAAAATTGGCACAGACATAGAGTTAGACTACGAGGAATAGCATAGGCTACTATTTATCGCAAAAAAATATGTTTGGGGATTTAGTAATTAAGGGATTTAGGAATTTACAAATAATGTGATTTACGCGACGATACTCAAAGGAAAATTCGAAGGTGAGGAAGTTCTCATTCCAAAGATCCTGATGATCCCTACCGAATGCCGATATGCCGTTTGAGTTCAAACGAATTCAATTTCCGATCCGTCTTGCATTCGCCATGACCATTAATAAGTCACAAGGTCAATCTTTGAAAGTTTGTGGTCTGAATCTACAAAATACATGTTTTTCACCTGGTCAATTATAATATGTGGCATATTCACGGATCGGAAGACCATCTGCGTTATTTATTCTTGCGCCTGATAATAAAACGAAAAATGTCGTCTATTACAAGATGCTTTACTGAAGATTGCAACCCATGCAACAAAATACATGGCCCATTTTAACGATCATTAAAATAATTGATTTCTTTTTAATTATATCTATCATCCTAATGAAAAATTGCACTTAATGAAATCCAAAATCTGCTCATTTATTGCCTCTAAGGTAGAACAAAGTTTGCCGGGTCAGCTAGTTTATAATATATACCTTTTCAACGTGTGGCATTAAAATATTTGCCTACAATTTTAACACTGTGCTCGCGTGGTATTGCATCAAGTTTTTTTTTATCACACCAACAGACATTGCGAGTTTGAGAGTCATCCCTGATGTGAACCCAAAGCTACTGTGCCGAACCAACAGAGCACATTTCTGAATCGCGCTTATAAGAACATATTTGTATCGAACCCATTCACTTTAAATATATCATGGACACTTTCTGTCCACTTGCGAAACCTATCTGAGAATCTGTCCAGTTGCGAATTAATAATAATAATAAGACATTTATTCAGATAAATTTTGACATTACACCACGTAGCTACATTAATGATAAATTAAAACTTAATTAGGGGTTTAAAAAAAAGAATATTAAAATATTTTTTTTTGTTCAGACAATGCGGTGGTCTGGAGACGGGATCCGTGCGCTGCGTGCGGCGTCTGGCGGTGCGCTCCTCGCCCGACCTGTCACCCGCCGCGCCCAGACACCTCACATGGCGGGTCACCGCTGGCAGGTGATGATCATAATGATCCTAGACCATTTACTTTTTGGACCCCACATGATCGTATGTACGGAGACACGTGCATACAGAAAAGTGTTTTCTACTCTATGCAATGTCTATACTCTATGCTATCGCATGCACAGACAATACACACACACACACATACAGCTTGTGAATAAGGTGTAAATACGTCATAATAATATCACACAACTTTTATACACTTTTACAGAATACACTCAATCAGTTATATTGATACGTCATCATGCATGAATTGTTGCAAGCAAACATCTTTTTCTGTCTCACATTCCTTACTTAAAACTATTTATACTGAGGCCTTTTCATATAACGTAATTGTATGATTTATATAGTATTCTCCGAGCGAAGTAACCACTCTTGAAATACTGTAGTGCCTGGGACAGTCGGTTTTTAAATGTCATAATATGGTTGCCCAAGCACATACGGCATTCTTACAACATAGTCAGCCTAGTCCAGAGGAATGACTGGTCAATATGTCTGGGGCCAACCATGTGCGGGTATCCTCATGATATTTTCCTTCACCGGTAAAGCGTCAATCCGTCTACCCTCTAGCTCGGAGCCCTAAATTTACATTAACAGCCTCCGTAGTCTAGTGGTTATACCTCAACTCTCGTCTCGGGGCCATGGGATTCGTTCGAGGAACAAAAATTTTATTTCCAAGTTTAATTAGGACAATGCAGGCTAATCACCTGATTGTCTGACAAGAAAGATAATCCATGCGTCGGATGGGCATGTAAAAAGTCGGACCTGCGCCGGATCTCTCGTCAGTCGTGTCAGTTATCCGTCCCACTGGGTTATGAGAGTAAAGGAAGAAAGAGTGCTCTTGTATACTGTGCACACACTTGGACACTATAAAATTACTCTTGCGTAACTAGCCTGGTTTCAATGAAACCGACCACCGTCATCGAAATCGGCGTGGAGTTACTGTAATTAAAACTAGAGGACTCCAAATATATTCTACGATGATGTCGATGAGGATGAATTGGTCGGCGTCTAAATACCAAACATGCAATTATAAAACCCATTTACATACTCCCACATGCGACCACGTACAAGACGAAAAACGGGAGAATCGATAACGCACATGACTGACTCCGAGGAGTGCGGTTTGTGACCACACGGATTGTTATCTGTGGACTAATGCGGACTGAATCTAATTAAATCTAGAAATTTAATCTCCTTGCATGCTATGTTTTGTTACTTCAGAATTATGATTATAACTAAATTAAACAGGAACAGTAAAAAACCCGGTTTTTGTATTTTATTTGAGAAAACAATATTTAAAAATATTATAATAATTATGTACCTAAAACAAAAATACCAAATTCTTTTTAACAATAGTTTTTAATACACAGATACATAGGCCATTTCTTTTTCTTTCCATCCTGAAACACAAAGTATGATATTTCATTTGTCATATTCATAGTCAGAGTATGTAAATAATAATTATAAGTCAAAAATATCTTTTAATCTGTTGGAATTCATCCAAGTATTATGAAAACAATTATGCAAATTGTCTTTCAAGCTCCTTTTAAGTAAAACGACCTCTAAAGTCCGCGTCAATCCCAACGGATGGTCACCCCGTGCAACAATTTATCAACATTCTTTCGTCACTTTATTTATCCAGACTAAAAATAACGAACACTTTAACTACGTGTGCTACGAAGCGCTACGTGTGCTACGGATCGCTACGAAATACTACAAATTGCTACGAAACATAGGAAACGCTGAAATATTTCACAAACCACACACATTTTCACATTTAACAGCATAGAATTTCATATTTTTACAGTTTTTAGTTAAATAGAAAGACTGAATATTTGCCTCGCAGTTTAGTCGAAAAATCTTTTTGGAACTTTTTAGTTTTTTAGGATTTAAAAAGTAAACGTTTTGGTAAATCCTGTTGCTTTATTGTGTGTTGTATTAAAGCTTTAGTATTAAATTTATGATCCAAACTATCGTAAATACTATAACACAAAAAAACGTTATATTAACGTTATTGTCTTCTGAATCGTTTAATAAACAAGACGTGCGTATTATACAAGGCTGATGTCTTGATGCGTGTCTAATAAAATCACACTGTCAACTCAATTAACTCACCTACCGTGTATAAACGTGAAAATAAATGTATAGCGACATTCCCTGATTATGTTAATAAGAAGGGTTGCCAAGTATCTTGAAATAATATTTATACAATACAATACAAAAACACTATATTGCACACCAAAAACATACAAAATATACAACAATATTGATAATACTAATAAATTATGTACAAAAGGTGAATTGCTATTAAGCAATCTCTACCAATCAACCTTTTTGACTCATCGTTGATGACTAGACAATAAGAATTGATTTATATACCGGGTGATTTTTTAACAGTTTAAAGAAGAATAGGGCATACTTTGTATGAGTAATAAAATCTAAATGAATGATTTTTTAACTTAAAAATGTATTAAAATAAAATTATGTTTTTCAATTAGTACAACAAATTTTCACCGTGTTGACGAAAAAAGGAAATTAATTTGAATGTTTCCTCAAACGGAATAAAAAATCACCCAGTATTTGTATATTTTAGCAAATATTTCTGCGTAAAATTGGTATAAGCGTCTCCTTACTCTTTACTTTTTGCTGACTGTTATTTATACTAGTACAAACAATAAATGTGTATATTGCATGCAGGTCTGCCCGCAAGATCGGCATGAGCGTGTCGCACCCGCAGCTGTGCGCGAATGGCTGCAGTCGGCAGCGCGACGCGGCCACGCAGACGCCGCGCAGCATCGCCGCCGAGACGCGCCGGATTCCGCTGCTGAAGGCCGCACCCAACGCCCTGTCGCTCAGGTAACAGGAATGTGTCACACCCACAGCTGTACGCAAACGGCTGCGGGCGGCAGTGCGACGCGGCCACACAGACGCCGCGCAGCATCGCCGCTGAGACGCGCCGGATACCGCTGATGGCCGCACCCAACGCTGCATAACGAGGTGCGAGCGTATTGCACCAACAGCTGTACGCGAACGGCTGCGGTTGGCAGAGCGACGTGACCACGCAGACGCCGCGCAGCATCGCCACCGAGACGCGCCGTATATCGCTGCTAAAGGCCGCGCCCAACGCCCGGTAACGAGACGCGAGCGTGTCGCACCCACAGCTGTAAGATATTCACAATTATGTGCCTATGTGGGATTTTCAGTACAGTTGAAAAGCTACATCCAAAGACTGCTCAGCGAATATAATGTCAGTTATTTAGATGTTTTGAGCTATAAATTGAATGCAATTTAACGCAGTGGACGACAACAGCACTATATATACGTAAGTAATATATATATATATATATATATATATATATATATATATACTTTGCTACTTGTACGTTAGTAATATACTATATAGTGATATATTATTATCGTTTTTGCTACCAATGACCGACCGAATGTTTGTGTAATGCACACAAAGTGATTATTATTATATATTTATTTAGTTATAAATATTACAATATTAGACTATACGCAACATGATATTGTGTTTATACTAATATGGTAAAGAGGTAATATTTATTTGTTTGTAAATAGCCTCCGAAACTACTGGACCGACATTGATTAAATTTGGCACAGGATGGCACAGTAATCCACAGAGAAGAACATAGGCTACTTTTTATTAGGTCAAAACGTACGGTTTTCGCGGGATTTTTAATTGTGCGCATGAAGTCGCTGTAATATCTAGTGTTTAATAATACGAATTGGAAATATTGTTGGTATTTTTTTCTAGGTGAATTTTTTACATTATTTATATTATACACGATAAGATCAATTTGGTACCCAAAATAACCCATATTTACTATAGAAACAAAGAAAAACAATTTTAAAACAATACAATCGAAATTTAATCAAAGCTTACAAACTCGGTACAACTGCTAATTGAACAAAAAAAAACCTTTGTTGTAGATAACTGACTTTTTGTTTATTTTGTTTCATTGTTTCGCTTCAACGCTTTTTCTGGAAACAGGAAAAAGTCCATGGAGTTTCCATTCTAATAGTTCTTTTGATATTGAACACCCTTTATATTGTTGTTTCAATAAGTCTCAGACATTATCATGATAAACGTATTTTTTAGACCCTGCTTTTGTTTTTCACTTTAACTAACCTTAGTCTATAAAGAGTTTTTATTTAAAAAATCTATTGGAGCAATATATTTTTCGTAAAATGAAAAATTAAAATGAAAATGAAAAAATGTTTATTCAGTATCTTTTATGAAAATTAAGATTACAAGTTTCTAGGGCCGCCTTTTAGGTATAGACCTGTGTTAGGAGACCCCGCTCTTTCCGTAAACAAACAAAATATACATTAATTTTGAAAGCGATAAGTAGTTAAGAAATAATAGTTAAATTAAACTATACATGCACACATAAATACTTTTGCATTTACATACTTATCTTACAGCTAAATAGTTCAATACAATACAGTATACACAATAACATATGAAAATCGGACAGTACCTACCCTCCAAACAACAATCAAAATCAATTTCGAGTACAAAACGATACTAAACATTTATGCAAAAATGTGTTTCGAGAATCGTCACTATTCACATCATTTCCATAGAAAAACGAAGATTTCCAAGTACTACTAAATTTCTATGCTTAACGTAAAATTATAAAACAAGCCTAAATCCACACTGACTGGAATTATAAGACTGGAAAGTGAAATAAAGCATTTAGGCAAAGAAAGATAAGCTTCAGAGCTAGTACACTGCATTAGGCGGTTAATTAGTAAGTAAATATATTAAGTAAATATCAAAATGGCTTAATGGCTACACTTATGAATACTAATCTTACTTTTAATTTATAAATGTGAAAGTGTGTCTGTCTGTCTGTTACCTCTTCACGCTTTAACTGCTGAACCGAATTTTATGAAATTTAGTATAGACATACTTTGGTTCCCGGGAAAGGACATAGGATATTTCTTATCCCATAAAAGTAGTGTTCCCGCGGGATAATGTATTTACGCGGGCGGAGCCGCGCACAAAAGCTAGTATAATATAAAGTAGTACTAAAACTAGCTAGTTTTCCTTTAGTATAATTATAACTTATCATACTCATCTTTAAACTTGTACTAGAAATTCAATCGAAGTTTTGAAGTACCTCATATCATAGTAAATTGTTTCATAATATCCTAGGCTGTTTTTCCACTTACCGTACAGAAACAGTATTCATAGAACGTTTCAAAAAGAACCAATTTTGAATATTCGTCCCCTTCTATGGTCTACAATTTTTCCAAACAATCGTGGACACACCGTATGCTTATAGTATAAGCTGTGTAGCTGTTCATCTGTTCCTCTTTCCGTGTGCTGGTGACATGTATTAAGTGGCAGTCATCGGCGTGCCGTCACTGGGCCGGAAAGTAGAAAATATGCAATATTATAAAATACTAGCTGATGACTGCGGCTCCGCCCGCGTAAGTACAGTAACCCACGGGAATATATTCCGCGGTAAAAAGTAGTCTATGTCCTTTCCCATGGTCTACTTTATATATGTGCCAAATTTCATGATAATCGGCTCAGTAGTTTTTCGTGAAACTGTATATAAATGACCACGGGACCGTACATTTCCCTGCGAAAAAAGTAGCCTATGTCCTTTCTCAGGCTCTAGACTATCTGTATACCAAATTTCATTTAATTCGGTTCAGTAGTTTTGGTGTGAAAGACGGAAAAACAGACAGACATACACACTTTCCAATTTATACATTTTTGCTCTCTCGGCAGTCGGTGCCGGCGCGGCGTCGGGCCGGTGACGTGCCGGTGACGGGTCGGTTAGTGGAAAAGCAGCAATTGAAAACATTTTAAATTATTTCATAACTTCAATGTAAAATCGAAATGAAAGTTGGTCAATTTAATCAACGAAATGAAAATTTTGATACAATCATAACAGTTTATTTAAATTGTGAAAGTTATTTTATTTATTACTTTGTACATTCAATTTGGGGGTTTAATTTACAACGCAGGATAAAGTCATTTATGTAATTAATTTATTAATTTTCATAGCATATTGAATATCTTACAAATTATCGATTTTAACCCCCCCCCCCCCTCACGAAAACAGAAGCATGTTTTAAAATTTATGTGTCTGTGTGTCGACATGATCGAGAGTGTCCTTACCTATTATTATTAGACATCATCAGGTCACTTACTGCTTAAAAATTTGGTGGGCTTATTACGTATCTTGCAATAGCCAAGAAATAGCAAAAATTGCGTAATTTTTGCGCAAAACTCGCAAATTCGTATTACGTATCTGCAAAAACCTAGCAGAAGCAACCTAGCGACAGTACTGCCTCTACTGAACAATCGAGGAACTATAAATTGCAATCAATCGTTCGATCTCTTCACTGCTGTCTAATTTTTTGTATTACGTAAGACTTTTACAGCAAAACGAAAGCATTCAGCGAGTGATTTGAACTGTCAGTTAGTAATAATAAGCGAAAATAAAGCAAAGTGCATTCAAACACAACAGCGAGCGATTAGCAATCGATCGCATAGGTAATACGATTTTATTTGACGTTCAGCAATCGACTGCGCGTCTATCGCGCGATGACTGCAAGATTTTTGCTTATCGCTATTTTTACGTAATACGGCGGCGGGACTTACGTAATTATTTTCATATTACTATATAATATAATAAAGAGGAAAAGTTTGTTGAATATGCTCAGAAACGACTAGATCGATTTTGATGAAATTTAGTAGATAACGGGAAAGGGCTACTAAAAGGCTACTTTTTATCGCGGAAAAATGTACGGTTTCTGCGACATTAACTAATGCGCGAACGAAGTCGCGGGCAACATCTAGTTTATAATAATTTAGGTTTTTGCTTTGCGTGTCAATAAAAAATAATGATGTATTTAGAATACTTTGTCTCATTTAATAGTTTAGTATTTTTAATATTAAATTCATATTAGCTTAATACGCTAATATAACCAAAATTTTGTTTATGAACTGTTCTTTGAACAATAATTATGAAATCATATTATAATCAATCGTGTCTAAGATACTTTCAGATTTACTAAGAATATAATCTAACGTATTTAAAGGTTATTCCAAGTTAGAACGATTTAAGTACGTCTAGGAGTTATCATCGCAGTAATAGGCACCGAAATGGGCTGGCAGGACATAACCCACTTACCCACAATTGCCAGTCGTTGGGCAATTATGAGCAAGATCTTCGTTATAATGACCCTGGGACGTCTTCGCCCGTCGAGTCTTAGGGTTAGTTCACACCGACGACACGCAACGCTACGCGATGCTGCGTTTTAGCTATTCAAAATTTTTCTTTGTACACTACACAAAACACGTTTCATATGACATCGGTTAAATAACTCCCCACACCGATCTCAGTGACGGTGGTCGGTTTTATCGAAACCAGGCCAGTTACTCAGGAGTAATTTTATAGTGCACAAGCGTGTGCGCAGTACACAAGAGCGCTCTCTCTTACAATGACACGTTTATCTTCTTTTGTAACGAGTAAAGTTCAAATTTGTATAGTTGTCTTAAAAATGTAGCGCCACGTCATATTTCGTTTTGCTTCAGTGTGAATTGACTCTTAATCGAGGGACCTAACACTGGATGGATTACGTCAACCTGTCATATATGCCCAACGGCATATTATTATAAACTTACTAGCTGATTCCCGCAGCTCCGCCCGCGTATATATACTATCGAGTATCCCGCGGGAACACTGTACTTTTCCGGGATAAAAAGCCGGGAGCCTAAACTACCTACTACCATGCCAAATTTTATCGAAATCTGTTGAGTAGTTTTTGCCTGATAGAAAACAAATCCATCCATCCTCACACACTTTCACGTTTATAATAGACTAGCTGTTGCCTGCGGCTCCGCCCGCGTCACGTTAATATAGTATCCCGTGGGAATACTGTATTTATTCGGGATAAAAAGTAGCCTTTGTTTTAATCCAGAGTCTAAACTACTATCATACCAATCCGTTCAGTAGTTTTTGCGTGAAAGAAGAACAAACATCCATCCATCCCTCCATACATCCTCACAAACTTTCACATTTTTAATATTAGTAGGGTTACCATGATTACAGCAAAATACAGAATTACTGTGATTAAAGTGAAGATTTAGCCATAAAGCATAGAATTATATTATTATGTTATAATTATGAGTAGAGACTTATTTTAGATTAATTGATAGTTGAACCTGAAAAATGGCGACAAAACTTAAGAAACCTATGGGTAACAAAATTCTTATTCCTACGAAAAAATACAAATAACCTGATGAGTTAATTGATAATTAATTAATCAGTTCGGCACCTGTCTAGCCTGCAAATCTAGCACCAGTACAAATGGCCATCAAAATTGACAATAATTTTTAATTTTTGCCTAGACAAGCTCGGTTCAAGGCCGCGGCATTGAATTTGCATGCTGGACCGTGATGGCACTTTAATCATGGTAAATAAAATGTGATTTGATGTTTTATACTCTTTCAAGCAAAATACCGTTGAATATTTTTCAAATTTTGGTTTGTCAAATTGTAAAGGTCATATAGTGTTGCCAAGTTAAAAGTTTGCAAATAACTTAGGTTCAACTTTCACTTGCCAGATTCTAGTTAAGTCGCGTACAACATCTAGATTTTACACGCGACTTTGTCCGAGCAAAAGAAAATCACTCGGGATATATAGCGCCAAATTTCATTAAAATGGGTCTAGTTGTTACGGAGCCTATTCAGTGCAAATAAACAAACAAACAAATCTTTCCTCGAAAACCCGACATTTTGCCACGGTTAATTACTTTTTAATTAAGTACACCACGGGGAACGGCACATGTTTCTTTCTATGTCTTTTGGGAACCGGGAACCGTTGTGTACTTAATAATTAATATATTCTGTCCCAAGCTTTATTAAAATCGATCCAATAGTTCAGAGACTTTTCAATACAAACAAACAAACATACAAACAAATATTTTCTCTTTATATTTTTTATGTGCTTTTAATTGCAAACATCCCATAATATTACATAATAGAGACTCGAAAAGGTGTGTGATTTTACAATTACTTCAGACCCTCAGATCAAATAATATTTTTTTATTTGATCTGAGTTCAGACCTGTGTCTGTGTTTGTGTATACTATAGGTATTAAAACAATAATGTAAAATCAATTAAGACTTTCAACAGTTTAAATTTAAAATTTTCCTTTTCCATACATTTACTGCAAAATAAGACATTTAAAAATAATTTTGCTTTACTTTTCTTATATAATATAAAATTGAATTAACAGAGATTAATGGTATATTAAATCAGTTTGAGGAGTGTCGTTCTAGAATCGGTGAAAAGAGGTTAATGACGATTCTATATCTTAATTACTGCATTCTGTCACTAGCAAGAGCATTACATCACTTCGTAATGAAAAACTTAATTATCTTCTTCTACTTCTTATATTTATTATTTAACTTAATAACCCGACTACGAAAATTATATAACCTATGTTATCCGGTAATCTATTGACGCATAATTTATTCAAATCGAACAAACATACATACTTACATGTATGTTTGTTCTACCTTGACATGACTATGTATTATATAGACTACCAAATTCGTTATTCTTCCTTTTGGTTTCGCCATAGTCGGGTGAAAATGGATTGTAGTTCCTTTGTTTCGCTTATCACAAGAACGGCTGGGTTGATTTGGATTACTTTGATCTTTAAATAATTTTAGAAGTTCAAGGAAGATTTAAATGATAATAAATATTGGGAAAATTGTGGAAAATACTAAAAACTATATATAAAAATATTTGATGTTCGTTTCGTCTTTTAATAAAACTGTCAAGACTCCCTCTCTCCTTATTAAAAGAAAAACTTTGAATAATGCGTAACATCGATTGGCCATCCCCATAGGTCGTAGGTGGAGGTTGTACATAGGTGTAGAAAGTATAATGTGTAGCTTGTAGGTGTAGTTTTTGTTGTTAATATCGTAAGTATATGTGGGTAGATAGGTAAGTAGGTTGGTAGGTTAGTAGGTTTGTTGGTAGGTACATTGGTATGTAGGTAGGTGTGGGTGTAGATGTAGGTTGTCGGACTAGTAATTTTTTCCAGTTCAAAGTTGCAATAGAACAGCGTGTGTCGGAGTTAGTTTGTAAAATATCTTATATATTTTTTTAATTATGTTCATTGCTGCTACTTTGTTATCATTGCGTCGCCGTTTATTGATTTTACTTTACACCTCTTTGGTACCTTAAGTTATTATAAAAAAAAAAAAATTCAGAATAAAAAACAAGGTTTTGTTTTCTGAACGTCAATAATAATAATAAAAAAAAGGATAACAATTGCCACCGGTTCAATTTATATTAGTTATTGTGCTTAAAAAACCATCCGTTCTTTCTTCCAGGTTCCTAGCCAATCGCAAGAAGGACCGGCCGCTCTCCGCCAACGCGGTGGCCAATGAGCAGAAGGCGACGAAGGTGCTGGGGCTGGTGTTCTTCACGTTCGTGCTGTGCTGGGCGCCCTTCTTCCTGCTGAACATACTGTTCGCGTCGTGCCCCGCTTGCATTGTGCCAGGTAAATCAAACGGGGATAAGAGTGTATGTCACCGTAAAATTGTAAAAACCGTTAGATTGTAATATAACTAGTGAAATTGTAAAATGTTGATAGTCTTCCGCTTATGCTGCCTATAATTTCACACATTATTTTTCGCTATCTTCTAAATATATAGTTTTTAATATTTCGACATATTTTTACAATCTGGTTAGTTTTTTCACAATCTAACGGTTTTTACAATTTTACGGTGACATATATACAAGACCAAGTATAACACAAAAAGTATGTGGTTTTTACCTGTGAGAAAAAATTGTGGAACACGTCATGATAACCCATCTAATCTTTGATTGGTTAATGTTGACTTGTGTCAGCTATGTAAATACGCTAGATCATACTCAAAGGCTAGATCGATTTATGTCGTTTTGTTGTCGATAGTACGTCGATTTGTTTACAGACTGTGACGTTGACGTCTCTATTAAGCAAAAGTGTATGTAATATAAGGCCGCAGGCTCATAATTATTTGTATCTCTGAAATTAGTGCGCTTAAATTCATACTCACCGTAATGAATGTTTTTGTATAAATAATACAATATCACAATAAGATGTAAGTAAAGTAAATTAAATATGATGTAGGTTTTTTTACAAATTTAGCTAAAAAAAAAATAAACTATTTTGTATTTTTATATACCCAAAAAATAAAAAATAATTTGTAGCATTAATAAAAAAATTGCAATATTATAAAAATATTTAAATAATAATAAAAAACAGTTTGAGCGAGCAACGAGTAATAAAATATCGCTATTTTTGTAATACGTGTGCTAGTTCTGATGCAAAGTAAATTTAATCAATCGCGTAGGATCGCAGACAATATGTACTTAGCAGCAGAAGATCTGTTTATACACCGGGAGGGGGGATATGGTGAGGAAAATTCTAGGACAAATTCTAGGAAAATTATGATCGAAAATTTCAAGATGCCATCGCTAAATAGATAATTACGAATTTAGAAATCAAAAATGCATGGACTTGACGTATTGCGCACTAGTGTGTCACTTAGCGAACGTTATCTCAAAAAAAAAAAAAATCGAAGATCGTTTTTTAATTAACGAATGTTGGCTAAGCCCTCTTTGGTTAAAAATACGAAAATAGTAGTTAAAACAGTTTTTTAAAATTGTTTAAAATATGTTATCTCTACTTTAACCTTAAAAATTAATGCGTACGTGTGTACGTATATTGTAATATTTACCGTGCCGATTGGTTAAACGGCAAGTGCCCCGCGCCGCCATATTTGTTTGCTTTTTCATAATAATAATTATAACGAAAAATAATGCGTACAATTGTAAGGAGAAATTTTTATTTGACAATTTGTCGACATTTTATAATATCTCGAGTAATATTACAATCTATCGGTTTTTACAACTTAACAGTGGCATATAATATAATAACAGCAGAGGTTGGTTTGACATAATTTTTTTCACAGGTTTGTCATTGTTCTGTCTTGCACATTCCATAGAATATGCTTACATTTTTATTGCGTATTGAGGTAAAAGCTTTTGACAAAAAAGATCTAATAAAGTTCAAACTAAAAAAATAAATGAGTTATGCGTATGATTGAATTTTGACCAATAGGCGACTACTAGTCAATATAAAACATACTATATATTATTTAAAACAGTATCATTAATAAAGTATAAAATATGAGTGCGTAATCAATTTTTTTATAGGGTTGGGTGTTAAAATTTTATAACATAGTTTATTTCGTTAATAAAACCGCTATGTCCCGCAAACCGTAGTTTTGTGGTGACCGTAAAAAGAAACTTAATTTAACAGTTGCATAACAAGTTCAGCTCTTCCGAATGAATTTTAAATCTGCTTTAAATCTCCTTTAACTTTAATAAAAATGTTCATCTCGGAATAAATTAATGTACTACGAGTATAATACACATTTTAACCCCCGGCGAAAAAAATGGGGTGTTATAAGTATGACGCGTCTATCTGTGTGTACACAACACAACAGTGTGTTTGTGTGTGTGTGTGTGTGTGTGTGTGTGTGTGTGTGTGTGTGTGTGTGTGTGTGTGTGTGAGACAGTCCGTGACATTGCAGCTACCAAACGCATGAAGAGATTTTGATCTGTTTTTTTTTATTTGGAGGCTGAACAAAAAAAACCAGTTCAAATCGAAATTGTTCCTAGCTATAATTCATCATCGTCTCGCTTACTGCTTGACAACGAGGGTTACTTATATTTTATTTTTCCATCATTACTTTATTAACTTGTTGAGAATTTAAAATCCTCCTATTCACATTTTATTTACTTTTAGTCATAGGTGTATAAATATGATACACCTGTGACTAGACTATGAAAAGAGGCTTTTAGTGGAATAAAATAAAATTATAAATGAAACCGTGTAAAACAAATCAAGTTTTGTATAAAAATAAAAGGATATAACATAAATGAAAAATAATAATATTATATACCTAACATGTTTTCATATTGATGCGAGTAGATAAGTTTTCTTGGCGCTGGCGTAGTCAAAATGATAGTAGCCAGTAAACTGCAACTTAAAAGAAAGTCGATATAATCTTAAATACTATGAACAAGAAAATCTTTGTGATAAACACTACGGATTATGTCACGGTGCACTTTTCTTATTCCAGACGTTTTGGCTATTTTCCAGCAGCCGTTGACACGGCTGGGCTGAGGTGCTGTCACCTCAGTCTTGCCTTGAACTTATTTGAAATCCTACATTAAATTTCTATTTTTGTGGTGACCATTGACCACCTAGTTAATCCAAATGGGGTGAAACCCATTTCATTTAATAGAAAAACCTATGGCAGCGCAATAGGCTTTTTTTAAATTACTTCAAAAATTTCTGTCCAATTTTGTTCAAAATAATTTTCCTCAGGAGTTTTTAGCATGATCTATCAGCATGTAAATTCACAAGCTTCTATCTCCTATATAGTTTAGAAATACCAAGGGAGACACACTAATAAACCACTTTGGAGGCGGATCACTCGAAAATGGTTGACTTTGTAAAAAATTAATGTCTGTAATTTTGACTTTATTATAAAAGACCTATTCAACGATACCCCATATGATGGAGTAGGATAATAAAATATTTTTCATTCCCACCTCACATATATTATGGAGTTAACAGTTCATTGTTTATAAAAAATGTATTTTATCTCGTTTTGTCAATTACACAGAGCACGTGGTGGACATTTGCTTGTGGCTGGGCTACGTGTCGTCCACCATCAACCCCATCATCTACACCGTGTTCAACCGAACCTTCCGCGCCGCCTTCCTGCGCCTGCTCAAGTGCCACTGTACCAGGTAATATTTACTCTCGTGGTGTCAACAACACAGATACGTGGTGGCGTCTGCTTGTGGCTGGGTTACGTGTCGTCTACCATCAACCCCATCATCTACACCGTGTTCAACCGAACCTTCCGCGCCGCCTTCCTGCGCCTGCTCAAGTGCCACTGTACCAGGTAATATTTACTCTCGTGGTGTCAACAACACAGACACGTGGTGGCGTCTGCTTGTGGCTGGGTTACGTGTTGTCTACCATCAACCCCATCATCTACACCGTGTTCAACCGAACCTTCCGCGCCGCCTTCCTGCGCCTGCTCAAGTGCCACTGTACCAGGTAATATTTACTCTCGTGGTGTCAACAACACAGACACGTAGTGGCGTCTGCTTGTGGCTGGGTTACGTGTCGTCTACCATCAACCCCATCATCTACACCGTGTTCAACCGAACCTTCCGCGCCGCTTCCTGCGCCTGCTCAAGTGCCACTGTACCAGGTAATATTTACTCTCGTGGTGTCAACAACACAGACACGTGGTGGCGTCTGCTTGTGGCTGGGTTACGTGTTGTCTACCATCAACCCCATCATCTACACCGTGTTCAACCGAACCTTCCGCGCCGCCTTCCTGCGCCTGCTCAAGTGCCACTGTACCAGGTAATATTTACTCTCGTGGTGTCAACAACACAGACACGTAGTGGCGTCTGCTTGTGGCTGGGTTACGTGTCGTCTACCATCAACCCCATCATCTACACCGTGTTCAACCGAACCTTCCGCGCCGCTTCCTGCGCCTGCTCAAGTGCTACTGTACCAGGTAATATTTACTCTCGTGGTGTCAACAACACAGACACGTGGTGGCGTCTGCTTGTGGCTGAACAACAAAAGCACTCTCTCTTTCTTTACTCTCATATGTCATAATCTAATAGGACAGATAACCGACACGACTGCCGAGAGATCAGTGACCGTGGAAATCGAACCCACAACCTCTGAGTCGAGGGCCAAGCTCTAACCACTGCACCACGGAGGCTATTAGTTCGACTATATTTGAGTAGAGAAGACTGGTTCTCTATCTAAGGGAAGCCCTAGCCTGTAGATGTTACGGTCAGTTGCAATACTTATTTTAATACCTACCTTAAGTAATAAATTACCTCGGAAAAAAGAAGTGTTCGTAAATTACTACAAGGTACGTACAAGTAGGTTATTAAATTTCAAACTGTACTGTCATAGTTATTGAATCTTAATAAACCTGAAGCCGAAGTGAATTGTGTTATATAGCTATTGCTATATTGAAGACTCTTCTTGCTTATAAAACATAAAATATTCATAATAATATGATCCACACATGAACGCCTAACACGTAATGCTAGATTTACATTCTAGGCATGAGGCTGGATAAGCTAGCAAACTATTTTAGCTCTCCGGTGGCCCCGCGAGCCTCCTTGCCTAGCGTGGGCGTACACGATATATTGTTATCTTTCTTTTAAGATCTCAACATAATGAACACAATATCTTTACACGAATAACACTCGACACTAATCATAGATTATACAAAGCACAGTTTGTTATGGCAATCTCGCAGATACACAAAATAAAATAGATCAGTTACCAAAGAATAATTCACCCCAAGTCGTTTTTACGTAAGCCCCACCGATCGAGCACAATAAAAGCAAGATAATATTAATGAGAAGGCTTTCATAAAATAATCGGATATCTCTTAAACACAAGTACACAATCAGCTGCAGAACTGGTGCGGCTTCGTCGTAAATTATCGTATCTGCGATTGTATATTTATTGAAATCATCTGCCGCGTCAGTTATCATTGGAATATTAATTATTGACTATATTTATTATAGGGTAATTTCACATCGGCACTGCGTTTTTAAGATATTTAAAATTGATCCTTATCAACAACACAATAAGATACACGTTTCATATGACATCAGTCATACACTGCACATGCGCTGAGCAGCTGGGTGCAACTTGACACTCGAACTCTTACAATGAAACGTGTCATAATAATAATATATTTATGGACGCTTCACACCACTAATGCTAACAAAATTGTTTTCATATTTAAAACTTATAGAGCTATATCATTACCACAAGAAAGGAATATAATATTATATATATTTGACTATTGTACCAGGACTTGGACGTTATCGTTAGATTTTTTTCGTTTAATTATCGTAATATCTAATAATATTTTTCTTCATATTATTGATTAATATTATCTCCTGTGAGTTGCCAGTACCACCACGTAACAAACTTAGGCCTTTACATCCGTTAATGGATGATTTATACAGTATTCTCCGAGCGAAGTAAACACTCTTGAAATACTGTAGTGCCTGGGACAGTTGGTTTTTAAATGTCGTATGGTTGCCCAAGCACATACGGCATTCTCACAACATAGTCAGCCTAGTCCAGAGGAATGAACTGGTCAATACGTCTGGGGCCAACTATGTGCGGGTTTCCTCACGATGTTTTCCTTTACCGTTAGAGCGTCCGTATAATGTACTTGAGATCTGAAAAAGTCTCATTGGTACGCGCCACAACCTGGGATTTGAACCTGCACTCTCTCGAGTGCGAACCAAACGGTCTACCCACTAGGCCACGGAGCTCTCGTACCACGGAACAAGGGTGCCTCAAAATAGTATGAAGCCCGATGCCTCAATAAGTATTTCATGAGACCATCCTATGCATCTACAAGTATATTAAAAGAGTGTTGACCTGTTCGTCTGTCATTAATATAATACAGTTAAAAGCTTTATTAACATTGTAATCAATAACTTATTAATACACGATGTATCTTCAACAGTTGCACCGGTATACATAACATTGTCCTAAAAGAAGAAGCATTTTAACAAAATAAAGCCTTAATTATTTTTACCCCTTCAGTACTTAAGGCTCTTGAAGAAGGTTCTATTGTTTTGTGTATACAATGCCCTCTTTCATACTTAGATGTTTTGTGTGAAAACGGAAAATCTAGGAAAGCCATGCACGATTCTTGCCTTACAATTGAAGCACAGTTAGTTTTTTTAAAGAATAAAATGTCTAGACGCTGTGGCTAGGGCTTAGTTACGAAAGTAGATGTATTTAGTTTTATTTGTAAAGAAAGTAAATTCAATGTAATAAGAAACATGACAGTGGTTTTTTTACTTTTTTCGTACACTGGTGTTTGTTGACGGTGGTTAATGTCACTTCTTTAAAATAATAATAAAAAATCTACTTGAATGTGACATTTTGCAGGCTGAAAAAGGAATTTTGATCAAAATTAATTAGGCGGATTAAGGTACTTTTAACAGTGAATATTTTTGGCTCACGTTTCAGGATTATCTTTTAGGCAAAGGTATTATCTCTAACAGAGTTTACCAGGGATTATTCTCATTTGAATATAGTAATATCTAACTTAGCTGGACTCGTGTTAGAATTTTTTTATTCTTAAATTAATTAGTTTATTAATTTTCGAACTGTTCAAAATAACTGTTGTTCTTTAAAATTGCGATGTTTTAACAGTGTTTTCAAAATTCAATTACAACTAACGATGTTATACCACGTATCCTACAAAAGTTTTTTTTTCAGACGCGGCAGATGCACAAGATTCAAGTCGACGGATTCCAACCGCGGGGCGTCGCAGCTTTGTGCCCGGTCGGCGCTACCTCTGGCCATATCGCTGCGACCACTGGGTCTTACGGCTGCCAACCAGATACCTCAGACCACGGAGACGGTGTTGGACCCACCCATTGATACCCATGAATATAATATGAGGTATTAAACATAACGTTTTGCAGAATTAATTACAAATAAATAACATCACGCTTCGCAGTAAGCAGGCGAGTGACAGTTACTATGAATATGTTCTTGTGCAACTTAATTGTTTACAATCTGCAGTGTTATTCTCTAATGGCTCGTTTCAATAACCTATCTATCTAAAACTATTTGTTAGAAACGTCAAATTTGTATCACGAAAACCGGCAAATGATTGAATGACGACGTTTTTAACAAATAGTTATAGATAGATAGGATGTTGAAACAGGCCGTACGAACATTTTCATATATTATCTCGACAGCTGAATCCGCGGTGAGTGTCAAATATCACACTAATTTGACACTTACCGCCATAGATATATAATATTAAAAAGAGGTAGATATGTTATAAACGCGTAAAAATGAAGACTCGAATTGGCCCGAGTCGGGCCAATTTTGGTTAGTATGCCACCAGCTGGTCGACGCGTAGCACGTACTACGCGTCCCGTGCGCCTTGCACAAAATTCCATCGTGTGTCTATAAAAGCTGTAAAAACCTTGACAAAAAAGTGAATAAAAGTCAAGGAATTTTATTCCCCATATAACATTTTAACATTTATAACTCAGTCAAGTATTTTGTTAAAAATATATTTTTCAACATTAAATAATTTCAAGAAAATACTTGACAGAAGAAAAATGGATAGCAATGTCAATATATACTTTTTTTGTAAATCTAATAAGGATGCATGCATGTCTGGCATAGAGTAAATAGTACAGAAGCGACAGTCGTTAACTTGTACAGAATTACAGACCGTTCACTTATTTTTATATTTTATCTAGCTTGAAGGATATTTTGATAAGATTGATGAAAATAATGTAATTATTATATTGTTCAATCAGTTAAATTAATATCATTAACTTTTTAAAATTGTATCATTAACGAAGTAACTTAGAACGATTTGAGGGCCTAACAGTAACAATAAAGTAACTGCTGCTTTTATTTGATTTAAGTTTATCAATCTTGAATTTTAAGAGCTACAATTAGTTTTTTTTTTTGCTTTTTATTGAGCGACAGGGACAGAACTGCGCTATTGGATACGCTATTCATCACATAATAGGCGATTGTGAATAGTGAAACAGATCCTTAATATAAAAATTCCCATCACATTTCTGGCTAAGGAGAAACGGTTTACAACAAAGATATATTTGTTATACATTAGCTGTATGTACTTAACAGACGTTGTTTGTTAACTTAGTATACCATTGTTTAAAATACAGATTGAATCGCAGTGCACTTGTTTTTTTTTGACGTTTAGACTACTTTCCACACATCGTACACATACAAAACAATCCGTAAGTGTTTAAAACAATGAACAATAATCGCGTAAAAATAAGAAATCAATATAAGTATTTTATTTTTTTAAATAATATTATCATTGTTAAATTATTTTCTTCCAGAAAGACATAATATAAACGGAAGACATTTACATTCAATACTCCCAAACAAAAAAAAAGGGGATTATAATTTAAAAAAAAGATAGTTTATTTATATTATTTGAATAGTGCCCATAAAAATACCGAATACCTATTCGAATGTCAAAATTGTCGATTAAATATTTGCAAGCTCTACTTCTTATCCTTTAAATTTTCCCAATGCTGGGAATATAAGATCCGGAATCCGGAAGGCCGCAATAAATTCTGAGCATTGAAAATATAATTCTGCGCTAATACAATAGAGTTGAAAATTTCAACATATGAGTGTCGAGTCAAATTTCAATGTCTTAAATGACAGCTCGACGACCAAAACTTCCATTTTCAACTGTATTGTAGTTAGGTATTCTCAGAGTTCTATTTTCAACCATAAATTTTCGCCGGCGTTCCGGATTTCGAACCATATAGTTCCAGCTTAATGAGGAACAAATTTTTGAAAATAAGCTAACTTTTAACAAACTACTTTTTTGACGTAAAGGTCAAGGAGTATCTTTTTTTAAATAAGTTCTTTCTTCATCTGTACTGTTCCTTATTACTTTGCAGAATTTGTGCCCCAACATGTGCTTTAATACAAACAAATATCAAGTTTCGATTCCTGTTTGACATTGATAAAAAAACTAAATATATTAATCTAAATAGTAGTAGGCGTTCATGCTATTATTATATACTTATTGTAGATTAATCTTACATAAAAGTGTTATTTTTGTTCATAGTTACTATTACCTCTTAATAGTAGGTACCTAACTATGAACGAAATAGAATTTATACGCATTTTGTACCTTCTGCGTCGTTAAATATTCTTTGGCAGAGATTCCAAACTTTAAATGTAGAATCGTGTGTAGTTGGTAGTGACAAATACTAGTCATCTTTTTCTTTGCTATTGAATTAGGAATGCCATCCTTGTCACGAATTTTTGCTGTGAGTAAAATGTGTCAATAATAAAAAGTGTCAATGTGTCATCGCGGCAACAAAAATTTCGTCAGTTTTGTAAGGGTATAACGAAAGGTATAACGTATCCTTAGTTATCACTGCTCACCGCGGATTCAGCTGTCGAGATTTGAAAATGTTCTTAGAGAATAGACAGGCTGTTCTTACAATAATTTTTACTGAAATCGGTCTAAGAGTTTTAAAGTTATTGAAGTGCGTTTATAATATGTAGACACTAGACGTATAGTTTTAGAAAGTGATTAATGTAATAAATATTTATTCGACATTGTTAAATGTATGTTGTTGTAAAATATCCAAATATTAGTGTAATTAATACTATCAATATTGCATTTAATTTTAAACTAGACTAGTTCTATATTTATTTTTATACTTGTACCTAAACTAGAATATAATTGTGTATTTAAGAAATGAAAAGATGAATTAATTTTAATTTATGCTATCATATTCATCTCATTATATAGGGTAAAGTTTTGAATATTATATGTATGTTGCGTCAATATTAACTATTGAAGTGCCAAATATTTGGGTAGATTACCTGTAATAGTGTTGACAACATAAATCAATTAAAGCTAATTATAACGATAAAAGTTCATTCGTCCTTGTTGTATTATAATTTTAATTTTTTATCATGGTTGACTAAAGGCATGCTATTTCCTTTGCCTATTTGAAAACAACTGCCAACAAGGCTGATAACCTGATTGTCTGACAAGAAAGATGATCCATGCGTCGGATGGGCATGTAAAAAGTCGGACCTGTGCCTCATCTCTCGTCAGTCATGTCGGTTATCCGTCCCACTGGATTATGAGACTAAACTAAATTAAATTAATTGATTTAAATACCGTTTATTTCAGGCTCCATATTATAAATACTTTATAGACTAACATACATATTAATACATTTAATAAACTAACACTAAACACGAATTGTCTGCGACGTGGGGCGCAAAGTGTTTGGGAGTTATCCTCTATAAAGGACACTCCAATCGGCCAGAACTTCTCCTTACCGAAGGTCGGTAAATGATGAGTTAGAACTCTCACCACAAAGGAACTAAAATTCACTTTATGATAAGACTAGTTATTGCCCGCGACGCCCAATATAACAATTCATTATTTCTGAATGTATTAAAAAACTTAAATTTTACACGTTGTTAAATACCAAATAGTATTATGCTTTTTCACAATATGCGAGGCCTGATTGAATAGTTATACTTTTGGCGATTTTCTTGGAGCGGAAAAATAAATAAATTTCCGAAAGTAACACGCAATATTTTCTCGTTTAGTAGAGGTACTGAGTTATTACTATAAGATGTTGATTAATGTTATTTACCGCGTATTCATTATATCTTATGTCCGGATTACGTGTTTATGAGACGAATACAATGCGGTAGACGAGAGTCTGAGCACCAAAAAAGTTATGCTTGGGCATGGACTCGACCGGTTATTTTGTCCGCGAAAAAGAAAATACGGCAGAAACCGTACATTTTGCCGTGATAAAAACTAGAACATATCCTCCCCGTCGTCATACTTATATC
This sequence comes from Glaucopsyche alexis, assembly GCA_905404095.1. Taxonomy (NCBI): domain Eukaryota; kingdom Metazoa; phylum Arthropoda; class Insecta; order Lepidoptera; family Lycaenidae; genus Glaucopsyche; species Glaucopsyche alexis. The sequence continues at coordinate 20,961,172 of FR990050.1, forward strand.
TGTGCTAAATTCCATCAAAATTAATCCAGTGGTTTCGAAGCCTGTTCAATACAAATAAACAAGCATGCAACGAAACAAATCTTTTCTCTTTATAGTAAGTATACATAAGTTTTCGTTTTCCCTTCGCAGATCTCCGTAACTAAGGTAATTTGGTGAAACATTAACCGACAATAATTATAAAGTAGCGATGTAAAAGCCTCCAATCGGCGCCATATTGTCTCATCTATAATTCCATTACACTTCCCTACGACCGTGATGAACTTTATGATCCGAGCTAATGCCCAAGGACAATGGCTAAACAATATTATTAATGAACTATGCTTTCGATTGCGACTCCTCTTATACTCTTTTTTAGAGGATAGTCGAGATCTTAAGGCCGTCCCCCGAACAAAAGACCTTGAGGCGGTCAGCCGCATAACTCATACATACATACATACATATAATCACGCCTTTTTCCCGTAAAGGGGTAGGCAGAGACCACTTTTTGCCACTTGCTACGATCCTTACATACTCGTTTCGCTTCGTTCACTTTCATTCTTACCATCCATTCCTCCTCTTACATTCAACGTAGCGAAGCGGCTCTCTATGGTCCGCTTTTCACCTCCGCGAGAAACGAGACGTGATGGGTGGTGAACCACATCGCCGCCATTTTGGATAGTTAAATTATTTTATGATTATCCATTGCGTTTCCACGGATTAGTGGAGAGGGTAGGAATAGGGAAAGGAAAGGATAGGTGGTGTGGACAGGAAGATTGGTTAGTTAGAGTGGGAAATAGGAAATGTAGGATACTACCGCCCAGGAGGGCAAGGGATAGGACAGTAATAGCTAGGGAAGCCGGGGTCGCATACCCGTATACTATACCACAACTACCGGACAGGTAAGTTAGGATGAGTATCCCATGACTCATAACTCAGTTCAAAATTTTTCACATAACTTAGTTCAAAATTGACAAAAAAAAATCTAAACGGCGAATATCTAGCTTATGAAATTGCCTATCTATTGGTGTGTGTCCCAAATAAAATTAACTTGTAAATACTATGGAGACGCTGAAACTATAATCGAATGTTACATTCAATTATAGTTTCAGCGTCTCCATAGTATTTACAAGTTATGTGAAAAATTTTGAAATGAGTTATGCGGCTGACCGCCTCAAGGTCTTTTGCTCGGGGGAGGGCCTTAAGGTCTTTCGACCGATGCGATACCGTAACCAGTATACCAGCGAATCTGGTTGTGGTGTCCACGACCACGCGGGTCGCGAAGATTGTTTAGTGCTCCGTATAAATTAATACTAAGCAGCAGCTCCGCGACACTATTTCGGTCTCAGAGGGCCTAGTCAAGGAGCATTCGATAATTTCGACGGCGAAGTTCAATTACAGTACAATTGGCAAATAAATAAGCAGGTAAATCATTGTTTCTTTTGCGGCCAAAGAATAAAACATTAAATTGAATAAAACATCTTTGGCGTATAAGTATGTATTTAAGTATTTGTGGAAATTATCTATTTAAAGATATTGTAAGAAATTCAATAAATATTATGTGTAATGTATAGCAATAACATACAGTATGTAAATATGTGACTACTTAAATGTTTGAAGTGTTTTATGGATGTCATATAAAGAATATTTTTAAAAGGACTAATGTTTTTTCTCCCTAAGAAATTCGTAGAAAGAAATCATTATAAAGGGTCGGCACAGACGCACTACACGCGACCTCGAATGTGCGAAACGACGGCTATTGACACACATCAAATAGCCTCCGTGGTCCAGTGGCTTAGAGCTTGGCTCTCGGTTCGGAGGTCATGGGTTCGATCCCCGCGTTGGAAGCAGGAAAAATTTTGTTTCTAAGTTTGGTTAGGACAATGTAGGCTGATCATCTGATTGTCTGACAAGAAAGATGATCCATGCGTCAGATGGGCATGTAAAAAGTCGAAACTGTGCCAGATTTCTCGACAGTCGTGTGGGTTATCTCTCCCAATAGGTTTATAGAGTAAAAGGAAGAGAGAGACAGCTCAAAAATTTTTGGTAATCCGTCTGTCTGTCTCTGTTTGTCTGTTTGTTCCGTCTAATCTCTGAAACGACTGGACCGATTTTCACGGGACTTTCACTGGCAGATAGCTGATGTTATAAGGCTAGTTTTACATGGGCTATTTTTATTTTTGAGTTCCGTTTAAAAAATAGGGTTCCGTTTCCGTTACTTCTATGCAAACGAAGTTGGGGCATCAGCTAGTACTAAGTATGTATTCATATCATACGTTTATTAAAATGAAGGTAAATTTCAAAGTAATAAAGCTTCACAATTGAATTTGAAGTCTGAAACTCCAGTAATATGTGAGGCTCGTTATGTTCAGCGTGTAGGCTGTGTGATTTGCATACTGAATATACTGAACATTATCTTAAAGATTTAATAAAGACGCCATTTATGAGAAGTAAAATATGGATGAAAGCTAATTAGTAAAAATAGATTTTGCCCGCGATTTTGCACAGAAGTAACTGGGGGAACTGTACATTTTCCCGCAATAAGTAGCAGCCTATGTTTTTCTCCGTGGTCTACTCTATTTCAGCTGTGCCCGTCGTCAAATTATTATATTATTAACAAATCGTTAACAAATCATTCCTCTTTTTAATATCAGTATAGATAATAATAATAATATATATGGACGCTTCACACCACGTCAATCTGGCCCCGTGCTAAGTATCTGAAGAACTTGTTTTACAGATACATACATTTTACATATATTTAAGATTTTTATTATATTATGCACAATATTTAATACACATCCATGACCCAGGAACACAGAAAAACTTTTTGTTCCTTCCGCGGGATTCGAACCCGCGATCCCTGGCTTGTGCACCAACGCGCTGAACCACTGAGCTACAGAGGTCGTCTAGTTAAGGTGTACAAAAGTATAATTCTCTAGATAAGGTGTAGGTACAAAAGTATAATCCTAACTAAGAACTTAAATAAACTGGTGCTTAAACAAGAAAAATGTAATAACAATCAGTAAAAAATAAGAAGGTTTTTAGAAGCCCAAATAGCTTTAAATATAGACGCCTATGTATAGTACTATGGTCATTACATCAATAAATCAATCAAAAATAACTAAGAACTAACTATAATTATTCTTCTAAAAAGCGAATAGATACAATACTTAACATATTAAATTACTAGTAATTTAAAATTATCACTACATAAAATAATAATATTCTCTTTGTTTCTTTCAAATGAAATGTCACTCTAGCGGCGTTGATACTGTTTCAAGGTCGCGCCACGTCACAACACAATTTTCGCTATAACGCCAGCTGTCGGAAGCTACTTATGCTTATTACATAAAAATCTAAGTTTCTAAAGCACGGATCAATACATAGGCTAGGTGTGCTTTTTTGTTTAAGTGATGGCTTTAGGCATGATGAGAGTATTTTTTGGATTTGAAATAAATAAAGTTTCATTTCTGCCACGTGTACTCTTTACACGTCATGTTTTTTTTTTGTAGTGCTAAATATACTATCAGTTACTGTCAGCATAATACTATGAGGTCTAGCGCCGATCACTGTCGGGTAGCTGTATCAGAACCAGTTCGTATGTGATCACAGTTGATATAACCTGAAACAAATTACTCTATGTAAATATTCACCAAAAAGTATAATCTTTAGTAATATCTGTAGACGCCACACAATATGGCCCCGTATTGAGTAGCCGAAGAAAAGAAAGGTATACTTACAGATAAAATTGTGTTTCTCGATATGTAAAACATTTTGAGACCAGACAGGTGGACTTTCGATTGATATACCTGGTCCATAAAACGTTGAAACTGTAAAAAAAAAACAATAATGAAGCTCAAGAGCACGAAGTATAGATCAGGAGTCCGAGCGTAATGTTAAAATAATGGTCTCAATTTAGGGGACAGATTTTTTGCAGGATTGCCATCGCGCCATTGTTCAAGAAGTACCAAGCGCGATTCAGGACTGTGCGCTGATTGATCCACCACAACAGCATCGGTACGTCCAAAATTCCAGCGCAGCCAGTGACAGAAAATAGAACTAAGATCTGGGTTTATTATTGTGTATATGAATACTGTGGAAAAGCCTATACCGTTCGGACTCCTGGTATATCTATACTTTGTGCTCAAAATAGTCGATAAATTGATGTTCAACGATTACTGCCTCAAATACCCAGAAAAAATTGTATTGTACAAAAAAAAACACGGGTCAAATATTATATTCAACCCGTATCGTATCAACATAATAATATGTTAAAACGTTTAAAATTTAATGTAAAGTTTTGTCTTGGGTAAAATAAACAAAACGACTAAAATGAGTCAAATTTCTTTAAAAAAAATAGATTCTTGCCAGTGAAGTCTCTACCAAAAACCTTCTTTACCTGAGGACTGTAAGCGGTTGCCGGTATGGTGTGCAGAGCGTTCAAAGGCTCCCTGGTCAAAGTATGGAGGTGGGCGGTCGAAGTGAACGTGATCAGCGCTTTCACCAGAATGCTGATGTTGAACATGAAGTAATGAGTCGCTTCTATCCAGGGGATGCTAAAATAATGTTGATGATTTTATCTGGGCCCGTGATTTAGGAACCGTTGGTTAGCTAGCCAATGTTATCGAGATTAAATAATGTGTAACTATCTAACAAGTTCTATTCATGATAATTAAATATGTTCTTATATTTTTACACACACGTACACACATAGAGACACACGCACACACACAGCTGTTTAAAAAACAGCACTAAAATTACCTTGACACTTGCACGCCTGCGTTTTGGAATTTTCGTCTATGATATCTGAAAAAGTAGTCGTTCTAATCATAGACGTAAGACGAGGCCTGTTGAGGCAAAAAGTATCTCCACTTATATGGCACCACTTTTAAGACTTTTGGGCTATTTTGATATTTGAAGTATGGTGAAAACAAGATGGATGACATTTAAAGTATGATGAAAACCAAGATGCAGTAACTTTTTATTGAATAAATATTTGTTCTGTACGTCATCATATGTACGTCATAGCCTATCTTGAGTTTGGAAATCTTTGTTTCTAATTATTACCACAAGCGATTTGATAAATATTCTATGACAAGTAATATTTTAAATCGAATTAGAGTAATTTTTTTTCGGAAATTCAGACAAAATTCCTATTTGCATGCGTTACATGTAAAACAGTTTGGGCACATATTAAAAAAGGCGAACAGATAAACAGCTGCATAGTTAGCTTTCGATTTCATTGCACTACTTTAAGCTTATGGCTTATGTGTCCACTTTTGTTGGGAAAATTATTTGGATTGGGAAAATTGTGGGCCGTTTAAGGTGACGTCATAATTTTCAAAGGATCGATTTGGATCGTTCTATGATTTATGAAAGCTGTTTAACCTCTGTATGTAAGTATACTATTGTATTTTCTACACTGTGGTTTATGTACAGAGACAAGTGATCAAAAAGTTAATTAATGCGTTGATCTACTTACTGAATAAAAAAGTATATGTTTTTGCAGATATAAATAAGGTTGACGACAAACGACATGAAGATAAATGTGTTGTATTTGTCATCGACTGCACGCACCAGCTTCGTCAGCCGTGTGTAGTACGCCTGTATATCACTCCACTGCACGTTTTTTTTATAGTTACACTGAAAAAAAAAAATTACACGCATAAACCAATAAGTTTTGGATATCAAATAACCCCAGCCCAGCTTTGAATAGTTACACAGTGTTTAGTCTTCTTCAATCAAAATAAAAAATTTCACTTGTGTGACGTGAACAAAACACTGTATAACTATTCAAAGCTTATACAGCGTTTATTAGTAAGGGGGTAAGAGTTTCAAGACATTAATGATCGCAACTAGAATAATTACAAAGTGATTCTACGAGAACGAATATACTCGTACAATGCTACTTTTTAAAGTGTGCCTACATAAATATAATTTTTTAAAATAAAATATAGAATCTTTGATGAAACATAATTAAGAAACTTTGAGTATAGTTTTGACTGGAGGAGTCTGAAATTTTGCTGGTAAATTAAAGTTTATGTGGACGAATGTGTGCAGAAAGCTAATATACCTACATAACTTTCACTAATACTCAGTAATACAACAAAAAAAAAATATAACAAACTACTTTACACTATTAACATACACTACAGTGCATTTGATACATACAATTTTGCTACACGTTAGTCGATCAACATTTACATTTTTCTATATAAGACCTTATGAAGTAACTTAAAAGTTAAAACTTATATGATTTATTATAGGCTTATTTCGATAACAGTACATAATTTTAAATGGCATCGGTATCAGTCGTCCGGAACCAACCAGCTTCGAAAAAAGAGATAATTGAATTTTTTGCAAACTTTAATAAATACCTTTTTCAATCTCACCGAGAGTGCGTAGTTGAAATCTTTAAATCTGTTCATTAGATATAGAGTCACAGACACTACCATAGCATCTAGGAAAGCGATTACAAATGTCCTTTGTAGTTTGCTGAACTGAAAAATAATAACGTCAAGATATAGTAGTAAAATGTGTACTATGAATAATTCTGTCGCACCATAAAGGTTATTGACCTCACACTACGATATAGCTGATTCAAAACATAAGTTTTCAGTTAGAGAAACGTTTAGAAAAAAAACAGCTATGTAGCAATAACCTGCTGTAGACAAAATGTAAATATATTTTATGATATTTTAATTGCATAGCATTGTATAATTATGTCACCGTTAAATTATAAAAACCGTTACATTGTAATATAACTCGTGAAATTTTAAAATATTGATAGACTTCGTATGCGAATATTCAGTTTTTATCTTAACATATTATTATCTTTCGACATATTTTTACAATCTCGTTAGTTAATTTACAATCTAACGGTTTTTACAATTTTACGGTGACATAATTTATAGGAAAACTTTACCTGGATTGCACAAGCAGCTAAATAGCTGAAAGGTATGACGTTAAAGGTAAAATCATAGTAGAACTCGTAATATCCTCGAACGGTGCACACAGCTGATACCGTCTCGTAAACACATACTTTTTGCACAGTGTACGCCATATAAATTATGTAGTCTACTAAAAATATCATCAAATGGTTAACATAAAAGGTAGGTACTGCTATACATGGTGGCTTACAGGACAAAAACCTCAGATCAAATATATTTTTTTAATTTGATCTGAGACAAAAACAATCAAAAACTACCGAGCTACGTAGCATGGCGCCACTATAATGAAATCTTGAGTAGTGAGTAAAGCTCAATTTTGAATCACTAACTTAAAACCAAAGCGCCGCGTCGTGTCTCGGTGTCAGTTGACCCTTAATCTATCTGTAAGTTTTTATTAGTCTATCCTACTAATATTATCAATGTGAAAGTTTGTGAGGATGTATGGATGGATGTTTGTTCCTCTTTTACGCAAAAACTACTGAATGGATTCCGATGAAATTTGGTATAGTAGTAGTTTAGGCTCTGGATTAAAATATAGGCTACTTTTTATCCCGAAAAAGTACAGTGTTCCCTTATACGCCTGATATTGCCGCGGGCAACAGCTAGTACCAATATAATAAAGAGGAAAAGTTTTTATGTTTGTTTGTTTGCATTGAATAGGCTCCGAAACTACTGGACCAATCTTGATGAAATTTGGCGCAGATGTAGAGTAGGCCACGGGGAAGGACATTGGCTACTTTTTATCGCGGAAAATGTAGGGTTTTTCCGAAATTAAATTTGCGCGCACGATGTCGCGGGCAACATCTTGTTATTATTTATATAATAATTAAGCAGACACTATATTATCCGAAATCCGGCGGGTCTGGGAAAATTCAGACAACTGAAGTGGAGTGTCGAGCTGTCGTATATGACATTGACATGCGACTCGACACTTTGAGCTCTATTGTATTAGCGTAGAGTTTTATTTTCAACGCTTTGAATTTTCTCCGGTCTTCCGGATTCCAGATAGTCTCCTCATACTTACTGGTTGCCATTGTTAATATAAGCACGATGACACGATTTCCTTGAATCCTCCACCGTCGGGCAGTCTTTGGTATGAGGCGCTCGATTCTCTCAATCTCGTCCAACATACCCCTCCAGTCCTTGCAGAATATCGACATGTGGATCGTCAAGAATAACGCCAGAGATGTTATTAGGATATCCATTTTGTCTATACCATAAACAATAAAAAAAAACTAGTACTTTTTCCGATTATTTGTAATAGCACAGTTTAAACTGTGGGAGAGCCACGCTTCAGCACGAATGGGCCGGCTCGACCAACTGATCATACATACCAAGACCTAACAGAAAACCGGCGTGAAATAACGATTGCGTTGTGTTTCGCCGAGAGAGTGAGGTTTTTAAGAACCAGAAACGCAAGTCGCAACACCAGAGGAGTAACATATAACTAAGTTAACTCCTCTGGTGTTACGACTTACGAATGTCCATCGCTTACCATCAGGCGATACGTCTGCTCGTTTCCTCGTTCATGTCATAAAAAAGAGGAACAAATAAGCAGCTATATAGTAAGCTTTTGAAGTGATTGCACCACTACAAGCATACGGTGTGCCCACGATTATGTGGACAAATCGTGGGCCGTTGAACGGGAAGTCAAAATTATTGTAAAATTTGGATCCTTCAACGTTAAGTGCTTGAAGCTTAAATTCATTTTCATACAATTTAAAATGTATAATAATTATAATAATAAATATTTTAAGGATTTATATTTATTTTTTAGGGTTACTGATATTATATTATTACGGAAACGCATCATTTCGCATACTCAAAATGATTTTAAAGAAACAAAACGTACTCACTTTGATAAGCGTCATCATTTAGTTGAAGCGTTGATATCATATTTATAAGCAGTAAAGCCAAAATAAAACTGCGCAAAATCGTATTGTGAAGATAGTACAACGTATAAGGTGATTTCCAAGTGCCTCTGAAAGTAATATGACCATTTTCTATCCAGAACATTACAAAAGAAAATTAAAATATTAAGTAACCCATGAATTGGCAAAAAAACAAGCTGATGATGATGAATAATAGCTAAATACTAAAATGCAGATCAAAGTCGGTTCATCTGTTTGGGCTCTTCGCCGTAGTCGGACAGACACACAGACAGATTCGTCAAAATTATAACACCCCTCGTTGTGGGTTAACCAAACTACGTAAATTATTATGTAGCCTATGCGGGACATTATAATAATAATAATATCTATGGACGCTTCACACCACGTCAATCTGATCCCGTGGTAAGTTCTAGAAGAACTTGTGTTACGGGTAACAGACAACGGAAATATATTTAATACTTTTATACTATACACATATTTAAGATTTATATTATATTATTAATTATACACATATTTAATACACATCCATGACCCAGGAACATTTGAACAGAAAAACTTTTGGTTCCTTCGGCGGAATTTGAACCTGCGACCTCCGGCTTGAGCACCAACACGCTCAACCATCTGAGCCACAGAGGTCGTCGACGACCACATTTTACGAATTATTGATACCTCATTAGATATAAATCGCATCAGTAGGTTAGGCGCTACGGTGAAACGAACAAACATACATACATAGACTGCAAAAATCATCATTCAGCCTTCTGGCTTCGCCGTAGTCGGTTATTTTTTTTTTATTCTTCTTTATTTTATACTAGCTTTTGCCCGCGACTTCGTCCGCGTGGAACATTTACTTTGGGATATCGCTAAAATTTACTACTTCGTTTATGTAGAAGGAGAAGCGCATCCCCCTCACGACTGCCCGCAGCGCACCGCACATCATTATTGCGTGCTGATTATTTTATTACTGCGATATCTTCTAAAATAATCATTGAAATCAAATGATGGAAATAGCAAATTTCTTCTAAATTAAATGCTTGTTATGAATAACGTAATTATTTGGATAAGGATATTATCATCTTTATGAAAACACCCTCACAAATAATGCTTAATTTTAGAACAAATTTGGTTAACCCTTAGCCACCTAACGTCGGTCATGGTGACTCCAACGGTTATTGTTTTTTGAATTACTCTGTTACTACTTGAGCGACGCAACAGTGACTCTGTCTACTTTACCCCCACACCCTTCAGAACGCGCTGAGCATTCGACCGGGTCACACGTCTGTGCCTTTAATAGTTATAGGTATTTATATTCTGATTGGGGTCGTGTTGACCGCTGTTAGGTGGTTACGATATTTTTATAAAAATATTGTAACCACCTAACTTTATTTTATATAGGATTTTTTATGAACCCAATTGGCTGAAGATCTCGTAAAGCCTCATTTGGAAATACACGTGAATAAATCTGGCTTACATCGTGAACTTCAAGATACTATATGGCGTATACTGAAGATGGACCAAGAGCCGAGCACATCATCAAATAATAGCATCGAAAAGTTTCATCAAAAATAGGAAGACTTGCTTAACTTGTGACTCCAAAAAAAAAACGAAAAACATATCACATATATTTTCGATGTAAAAAACCAATTTGCATTTAGTGTTCACAAAAAAATGTGTCTGAAATGTCGCCAAAAATAGTAAATGTTTACCACTTGTAATTTTATAAAAAATGTGATTTAAATGTGCCATTATTATTTTTATTTAGTAGGTTATCTATCGAAGTTTCATAGATTAAGGAAATTTTGTTAAGTTTAAATATGTGTTCCTTATCAGATCTCAGATTTTTGTTAATGCCTTTATTTTTTGTCTAAAATGTTTAAAATAATAATAATAAGTAAGCGTTAATTATTAATATAAAAACTAATAATTTGCAAAGTTTGTTGAAGTTGATTATAATAAAAGATTCTAAAGTTTATAACCTATCTTTAGTTTTTTCCATTTTTACTATTACTATATTGTAAAATTAAAAAACAATACAAGGAGTCACCATGACCGCCGTTAGGTGATAGTGTTACTCAACTACTTAATTTAAAAAGGTTATTGTGAGCCAACTTTAAAAGATAGACATATACAGTCGCGGACTTTTTTTAGAACTTTTAAAGGGGAACAATTCTGTCTTACATCATTTTAGCGAAACTTTAACCGTTTCCGCAGCGTACGCAGCGAAAGCTCTCAAAAGGAAAAAAAATCTGATTTTGAAACATTCTTGATTGGTTCTCCGCTCGTATTGAGCTTAGCATGATGATATATAGCCTAAAGCCTTCCTCGATAAATGGACTATCCAACACAAAAATATTTTTTCAATTCGAACCAGTAGTTCCTGAGATAAGCGCGTTCAAACAAACAAACAAACTCTTCAGCTTTATAATCTTCTAATATTTAAATTTCCATGTCACAATGTTAGTTACCGTACTCCTCCGAAACGGCTTTACCGATTTTTACCAAATTTTATATGCGTATTCAGTAGGTCTGAGGATCGGCTACTATCTATTTTCCATACCCCTAAGTGATAAGGGTTGTTCACCCTTAAATTTTTTTTTAATTTTTGGACGACATTTTTTGTTTTTATTTTTTTATAATGTGGCATTAAAAATACATACAACCCTAAATTTTTACTTTTTTATCAACAACCCCTATTTTTTTTATAGCAATTTTAGTAATTTATTCATTTTTCATCCCGCTCGATAACTGATTAATTATAGTGTTTTTTACTTTTTATAAGGCAAAACAACGTTTGCCGGGTCAGCTAGTATTAGTATAGATTTATTTATTTATATTTAACTAGATTTTGCCCGCGGCTTCGCCCGCGTGGAATAGTGTTCTTGGAGAAAAAACTTCTTCGGCAAATAACTCTACTCACTGCAATATACTTCTGTATACAATATTGAAAATGTTTTTAGGGTTTCGTACCCGATGGGTAAATAACCTAACCAAGAGCATGTCAGGACATGTCTAAGTAGGGTTCCGTAACTATAAGCGCGTAATATCCTTTTTTTTAATTACTCCAAAAGTTACTGTCCGATTTGGTTCACAATAATTTTCCTAAAGAGTTTTTAGCATGATCTATCAGCATGGAAAATTGCAAGTTTCTATCTCCTGTAGTTTAAAAATGCTAGGGGGGGGGACCAACTTACAAACTACTTTGGAGGCCGATTACTCGAAAATGGTCAACTTTATAAAAAAGTAACTTATGAAACCTTGCCTTTATTTTAAAAGAATAAAGACCTATTCTACGATACCCCACACGATGGGGTAGAGTGAAAAAATATTTTTCATCCTCACTTCACATGTATGGAGAGCCACCCCTAAAATATAAAATTATTATTTTTTTATGATCCCAAAACCGTGATCTATACACAATCTATAACTTCCCCAAATTTCATCAATTTATATTCATAATTACAGGAGCTAGAGGCGCGGACAGACAGACAGACGGACAGAGCGAAACTATAAGGGTTCCTTAAGTATTACGGAACCCTAAAAATGAGAGCCTATCACCTCGACGCGACGTGAGCGAGCGCTTGATATATATAATACATATATTTTACGCGCTTGAATATACGATGGCTACTAAATATAAGGTATTAAACTGTATGGTTTAAAGGGCTACTATAATGTGTATAAAATGCTTAAAGTGAGTATTGTATTTAATTTGATAAGGATCATAATGTATTCATCTAAATAGCTTCTGAATATACTATACTTAATTTTAAGTATGAACTGGGTACGGGCAGATAGTAAACCGCTTCGAAAATATTCATTTAAGTTACATGCTATAAAAGGCCATATTGATCTATATTATTATATACACAATGCATTTAAGGTACTTAATTGAATAAAGATTAATTCTGTATTGCTTAAATTCGCTTCGTAAATAAGCTATTATTTCTTGTAAAAGGTAAAGGATAAAAATGGATATTCTGGGTTATCCCTAAGAGATAGAATTGTCATCGCGGATTTTTTTGTAGACCTTTTTAATAATAAATTTAATACAATACTATAGAACATCTAGTGGAAAAAATCTAGTGGAAACGTAACAATCAAAATATGTCAACCAAATATTAATATTAGATATGTATGCATTTCAAGTAAATAAAAATTGTAATTATGTAAAGTGTAAATGTAAATTTTATTGTAATTGTATTTTATTATGGAACGAATAGGGCTTTATTATTATTGTTATTATTATTATTAATACTGTAGAACATTATTTTGATTTATCTCGTAGGCTTCAGCCAGCGTTTGCAATGTAAGCGCAAAAACATTTGTTTATTTACGACATTCCAAAATCTCTAAAATTATCAGTTTTTCTCTAATATAATAAGCATGTTACATACATAAAAACCTTTCTGTTGAATCACCCTATCTATTAAAAAAGCAGCATCAAAGTCCAATCGTAGTTTTATAGATCTAAGCATACATAGGGACAGACAAAAAAGCTACTTTTATTACTATGTAATGATAATAAAATATAAATAATACGTAAAGTAAAATTACTTACCTCGTATTTTTACTGTCTTCGTTAAATAATCCCACAATCGGTATAAACCCCATAATTTTACCTAAAATTAACAAATTCCTAACACTTTTGTAAAAGGTTTTGTCTTGAGTCTGAAACTGACGTTCTTTGTATTGTTTGATTTTCATCTTCCCAGTTCTTATGGCAAGTGCAAGATATGATTTTCGTTTTGTGGGCTATAAATCATTAAATCTGAAATAATTGATTTATAATAACATTATAATAATTATAATCAATAAGCTCTTATCCCAAAATGTTTACTACTGGATGTAGAGTTTCAGACCATCCTAACAGTATTGTTAGGATGTAAGTATCATAATTATGTCCTTTCCCAGGGCTCAAAAAATGTACCACATTTCATCAAAATTCGTGTAGCGGTTAAAGCGTGAAGAGGTAACAGATAGACAGACAGACAGACACCCTTTTGCATTAATTATATTAGTGTATATAGTATAGCTTATTCCGCGCTCTCCCTTGCACGCTCGGCTCAGGCGGAACGTGACAATTTTTCGCGCAGCCGGCGTTCATCGATTTATCACGTCAAAAGTAAAAATAATAATTATAATATTTTCTTTTGAATTTTAGACAATAAACATAGGTGCAGTCATTCAGTTTTACTTACCCTTTCACTGTATACGAAATAATTTTTCATGTGATATATTTATAGGAAATGTGTACGTCCGACAGTCGTAAATTATGATTTCATAAATCGTCCCATATTTGTTTAGACCCAATGATATCGACGGTAAAGACGAGTTCCAAAGAACATTGTTCATAAATCTTCTACAGTGAAACTACTTTCTCAAAGTCTCTCGGTAATTACAGTTGAAGGCCTTGTAATAAATTTAAAAAAGACAATTTCCGAAGGATATAAGGAAAGTATGTGTAATGTACAATGTAACGCTTTTTCTTGAGTCTCACAAACCGTAGAAGAAAAGTTAAATGTGCCCCATTGAGCCAAACACGTTGGAGACATTTTACGCGTGGATATGGCCTGTCCTTACAGGATGTATGTAAGTCAATATACACACCAAATAATAATGTTTCATAATATGTGATCGTGTGTTTACAAATTAAATATTCATTTACTTGAAGGTAAATAAGTTTTGCTTTTTTTGCGTTTGTATACAAAAGGGATTTGACAGGGATCATTTTGTAGCTTTCAGTTTTTTATGGTCTGTAAAAAGTTATGTTCATTACTTTTTAACTCCCGACACAAAAAGAGGGGTGTAATAAGTTTGACGTGTCTGCTGTCTGTCTATCTGTGTGTGTGTCTGACTGTCTGTCTGCCTGTGGCATCATAGCTCCCGAACGGATGAAGCGATTCAATTTAGTTTCTTATGTATTAAAGATAACTTACATGCGAGTGTTCTTAGATATGTTTAATGAAAATCGGTTGAGCCGTTTAAAAGTTGTGGGGGGTGAAAGCGGGGAAGAATAACCGAATGTGCAAATATATTCGAGTGGGGTCTCAAATGAAAGCGCACTGAAAGAGAATATTGATGACTTAATCGAGAGTGTTCGTAGCTTCCTTTGATGAGAAAATTGGTGCTGGGATGATCAGTCGTTTGAAGATGATCAGCTCTTTTCTAGTTGATGAGGGGATCTGACTAACTTTCTTATGTCCGATCGATTCGAAATTAGGTACCGTGTTACTTCAACGATATTTAAGTATGACGAGGCGACGACATTCAAAAAAATTATAAATCATATTTTAAACCTATTATAATTATATTATCACATTCATTTTTATGTAAGTTGAAATAATTTTATTTTGAGATGATTTATTATTTATTTTTTTAATAGGTTTTTAAATTTTAAGGTTTTTAAAATTTTTAATTTTACTTTTTGAGTTAAAAAACTCACCAACACTCAACACAATGCAGTAGACTGTTTTGTCATCAAGTATTAATTCTACCTTACATCGAAAGAGAGAGAGAGAGAGAGATAGAGATAGAGTGAGATAGAGAGAGAAAGGATGTTAGTGGTCGAGGATAATGAAACAAATTAAAATCCATTGATGTATCAAACCTCTCTGCATAGAACATACTGTAAGCTTATAGTTGAGGCACATGTTATGTTAATTTATGGAGAATAAATCCTGTATATTATTTATTTGAAGTTTTAATCACTGGATATGAATAAGGATTTCAGAGAGGACTTTACAATACGCCAAGCAAACTACATATTATTATTATAATAATATTGTCTAATGTAATGTTTAGATTGTAACCTTATCTAGTCATATATTATCTGTTTTTATGTGTTTTTCTTTCTTTGAAACTACATTTCTTTGTTTATTCTTGTCATAAATTCATGTTTTTTTTTATTCAACTTGTGTATTGTCATAGCATGCGGTACTACACCAGTAATTAAAGTTTCTAAGGCCCTATTATATACCTGCGTAGGTACGTCTTGTCATGGGATACTCATCCCAACTTACCTGTCCGGTCGTTGTGGTATAGTATACGGGTACGCGACCCCGGCTTCCCTAGCTATTACTGTCCTATCCCTTGCCCTCCTGGGCGGTAATATCCTGCATTTCCTATTTCCCACTCCAACTTACCAATCTTCCTTTCCACACCACCTATCCTTCCCTTTCCCTATTCCTACCCTCTCTACCAATCCGTGGAAACGCAATGGATAATAATAAAAATAGTTTAATTATCCAAAATGGCGGCGATGTGGTTCACCACCCATCACGTCTCGTTTCTCGCGGAGGTGAAAAGTGGACCATGGAGAGCCGCTTCGCTATGTTGAATGTAAGAGGAGGAATGGATGGTAAGAATGAAAGTGAACGAAGCGAAAAGAGTATGTGAGGATCGTAGCAAGTGGCAAGAGTGGTCTCTGCCTACCCCTTTGCGGGAAAAAGGCGTGATTATATGTATGTATGTATGTATGTAGGTACGCAGTATAATATACTAGATGACGCCCGCAACTCCGTTGCGCTAAAATTCGTTTATCGCGGCGGAACGTACATTTTTCCGGGATAAAAAGTATCCTATGTCCTTTCTCGGGTCTCAAAGTATCCCTATACCAAATTTCATCAAAATCGGTTCAGCGGTTTGGGCGTGAAGAGGTAACAGACAGACAGACAGACAGACAGACAGACAGACAGACACACTTTCGCATTTATAATATTAGTATGGATATAACTTTAAGTAGATACTTGAAGCCATAGACGTATTATATATTATAGACGAGGCATGTTGAGATAAAAAAGTGTATCCAGTGAAATGGTCCCACTTTTGAGATTTTCGGGGCCATTTTAACATTTGAAGTATGATGAAAACAAGATGGCTGTCATTTGAAGTATGGTGAAAACCAAGATAACATAACATTTTACTATATGAAGATTCGTTAAGTCACATGTACGTCATAGCCTATCTTAAGTTTAGAAATATTTATTTGCATAAAGCTGTAGCGCTCCTGACAATAGAGCATTTTTTCATATCAAACCTGACTCTAGGGAACGTATAAAATTAGCTTTAAATAAAAATCACGTGTAAAAGGTTATTTATTTTGCGCCATTATTTTATAATAATGAATAACCAGTATAATGAACTGAGAGCCCATGCCCGCCTGACTGGGTAGTCACTACAATAATATTTGTAGACACAATGTATGTATATCCGTAAGTTTGCGCGGTGAGTCAATTCTCAGGTAAGTACATGGGCCAAAGGTACAAAAAAATTTGGGAAAAATAGTGGATAGAATATTATAATATGAAACGTTTCTATTCCTTGGACATATTTACATGAAATTTCGTTTGAATTGAGTACAAAAAAAAAGTTACGAGTTTTATAATAATAATAATAATAACTCCCCCACCGATTTCGCTGACGGTGGCCGGTTTCATTGAAACTAGCCCAGTTACGCAGGAGTAATTTTATAGTGCCCAAGTGTGTGCGCAGTACACAAGAGCACTCTCTCTTCCTTTACTCTCATAATCCAGTGGGACCGATAACCGACACGACTGGCGAGAGATCAGGCGCAGGTCCGACTTTTGACATGCCCATCCGACGCATGGATCATCTTTCTTGTCAGACAATCAGGTGATCAGCCTGCATTGTCCTAACCAAACTTGGAAACAACGTTTTTTGTTGTTCCAATGCGGGAATCGAACCCACGACCTCCGAGTCGAGAGCCAATGCTCGAACCACTAGACCACGTTTTATAATATTCAACCTATAAGAGGGTAAAAATTAAAATAGGGGATAAAAAATTTCAATGATTATAAATAAAAATAGTTTAAAAACCAATTTCACGCGAGCGAAGCCGCGGATTAATGCTAGTACGATATACATTTTATCAGTAAGAATATAAGGGTAGTTAGGCTGGTCTGGGTTATCAGTCCATGTCTACAATAAGTATCATCTACAAAGTTCCTGCTCGACCAGTTCCTAAACATTTTCCCTTGCACAAGGACGCCTCAAAATATTTTAACACAAATTAAGTGACCGCAACGACTTCAGACAAGGTTGAACTACGTATTTACACGTGAGTATGCGTTCGGAAGATTCAACTGCGCTGCTGAGCGATGTTTATCGTATGGTCGAGTGGCAATAACATCTATACAAATAAATATCTATACATATTCTTTACTGATAAATAAAACTGAAGTGTCTGTTTGTAATTTCAAATTAACACCTTTTACTGAATGTATACTTATGAAATACTGTGCTTACAATAAGAAATATTTTTTAAAAATTTATGTCTGTCTGTCTGTCCGTGTGTCTGTTTGTTTGTTCCGGTTAATCTCTGAAACAGCTGGGCCGATTTTCACTGGATTTTCGCTGGTGGCTGAGGTTATAACTTATAACTTATAAGATCTAACATAATATGCTACTTTTATTTTAGTGTTCCAAATAGTTAATAGAATCAGGCGTTACTTTGCGGAAATCCATAACATAAAATTAATAAATATTATTATTTTTAGCTATCTTCCGCCAACTAATACCCACAACCTGCAAGCAAATGTGTGAGTGCACGCATAAGCATGCGTAACGTATCTCCCTCCTCCCACACTGCTTATGCGTGCACTCAGATGCAAGATCGTGCGAACACCACCACCACACAAGCAACAATGTCAGCAAGATCGTGCAAAGCCCCACAAAGTTTAGTGACTTTGTTCGCAGGTCCACTTCCTGAGGATGCTCCGGGTTCGGGGCGAAACGCGCGTCGAGTTTTGCAACCTGCATGGTGGTGTGGGGCTTTGCACGATCTTGCTGACATTGTTGCTTGTGTGGTGGTGGTGTTTGCACGATCTTGCATCTGAGTGCACGCATAATCAGTGTGGGAGGAGGAAGGTGCGTTACGCGTGCTTATGCGTGCACTCACACATTTGCTTGCAGGTTGTGGGTATTATTTGGCGGAAGATAGCTAAAAATAATAATAATTATTAATTTTAGTGTTCCGTTTAAAAAATTGGGTTCTGTTTCCGTTAGTTAGTTCCATTCTATGCAAACGAAGTTGCGGGCATCAGCTAGTTTCTAATAAAAGTGTTCACAAACTGCGTAATAAATCACAATATTATTACAAACAGTAACTAGAGTATGCCAGTGTATTGGCTGCATATTTTATGTTTTTATTGTAAGTTTGGAGAATTCAATTTTGTTTTATTAAAAATATTTACATGAAATTTGCAGTCACCTGCGAACGACGATATATCGTATTGACTGCGAAATGAATAAACTGAATATGTTGGATATTGAACGACAAGTATTAAATAATAAGTATTTAATAATATAGACATGATTATTGTCCATAGTGACGTGGAGAAAAAACTTTCAGTATAGTTTTACGAGAATTGTGTGAACGGAGTATGATATTTGGCACAGTTAAAGTGGAGGAAGATTTGCGACATGCTAATATATTTTGTTTAATGCTTAGAAATACATACGATTAATAAAATTACAGCAAAACACACTACCTCAGTTGATTAACCCTTGGCATGCCTGGTGGTCAAAAGTTACACGCCATGCCTGGTGGGTCTGTCAGACCCAGATTTTCAAATTGATTTTTTAAATGTAAATTGTATTATGTAAAGTGATTTAATGCGTTAAAAATATGCTTAAAAGGAAACAAGCGATAATAAATCAAATCATATTAGGAATTAACCAACTTTATATATGTTTTTAATTAAACAACAATCATATTTTGAAACAAAATTTAGACATTGTAACTTTGGTAACATAATAATAAGTATTAAAAATAAAGAGATCTTTATCAGACTTACATAAAGTGTAAGGCACTTATATATACTTAAACGTAGCAAATAAAATATTAGTCTGCATCACTTGCATTATTATCTTCTTGAGCTTTAGTTTGATAGCACTTTGCATATTATTGAAAAATTTAATGGTCAAGACAAATATGGCTACTACAAGTCTCACAAATGTACTGGGTTTTGCGATCTTATCATTATGTTCCACCTCAGAATCAGATTCTTCATCATTTTACAGAGCAATGTCAAACTCTCTCCACTTGAGTTAAATACAATTTCATCCACCTCATTCAACTCTCGCAATAAAAATCTGGTTATGTCCTCGTCTGGCAAACGTTTATTCATTTTAAATCTGAAATATGTAAAAACTACAACATTTTAACACACAAACACCAATTACCATTAGAAAAAAAAGAAATTAATACTTACATAATAATGTCACGTCGTATGCCTGGTGGGGTCTATGGGACCCGCGCGCACGTTACGCACGTATTTCTACGCTCCCAGCTAGCTGTGAACTGGGGAAGCGGGCGGAAAACATTACGTGGTTAGTAATAGTAAGCTACTGAGAACGGTGAAGTGGACAATTCAAATTTGAAGGAACTACAACGGACCACGCGTTTGTGTGGGTCTGACAAACCCTACCAGGCATGCCAAGGGGTAACGCAAACTATCAAGCGTTTGATAAATACAATTTCGTACACGTCTGTCAATCTGCCACAACATTTACATATTTTTTTTTTAATTAAGAGGCCTGCTGATACACTTTAACCTTGCCATCGCCGTGCAAGAAGTTAGTACAAACTGCTGGTAAAACTAGTTAGTGTAAAGCAGCCTATAAAGTCAACAAAATTGTCTCCTTTCTTCAACATTTGCATTCCGATATCGACTTTAGTGCACACGAAATAGAGTAAACTTTTCCACGAAACATAACCGTATAGGTAAAAATTATGTTCTGCGGAAAAGTTAACTCTATTTTGCGTGCGATAAAGTCCATAATCGGAAATCAAATGGTGGGTGACAGACACAAATTTATTGTCAGTGCGCACACTAATATTTTACAATGATTAGGTATAGGTTCAATAGTAACATCTGATGATCCAAGTGACGAAAGGGAATGCCACAACATCTGCCAGGACTTACCATCAGACGACTTACAGCCCATCTGCATGATGTATAGCCGGTACAAGAAGACGTACAAATACTTTGTAAACATGTGCCACGCGCGACGCACTGCGTGTGAGGAGAAGTTGGGTGAGTTTGGATAATTTGGTAATCTTCAATACTAGAGCATTAATTGTCCGCGGCTTCGCCGGTGTGAATTTAGGTTTTAAACTTTCATCCCCTTTTTTAACCCCTTGGGGGTTCAGTTTTTAAAAATCCTTCCTTAGTAGATGTCCAAGTTATATGATTTTGTGTCCTTTGCGTCAGTCAATCAGCTTTGCCTTTTATATGTATAAACAGGAAAATATTGTTTAGTTGTATGTTTGTTTGCATTGAATAGGCTCTGACTACTGGATCGATTTAGATGAAGTTCGGTAGAGACAGGGTAGACCACGGGGAAGGATTACGCAATATAAACTTTAGCGCGCACGAGTCATAGGCTACATCTAGTATTTAATATTAAGACCATCAGCGAGTACACGATGAAGATTCGACAGAACAAAAGATTTGTATTTTTAATACTAATTTATTGATACAATAAAAAGTTACGCCATCTTGGTTTTCGTCATACCTCAAATGTTAGCCATCTTGTTTTCACCGTAATTCAAATGTCAAAATGGCCACAAAAACTCCAAAAAGTAGTGCCATTTATCTAGAGACACTTTTTGCGTCAACATGCCTATAATATTATTATATAGGTACTATGCTTCTAGTTTATCCACAGGTGTCGCGCTTTAAAATTTTTAGTGAAAGTAATAGAAGTAACTTTGTTATTTTCAGTTCTGCAACTAGTCGTCCCCACGCGCTGTACGAAGAGTCAGCAGTTTTTCATGCCTTTATGAATATGTTTACAAAGAATGTCAGAAGTGTAAACTGTACAATTTTTAAGAAAATATGTGAACATGGCATTGCCTCATTTATCTCGACTAGACATTCAATTTTGGCGTGAATTTTCTTTTGTTTGTGACTGCACATTCCATATGATCATTCATACTTAATTTTAAAACTACTTTCTGTTCCTGCTATTATTTAACTATAAATGTGAAAGTATGTGAGGATGGATGGTAGATGTTTGTTACTTTTTCACACAAATACTACCTACTGAACAGATTTTGATGAAATTTGTTATAATAGTTGTTTAAGTTCTGGATTAACGTCATGGATGTAATAAGCTACGTTTCATCACGAAGGTGTTCCCGAGTGATACATTATGCGAGCGAAGTCGCGGGTAAAAGCTAGTAGATTTATAAAAACGATTACCTTAAAAAACTGTGACCTACACGTAACCTTACATTAGACCTTATACTAGATTCAAAGCCTACGATTATATAAATTGGGGGCTATAATTAAGTAACAAAAATCCGAGGTACGCGTATAGCCGGTTGTGAATGGCCAGGATTGAATAAGGCTTCGGTGGTGACTAAGAGGCGAATATATCACTGGACATGGTCGGTGAGATAAGAAAGTAGCCCGAGCCTATTACCTTAACTTAGTTAACCTTTAGCTGACATCGTGGGGTAAATTATCACCCCAATTGCACAAAAATTACATTATTTTCCAGTGAAGTTACATAATCTTTCTTTATATATAAAAGGCATAGCTGATTGAATGATGTATTTGGCACAGGCCAAACCCTTAAGGCTTGAAATTTGAATATCCACTAAGAAAAGATTTTTCAAAATTCAATTATGTATTCCATTAGGTGAAGTTTTTCTTGTTCCTACTTTTAAAATTACTATTTTCTTTGGAGAGTGATTTTAAACATTATATTAATAATCTTAAAAAAAATTATTTTCTTAAATAAGTGATTTATTTCCCTGTTACTTATACATTCATAATAAAATACTAACCATTTAATATAAAAATCATAAACTAAATTAGGTAACTTTCGTTTGGGGTAAAATTTTCCCCACGATATCAGGTGAGTAACAAAAAAATCACTATGTTAGTTGAGGGTCAAAGATATTCCTAGATCGTTAGAATTGCTCCATACGAAAAGAAAACACAGAATTTCTAGATTTTCGAGAAAACTCTTTATACGGTAAAAGCTGGGGTTTATGTAGCCTTTGTTTTTGCCGCATAAAACAACTTTAGGTAAATAATAGTGTAGATTCGTTCACTCTTTTAGAACACAACTAGAACATACATAATAGGTTGGGGAAAAAGTCTTTTCGCATTATAGTATGTATGAACTTGTCATAAAATATCTTGGGCTATACCAATTGTATCTGGCTGATTTTGGTATCATTAAAAAGTTTTAATTTTACAGAAAATAATTCCAAATTCAAATTAGGTAAATTTGAGATTTTCATTTGTTTTTCTTATTGTTAAAATGAGTGATTCTTATGAAGAATTTCGATACATTTTAAAATTTTATTACAAAAAAGGTAAAAATGCAACACAAGCCGCGAAAAAAATTTGTGATGTTTATGGACCTAATGCAGTATCTGTGAGAGTAGCGCAAATTTGGTTTAAGCGTTTTCAATCCGGAAATTTTGATATCAAAGATGCACGTCTCTCTGGTCGCCCTGTTACGGACAAAACTGTTGCCATTTTTGAAAAAGTGGAGCAAGATCGGCATATTAGTAGTTATGATGTAGCTGAAGAACTGGGAATTGACCACAAAACGGTTTTGGCGCATTTGAAAAAAGCTGGGTACACAAAAAAGCTCGATATTTGGGTGCCTCATGAGCTCACTGAAAGAAACCTAATGAACCCGGTACTCATTTGTGATTCTTTATTACGACGTAATGAAACCGAACCATTTTTGAAGAAGCTGATAACTGGTGATGAAAAGTGGATCACGTACGACAAGAACGTGCGAAAAAGATCGTGGTCAAAGGCCGGTCAGGCTTCACAGACTGTGGCGAAACGCGGGTTAACTCGCAACAAGGTGATGCTGTGTGTGTGGTGGGATTGGAAGGGCATTATTCATTATGAGCTGTTACCGCCAGGCAGGACCATCAATTCTGAACTGTACTGCGAACAACTGATGAGATTAAAGCAAGAAGTTGAGAGAAAGCGGCCGGAATTAATCAACAGAAGGGGTGTGGTTTTTCACCATGATAACGCTAGACCTCACACATCTTTAGCCACTCAGAAAAAATTACGGGAGTTTGGCTGGGAGGTGTTAATGCATCCGCCGTATAATAGTCCTGACCTTGCACCTTCAGATTTCCACCTGTTTCGGTCGCTGCAGAATTCCTTAGGCAGTGTCAGGTTGACATCACAAGAGGACTGCCAAAACCACTTGTCGCAGTTTTTTCATCAGAAGCCCCAAAAATTTTATAGCAATGGGATCATGTACCTACCAACAAGATGGCAAAAAGTTATCAAACAAAATGGCACCTATATACTTTAGTCACTTGTAAATAAACTTTATAAAAAAACCTTTTGAATTTTTATATAAAATGCGAAGAAACTTTTTCTCCAACCTAATATAATCACGCCTTTTCCCATAGGGGTAGGCAGATACCACTTCTTTCCACTTGCTACGATCCTTACATACTTGTTTCGCTTCGTCCATTTTCATTCTTACCATCCATTCCTCCGCTTACATTCAACGTAGCGAAGTGGCTCTCCATGGTCCGCTACTGACGACTAGAAGAAAATAGATTTCGGCCTAAAAAGCCAAAGTGCCTTTTAAATATTTAAAGCTATTTATGTTTTTATTCAGAATAATGAAACATATTTTGTTATTTTTTTTTTGGCTGGTGATATTCAGTATGTAGGGAAAAGGTCCCGTTTTCGTCCCATAACGTTTGTGAAAAAACTATATGATTTGGGGACATCCATCACAGACTTGTTTGATCACAATTTGTAGAGTTAATAAAATCTACATTTTACTATGATATTATTATGTTTCTTAACATTCACATTCGCAACTAATTAGATTCAGAAGAAAACATGAAGATATAAAATACCTTCTTATGTATTATTTTAAAAATAAAGGAACAAGAAAAAATAACTACACAAAATGAAATGTGGAAAACTTGTTCTGCTATCAACATTTGAGCTGTATGTATAAAATTTATGTCTTGCGTAAAATAATGCAATGAAAATAAAATATTTTATAAGGTTGACTAAAATTAGAGTTGTATAACTATTAGGGTCAATTCACACCATAACAATACGCGACACGGCGCTTCATTTTTAAGATAGATATTTATAGTTGAACTTTATTCATTACACAAGAAGGTAAACGTTTTAGGCTGGTTTTAGTGTCGCGCTGACCGTTCGCTGACCGTCAGCGCGGACACCAAAATGTATGAAATGTCCGCGCTGACCGCTACGCGTTATTAGAAAACGCTTCCTAGAATTACATATCGCACCTTTAGAATTGAAGTGGCTTAATCCAAAATTCTTGATTTTTGGTAAACGCCTAAAATGTAATTGGAGAATGGGCCATTTTTTGGTTTTTTAACTATAGTAGTGAGTGTGAGCCTTATGTAGTTACAGTTTTTGTTATTTGCCGTAGGTGAATAGTTGTTTTAGTGATTTGTTATTAAAAATATGAGTTTAATTATTTAGAACCTTTGTTAATTAATAATTTAAAAATAGGTGTCACTTTATTTCCAAAATATTTAAAATTTAATTGACTTATTTAGCTTTGTAAAAAATAGACACAAAGCTAAATAAGCTTTGTGTCTATTTTTTACTAAAGCATTCAAAAATAAAACGTAACTATTTTAAAAATAGGCTATTTATTTCTAATGTAAAATTTATTTTTGGTGACTAATTTTGGAATATGCTAGTTTATTAATGGTTGACTTTTAAAATTAAAGGTAAATTAGAATAAAAAAAAGGAAAAAATCTTTTAGTTTATGCGTAATAAAGCTAAACTTATGCCTAATTTGTATGTATTAGGTCCCTTATATTTTTATGTATTTACCGTGTACATAAAAATAATTACCGTGGCGTCTTCCTCAAAATAATGCTTAATATACAGGAAAAGGAAATGCTATTTATCTGTAAATAAGCAATAATTAAACAAGCCTTTCAATATCAGAGGTCAATATTAATTATTGTCGATGGGAAATTTCATCATCATCAGCCTACGGACATATGGATAGCCCACTGCTTAACGTAGGCCTCCACTAATGAGCGCCAACCAACCCGATCTCGGACAGCCCTCATCCATCTGCTGCCAGCCAACTTTAAATTGGTCCATTGTGCCGCAGGTCATACACTACGTTTGCCTAAGCGTGGTCTCCACTCTAACACTTGTCTGCGCCATCAACCGTCTGTCCGTCTGCAAAGTGGCCAGCTCACTTCCAGTTCAGCGTGCTAATTCTATGAGCAATGTCAGTGACTTTAATTCTCTGTCGAATCACATCGTAGCAAGTTTTATTATCCACCAGAGATACCCTCAACAATGCACTTTCCATTACAGGCTGAACAACCTTGAACTTGTCAATCGGGCAATTTCGTAAAAATATGTCCCGGTTACAAAATGGAGTACAATAAAAAAAAGTTTAGAACAACTATTTTCACGGCATCCTGAAAATAGTTGTTCTAAACTTTTTTTTTATTTTTTCTTTAAATATATTATTTTCATAACAATATTACCCAAAAACCTTAACTTTTTTTAAGAAAGTATGAATTTTTGGTACATGATGGGGGTTCTGGGTTCCATTTTGTAATTTTTGGAAACGAATACTACTTAACAACGCAGAGTTTTTTTACTAAAGAACTTCTTTATTACGAAATGTACAACATAGTATTTATGTTTTAACAAAGCTTTTTTTTCAAATACTTATCTATCAAACATTAAATCTTAAAATTATATCCACTTTGTAACTTTTAGGTAAAGTAGTCTCATTATTTTTTGATTGTGATAGCTGTAATAACAGTTTTAAAACTGATAATAGTATGAAATAACAACTTATAATCCGTTTTACCAAAAACCAAAAGAATATAATATATTGTCTTATAAAACACTCGAAATATTTTATATTTTAAACATAAAAAACATGAGACAGTAACAAATTGGAAAGACGCAGTAACGCGTTGGAAAATATAAAGCATAGTTCACAAGTCTGCACCTACTAAGGTAATTTAAGGTAAGTTCTTTGAATTTGTTTTATGTATTTTGAACTTTTTTAAATTATGATTATGCTTTCGAAACTAAAAAAAATGTTTTTATTTTATAAAATGAACTTGAAAAGGACTGTTTTATACTATAACATGTAACACTTTCTTTGCATTAATAAGCTTAACTAAAGCTACAAAAAATGTAATTTTTTAATTATTTCTTCTTTCGTCATATCTTGAATATTTATTGTCTTTTTCTTTTTAATTTTTACATATTTCTTCTTCTTTTTACAGATTACTTTTGATTTTTTTTCTATAATGTAGTTACTTTTTTTCATAAGATGCACAATGGATTTACTTAAAAACAAACTATATGTTTAAATTTAATATTTTCTAAAAAAATTGGCTTCCGACTTCAGTAAAATTCATTTTATAATCAGAATATAAGGTGGCTCAATATTGAAAAATGCAGATATCTGTTAAAAAGTAAACAAATAAGTATTAAGTAAGTAATAATCTATAAAAATGCCTCTCAATCGCCGAAAACCCTAGCTATATAATATTTATTCAAATTTAAATGTCAAAAGATTTTATTGAAATTCATAAGTAGCATTAAAATTCATCTTTAAAAAATGTATACAATTACGTATGAGAACTTGACCTTATGTTTCCATTTTGTAACTTCAATGTTCCCCATGTATATAACCAAACAAAATGGAAGTAACGGATTACTGAATATTATGATACAATTGCATGTACTTTAACTTTGCTGTTATTAAATTACCAAAAACATAGTTTCTTAATTTTTCCTATTATTTATTCTTTCAATTTAAATCGCTTGATAAATAAAAATATACAAATTTACCAGCAAAATCACAGTTACAAATCGGAACAAAAATTTTGCACAGTAACGCTTTGAATAACCAAAATGAATTAACTTTTTAGTATTAAATGATAATCTCTTCAAAATGGCAGTATCAAAATAGTATTATTGCCAGGAATGAAACGAGTGATAAACTTAGTAGTTTCTTTTTCAAACTTTTATTATAGACGGGTTACAAAGTGGAATTTCCGCACATGGCTGAAATCGTAGGACACAATATAAATTATAAAATGTATGAAAAATATTATAGCAGTACCCACATTTCTTGTTTTATTATGATAGTTCTAACATATTTTAATATCCTTAAACCCTCTTTAGCTTCGCACTGAATAATATACATAAATAAACCGAATACAAAATGTAACTGGTCACTATAGGACACGTGAAAATAAGGGGGTACATAACCAAATTTTATTAAATATTTCAATATATTTAATAATAATTGAGTTATTTGTATATGCTTTCAATATAATTTGAACATAGTAATCAAATAAAGTGAATATCTTAATGTACAAAGTCTTCCGTTTCTATGAAAAATAAGTAAGAACTGATAGGACAGGTCATAACACAATGTGGACATATTTTTACGAAATTGCCCAATCAGCAGAGTTCGCTGCCGTGTTACTTTACCGGTAGAGCGCACTGATTAAAGACCCTAAACCTTTAGTCAAGAACATTCGCTAATTTCGACAGCGAATTGTGATGCCTTATGTCAAATCCTCATTTTGTTTTCAAACTTCGCCGTGGGATTATCGATGCATCTTGACTCAAGGTGATTGTGATTGTGGTATCGATGATTCAAAGTTTGCCCAAGATATGCGTATTCTTGCTTCTTAACTTCAAGACTAGTTCCATTTACGACTACAGGTCCTGGGAGAACATGTTCAATACTAAACAAAACCAAAATTATTTTCATAATTTTGGTTTTGTTAAGGTTCATTTCGAAACCCACCCGTCTTGAACAATCGCTTAGGCTATTCAGCATCTCTTCCAGGTCCTGTAGATATGTCTAACGTAATGATTATTTCATCCGAAAATTGCAAGTGTGAGATGTACTGGCCGTTTATGTTCAGTCCCAGGCCCCGTCCGTTCCAATTAAGCGATTTGAAAACGTCCTCCGACGCGTTAGTAAACAGTTTTGGAGAGATAACCTCTACCTGTCTCACTCCTTGAAGAAGTTGGATCAGGGATCACTTGAACAGACATCTTAACACCTCGAAATATTATCGGGAGTCAACGAGGCATTTCTGCATGAATTCCAGCACAGACCAGAACCTCAATTCTCGTATTTAAAGTAGACTTTCATTTTACTTTGATTGGATTGAAAGTGAAGCGACATGTTACCATGAACGGATTTTATGACTTTTCGACCAATCAGAGCGCGTTTCACGTTGGTTTAACGTTTATAAAATACCTGTTTGAGAGATTTAGCGTATCGGGACTTGATTGTAATTGTATTAATGCAGGTTTTATTTAGCAGATTGCCCAAAAAGGGGGTTTGATTCAGGGGGTCCAAAAAGGGCCACTTTAGGCTTTTAGGCTACTTTTCATATGGAATTCATATTATGTGCGCCATTTTACGCATTTCTATTGAAAACTGAACAAAATATATGAAACATTATATGAAACACCTAAAGTGGCCTTTTTAGACCCCCAGGTCTCGACGATATCGAAGGCTTTCTCATAGTCCACATACGCTAGGTAGAGAGGCTGATTATACGTCTGCTCCACTGGCTGAAAATCGTTCAACTTCTGGGTTCCTCAGACCCACAGACAACCCTCAATAATAGCTAATATACGTGGCTCAGGAGCGGAATAGGACGGTAGTTTCAAGTCGCGTGTTATCACCTATTTTAAAAAATAAAACCACCATGCTCCTGCTGCATGCTTCCGGGGTAGTGCCAGTGTGGATGACAGAATTAAAGAGCTCAGTCAAGACAGGTGTTCCTCCTGGTACAGCTCTGTGGTTATTTTGTCATCTCCTGGTACTTTATTATTATGAATCTGCCTGAAAGCTATTCTAATCTCAACCATGTCAATATCAGTAAGGTGGCGCATAAGTCTGACTCGTGAATTATCTGCAAGATGGGTTTGGGGTGAGCTCGTGTTTGGGGAATCCATTTCGACTTCATCGAGAATCTCCGATTTCATGGTGACAATAGTGTCTTGCAAGTTGCGGCTGAGTTTTGTCAAAATATGACAACGTAAGTCATAGAGTTTAGCAAATACAGTCGAGCCCTTATTTCACACTATAGCTTGCTTGATGACCCAAAAATGCCCAATAGTTTTGTATTTATAGAAAAAACCAAGCCTTAAATATCTTTTATATGTTTAGGTTTTGCTGAACTCATCTTTTCTCGTATTGTATTTTCATTCCAGTTATATTTATATAGTGGCAAAATTTGGTCCTGTCTTTTCATTACTAGCCTCAAACTTTCATTGAAATAAAAATAAAAAGACTCAATCACAATTGAACTTGCCAATTCATATCATTCTGTAGAAAATAATAGACATAATTCCGTATACGTCACTGTAGTCACAAAAACGGTTTATAAAGTAAAGACATAATACATAATCAGGCTCATGTATTTATGAAATGTTTAGAAATGGAATGACACTAATACAAATATGCCGTCAAATATTATTATCATTTAGATTTAAAACGCCCGAAACCTAAAAGAGACTGTACAAAAATAAATAACGCACAAATTACTCACCTTACGTTTACAATTAAAACGACGAATTACAGTTTACGTCATTTACGGAATAACCACGCAGCACCCAACTTTTGGCATTATCGACTCAACACTAAAAGAGGCCCTTCAAAAGTGAAGGAACGCATGATAAGCGGTCGATATGAAAGAGACACAACTGTACGTTTATCCCTTTCTAGCTTGAAAATGGCTGTTTATTTCTATTACACCGATAAATTATATGTTTCAAAGTCGTTTTATGTATAAAAGTCGATTTCTTAAATTTTTGAGTTACGCCACTTTAATTCTAAAGGTGCGATATATTTCGCCCTGTCAGCGCGACACTAAAACCCGCCTTATAGTAAGAGTTCGAATGTCAAGTTGCACCGCGCCGCACAGCGCACGTGCAGTGTATGACTGATGTCACATGAAACGTGTATCTTATTGTGTAAGGAATAAAGCTCAATTTTCGATGGCTACTTTCAAAATGCAGCATTGCGTAGCATCGTACGTTGCACGTGTGAACTGAGCCTTAGCAATAACCTATTCATAATATGCAAACTAATTAACAGCCTCCGTGGTCTATTGGTTCAAGCATTGGCTAACGACTCGGAGGTCGTGGGTTCGATTCCTGTATTGGATCAATAAAAGAAATGTTTCCAAGTTTGGTTAATGCATGCTGATCACCTGATTATCTGACAAGAAAGATAATCCATGCGTCGGACGGGCATGTAAAAAGTCGGACCTGCGCCTGATCTCTCGCCAGTCGTGTCGGTTATCCGTCCCACTGGGTCCCACGTACAGCGTATACACTTGGGCACTATACAATTACTCCTGCGTAACTGGTCTGGTTTCAACGAAACCGGCCTCTGTCACCGAAATCGTTGTGGAGGAGTTATAATATGCAAACTGACATTAGAACACTTAAACTTGTTTTAAATAATATTTTATCTATAAATCTTTCAACTCAAAAGTTTTACGCCCTTTAAAGTTACATAAAAATTTAAAAAGCTCGTTGCGAGATGATAAATTTGTTTTAGTTTTTACTTAGACAGCGAAAAGTTTTTAATTTATATTTTATGTTTTGGCATAAATATTTTTTTAAATTTTGGTCCGTATAAATATTTTTCACAAAGGGCCATATAGCATGTTTTTATGAGTTTGTAGTAAATTTGAAAAATCGAAATTTAATTGCAATTGAGAGTATACGAGTAGTTGCCACGTAAAAAAATACAAATTGTTAGAAGTGTTATTTAAATAATGTTGATGATGATGATGAACATGTAAAGTTTGTGCAGCACATAGTGAAGTTGGTAAAAGCATGTTAAATTAGTTGGGAGACCGAGAGAATTCTCCTGATGTAATACATGACGACTAGAGCACACTTCATGATTTCCTGGTCTATTTTGGTATTTTGGTAGAAAGTGATAAATAACGTTTAAAGGATAAGTACCTACCTATTATGAATGACGAGTGAGTTCATGTATCTTATGTTATATTTTAAGCGTGCTGATATTGTATAATTTATATAATCGGAATCTCGGAAACGGCTGCAAGTATTTCCATGAAATTTAGTATGCAGATAGTTTTGGGATAGGAAAATCGATATAGGTATGTCTTGTGACCTGTTCCTGGGAAACTGTACTGTTTCTTTCATCAGATGAGTAATTTCGATTGTTAATGTCAAATCCGGTTGGTGTGATTCTTTGTAATTCCTTTTCTATTATT
Organism: Glaucopsyche alexis; assembly: GCA_905404095.1. NCBI lineage: Eukaryota > Metazoa > Arthropoda > Insecta > Lepidoptera > Lycaenidae > Glaucopsyche > Glaucopsyche alexis. The sequence goes on from FR990050.1 coordinate 20,993,296, forward strand.
TTTAAAATTATTTTCTAAAACTCTTAGCAAAGCTTGGTTCCCTTGGTCCCCTAAGTATGATGTAGTATATTTACTTAGTAACTATAGTAATAGTTACTAAGTAAATATACTACATCATACTTGTCATAATCTACCAAACATTTTTACGCCTACTATGAAACTGTACTAATTACAAATACTTGGGCAAAGGTATTATTTGATAATGTCAATAAAAACTATATCTATAGCATGGTAACGAAATAAAAAGTTGATACCTAGCAAAATAATAAATTTTTATGACATTTTTATCACTATAATATGCTGGTTTAATACTACTCTGTAGGAATTTATTGGTTATTTTATGACTGGTACGAACGTTAAAAATGTTGAGGTATTTTCGGGGTCAGGGTATTGAAATGGTCAAGATTCAAGAACAAGTATTTCGTATACGAGATATGTCAGGCAAACGGTGTGAATCATAGACGTATTACAGACGAGGCATGTTGAGGCAAAATGTCTCCAGTTAAATGACCACACTTTTGATATTTTTGGGGCCATTTTGACATTTGAAGTATTGAGAAAACAAGATGGCTGACATTTGAAGTAAGGTGAAAATCAAGATGGTACGCCATCTTGATTAACTATTTGCCTATAACTATTTGTTGTTCTAACAATATAAAATTGTGAAGTTTTACTAACCCTATTTGTTTGTGTTTGTTCTAGGTTATTCAACAATTTTGTGTTAGATAATATGTAAGTCACCGTACCCTTGTTTCCCCACTAGACCTACAATAGTGCAGAGTATAAACAAAATAAGCAATCTGACATTGGCAACTCACTGAGACCGCTATACATAAAAAGAAGAAGAAGAACTATTTGTTAGAAACGTCAAATTTGTATCGCGAAAAACCGGTAAATGATTGAATGACAACGTTTTTAACAAATGGTTCTAGACATAGATATATAATATCTCTGGTTATAGATAGATAAGTTATTGAAACGGGCAGTAAGTGTAACAAAAATGTATCCATATTGTACACAGTTATGGATACATTTTCCCGGTAAATTTTAAATAAAATGTGATCGTAAAATATTATAAAAGGACCAGGAAAAAAGCTACTCTATTCTTTGCTGAAAACTGCATTAAAATCCGTCGCTTATCTAAAAAGATCTAAGCGGACAGGAAACTGAGCGACTTCATTTTATATTGTGTAAACTGTAAAGTGTTAGACACAGTATAAAAAGTCACTCAATTTCCTATTCGATTGGATCTTTTAAACTAAGCCACAGTTTAAATACAGTTTTTAGCAATGGATAGAGTGATTCAAGAGGAAGCTTTTTATGTATAATACATGGTACCCGTGCGAAGCTGGAGTTGGTCAATGTATAGAACAATAAAAAGTGAATTCCAATTTCTGTCGAAACCCCATTCTACGGTGAATGTCGCCATAGTAAATGATTATCAGCGTGGCAAGAGCTATTAACTGAGACAGGTTTGAAATCTGTTGTGGATGGGGACACTGCCCATATGGTTTTTCGCATGGTCCTTTTCACAATTTTCGTAATACTGTAGGTAAGTACTGAAACTTTTTACGTCACGTGTAATATAATAATTATTAAACTTATACTTAGGCCTTTACATCCGTTAATGGATGATTTATACAGTATTCTCCGAGCGAAGTAAACACTCTTGAAATACTGTAGTGCCTGGGACAGTTGGTTTTTAAGTGTCGTGTGGTTGCCCAAGCACATACGGCACTCTCACAACATAGTCAACCTAGTCCAGAGGAATGAACTGGTCAATACGTCTGGGGCCAACTATGTGACGGTTTCCTCAAGATGTTTTCCTTCACCGTTAGAGCGTCCGTATAATGTACTTGAGATCTGAAAAGTCTCATTGGTACACGCCACAACCTGGGATTTGAACCTGCACTCTCTCGAGTGCGAACCTAATGGTTTACCCACTAGGCCACGGAGCTCTTTATATTTACAATAATTAAAAGAGAAATAATAATATCAAAATTGCATAGCACTAAAATATATTAAATAACTTATGTATTGCCAAATACTACATTATTCTCAAAACTTTATACAAAATTTCAATAAATTGGAAAAGATTTTCTCTTCACCATAAATCCCAAAGCAAATCCCTCTTCATGGATTTAAAGCAGAAACCAATTTCAAAATACTATTGAATAATATTAAGAGATTTCGGGAGTCAAATCAAGAACTCAGCTTTTATTTATTTACTTATTGGTTTTCGATGTAAATTTTTAAAATAAATATCTCAAATATTTCTTCTTTCAATTGTTTCTAGAAAATTCAATCGTAAAATTGATTTATTGCCTCTGTTGTTATTAAATGAAAAATCTTGTGTTTTACTTTATATAGAATACACTTTATTAGAGAGCAAATTAAACAGTACATACGCTAGTGATGTCCAGAGAGTAGAGAGCGAGATGTGTCGTAGACAACATTAATAGAAAAAGATACAGAGTATAGAAGGCGCGAAATTTAAATATTTATATTACAACACTCCTCCTAAATTAAAGCCTTCTACAAACATTATTAATTTTAACATGTTTTAAATTTTAAACAAACAAAAATATATATTCAGTACTTTATAAATTATTCCTAACTAATTGTTTGAACACAAGGTAAGTTAATTCCTATTTTATCTCTAAGATAACAAAATTTAGCTTTACATAAAGGTTTAGTAAAAATATCTGCATATTGCTCTTCAGTAGGTACATAGTTTAAGTCAATTATTTTTGCATAGTATTTTTCTTTAATAAAATGATACTTAATGTCTATATGTTTGCACCGTTTGTGAAAGTTTACATTTTTGATTACACTTATAGCACTTTGATTATCGAGATTTAGACACACACACTTTTGTTTAAATTCACTAATATCACACAACAATTGTTTGACCCACATAGCCTCTTTTGTGGCGGCACAAGCTGCCATGAATTCAGCTTCAGTAGTTGAGAGAGCTACTGTCTGCTGTCTTTGACAGGCCCAAGTCACTGCAGCTCCATTTTTTATAAAAACATATCCTGTTACTGAACGTCTTGTACTGGGATCATTGGCATAATCTGCATCACTGTAGCCTACTATTATATTAGGCTCAGGTATTTTTATGTAGTGCAGACCATAATCTTTAGTCTCTTTCAAATATTTAAAAATTTTCTTCACAGCATTCCAATGACATTCATTATATGAGTTTAAAAATCGACTCACCAAGCTTACAGCATATGAAATATCTGGTCTGCTTACTGTAGCTAGATGCATCAAGGATCCAACTGCTTCACGGTATGGAATGTTCTTTTCTGTTTCAGTGTCTCCTTTTTCCAACTTTACGTGAGGATCAACTGGAATGCTGTTGGTTTTAGAATTAGTCAAATTAAACTTATTCAATAACTTTTGAATATAGTTAGACTGGTGTATAAAAATATGGTTTTCATATTTTTCAATTTCCATACCAACAAAATTTTTCAGTAAACAAGTTTTGACTTCAAATATTGTTTGTAAATCATTAATTAATTCTGTTAATGCTGATTTTTCTTTTGAAAATATTAATCCATCATCTACATACAAACAGAGGTAACACTTTGTTCCATTTATAGTACCTATATATACACATGGATCAGCTTTACTATTAACAAGCCCAAATTTCTTTAAAACTGCATCAAATTTAGAATTCCAGCACCTGGGAGCTTGCTTCAAACCATACAGTGATTTTCTTAGCTTACATACCTTGTTGTCATCACAGGTCAAGCCTTCAGGTATACTCATGTATATGTCTTCGTCAAGCTCACCATACAGAAAAGCTGTTTTAATGTCTAACTGAATTATATAAAGATTGTGTTGAGTAGCTTCTGAGAGTAATAATCGAATTGAATCATACCTTAGGGCCGGGCCACACGGCGCGGCGCCGCACCGCACCGCAATACTCCGCACCGCACTGGCGGCCACACGATCAATGCGGCGTCGCCCTGTGTGCACCCCTCCCCGCCTCATCTGTCTCGCCCCGCCTCGCGCCGCTGTCCGGTGCGCCTGCGGTGCGGCGCCGGAGCGGCGCCGGACGCGTCGTGTGGCATACCATACATTTTTATATGTAAAAGACCCGTTGCGATACCGCTCAGGCGCCGCGCCGCAGCCGTACCGCACCGTGTGGCCTGGCCCTTACAGTAGACTGACACGGAACACCCATTTACATCCAATCAAGCGCATATTGGGAGTTTTGTCAACCAATGTCCATGTATTGTTCAACTGATGGGCTTCAAGTTCTTCTTTAATAGATTTTAACCATTTTGGGGCATCGACAGACTTTATTGCTTCTTTATAGTTTTCAGGTACTTGATTATGTGATGATATTGACAGATCATCATAGCACAGGTAAGAATTTTCTTCTTCTTCCTCTTTTTCATTAGTTAAATGTTGTCTTCTTGTTCTTACTGTTACATTTTTTTCAGGTGAGGAGTCTAGACTTTCATCAGGAACGTACTCACTGTCTGATTGTGATCTACTTTCAGTCACAGTGTCAAATGAGTCATCACTTAATATTTCTAAACACTCTTGACTTTTAGTTTCATTACAGTTTTCATTTTCAGTTAATTCTATGGGTACATAATTTCTTTTAACTGTTGACTCTAGAAATACTGCATCTCGGCTTTTTATTACTGTTCTAGTATTAGGAACTATAAATCTATACCCTTTAGAGTTTTCACAATATCCAATAAATATTAACTTTTGTGATTTTGAGTCTAATTTCTTTCTTTTTTCACTTGGTAGATGAACCATTGCCTCGCAGCCAAAAATACGCATATGATTAATGTTAGGTTTCTTACCAGTCCATATCTCTTCAGGTGTCTTGTAAGAAAGAGATCTTGCTGGAGTGCGGTTCACAATGTATACAGCCGTGTGAATTGCTTCGGCCCAATAGACTTTAGGTAAGTTGGCATTTAACATTAAACATCTTGCTTTTTCAATTAATGTTCGGTTCATGCGTTCGGATGTACCATTTTGTTCTGGCGTATATGGCGTAGTTGTTTGGTGTATTATTTCAGCACCTTTAAGAAAATTAGAAAAATTTCTATTAACATATTCAAGTCCGTTATCAGATCTGAGAATTTTAATTTTACGGTTTAACTGATTCTCAACTTGATTTTTAAATTCTTTAAATTTCTCTAGTACTTCTGACTTATTGTACATAGTATAGACAAATACCTTCTTTGAGTAGTCATCTAGGAATGTCACTAAATATCTGGCTTTGCCCAAAGATTGAGTTTCTATTGGTCCACAGACATCCGAGTGTATCAATTCAAGTAGATCATTGCTCTGTGACCCTTGACTCTTGAATGGCAGACGTGTTTGTTTTCCCTCCTGACACGTTATACACTTTAAATTTTCCTTGACTTTATTCAACTTTAAGTCTGCAGTATTTTCAGCCAGTTTCTTTAGGCTTTGAAAATTCATATGACCCATTCTCTGGTGCCACAGGTAAGAATCTTGCTCAATAACATCTGACATGCATGCATAGCCACCAGGCATATTCAGCCGGTACATGTTATTTATTAAGCTTGCCGTTGCCACTATGACATTTTTACTATTAAGAATGACACATCCATTCTTATTAAACTTAACTTGGCCACCATTATTAATTATTTGACTTACTGAAAGCAGGTTCGTAGCGAGTTCAGGTATGTATAGCACATTTGTAAACAAAATATTATTTTCTTGTCCCTTATCATTATGTACACACAAGCTTATTTGTCCGGAGCTTTGTACAGATAATGTTTTGTCATTTGCCACTTTTATGCTTTTAATATGTGAATTTCTTACTTGTTTCAACAGATCCTTGTTTTTAGTCATGTGAGCAGAGGCACCGGAATCAACATACCATGCGTCGGAGTACTCAGAAGAAGCCATGAACACAGCGGCATATGAAGAACTGTTTTGCCTAGATGTGTTTGTCTTCTGATCTTTACGTGGTTTTGATTTGCACTCTGAGCTCTTGTGCCCATACTTGTTACATGTGTAACAACGGGGACCTTTTGTAAATTTTTTATTATATTGAAATTTTTGGCTTGTGGCAAAAGCTGACGAATCATTTTGTTTAACATCTTGTAATAATTTTGATTTGACAGAGTCAGAACTGATTTTCATACCTGAACTTTCGATTGCGATTATCATAGGCTTGTAACATTCGGGCAGACCCGATAACAACAGTGTGCCAAGCCACTCATCATCCACGTGAAAGCCAATATTCCGTAACTTATGCGCTGTGGTGATAATTTTGCTCACGTATTCCTCTACATTAGGACATCCGGCTAGTGTGGTATTACATAAATCTCGCAGTAGACCAACCCGGCGTGTAAGTCCAGAGTCATCAAATGCATGTGACAAATTTTCCCATACTTCTTTTGCGGTTACAGCTTCTTGAATGTGAATATAGATCACAGGATCGACAAGAAGTATTATTTTGGACCTAGCCTTGTTATCACGTTTTTTATTAATCTCGGTTGAAGCCTCAGGTTCCACACAATCCCATAACTCTTCATGTTGCAGATATGTTTTCACTGCAAACCGCCATGTGGAGTAATTATCCCGGCCAGTTAATTTCTCAATTAATGCCAGTGGATTATTAGACATGTTGAGTTGTCACTTGTGTACCAATTTTCTTCAATTTTGTTCATAGACCGCGTGGCGTAATGGCGTGTGTAGGTTAGAATTTCTAGCGTGTACTTTTCGAACAAAATTAATTTATTTTAACACTGAATTTACTTTAATGGACTTTCTGGGCCCATAACCTGTTGTTATTAAATGAAAAATCTTGTGTTTTACTTTATATAGAATACACTTTATTAGAGAGCAAATTAAACAGTACATACGCTAGTGATGTCCAGAGAGTAGAGAGCGAGATGTGTCGTAGACAACATTAATAGAAAAAGATACAGAGTATAGAAGGCGCGAAATTTAAATATTTATATTACAACAGCCTCAATCTTTGGTTTCAACAAAATATGTTTTTCTAACATATTATTTTTTATTTAGTGGGTATATTGACCTTGGTACAGCTAACAATGATTTCAAAACTAAAGATGTGTTATGACGTACCTAAATTTTACAGAACAAAATATCTTCATAGAAGAAAAAGTTACGCCATTTTTATTTCTCCATACTTCAAGTGTTAGCAATCTTAATTTGAACATACTCAAATGTCAAAATAGCCCAAAACAACCCGAAAAGTGTGGCCATTTAAGTGAGGATAGTTTTTACCTCAACATGCCTATGCTTCCACGTCTATGCTTTCAAGTGTTAATATGGAGACCGTTCCAATTGTTACATATACAGCCTATTTTGAACAAATCGAAGGACCGACGATTCTCGAAAAGGATGGACGAGGGCTGCCAAAAATTGTTAGCCCTTGTTGAAGCCTACACTTAGCGGATGGTGATTAGGATGAAAATCTTCGATGACCGATGAAATTTACGAATAACTGAGAAACACTCGTTACTACACAGTACGGCATTTTCCAAGCGAAAAAGGGTTAACACAATTTTGGTGGTCTTAAAAACATAATAACGTTATGTAGATTAGTCCAAGGAAGTAGGTACCTACGTAAATTAAAAATACTTAGGGATGACACTTCTGAAATAACAAAAAAAAAAAAAACGTCATTACTTACTCACTTATCTACAACTTCTATCATAATATCATAATTTATATTACCTAATACGTAAAGCAAAAACTTTCAGTATACATTTACGAGACCTGTGCGAACGGAGGAGTATAAAAATACGGCACAGTTAAAGTTTATGTCGAAGAAGTTGTACAGAAAGCTATTTTTTAATAATGCTGAGATATACATAAAATTAATAAAAATAACAACACACAATCTCAGATCATTACCACACACCTTGCGTTAGATAGATATGATTTTGTTATACGTTGACGTTTGTCAATATGCCGTAAATAAATGCCGTAAATAAAATAAATAATTAAAAAAATAAAAAACCCGACTGCAAAGAAGACATATACCTAAGCAACGCACTAAAAAGACCGAAACAAGTTTGAGAAAACTGACTACACTATGAGCTGAAACCCTAAGTGAAATAATTGACGTTATGTTTGGTAGCAGGCGGGACCCATTGGCAAATTATAAATCGTACAAAAATATATGGGCCCCGCCTGCTAACAAAAATAACGTCAATTATTTCACTTAGGGTTTCAGCTCATAGTGTAGTCAGTTTTCTCAAACTTGTTTCGGTCTTTTTAGTGCGTTGCTTAGGTATATGTCTTTTTTGCAGTCGGGTTTTTTATTTTTTTTATTATTTATTTTATTTCAGTCTTTTCAGTTGCTTTTGAATTGTAGTTATCTATGCAGGCGGGTTTTTGTTTTTTATTATTATTATTTATAGTTATATTTAATATAAAACTGCAAGTTATATACATATTTAGAATCAGTGTTTAAAATCCTTCATTTTGATACCCCACTCGATATACTTGGTAGATATTTTTTTTACCTCACAACATGGCGTCAAACATCCGCCATTTTGTTTTTTTTTAATGCCACCTATCTAAGAACACTTGGGCTATTAAGACGAATCTAACGATACCTCAAATGTGAAAATCCGTTTAGCGGTTCTGAAGATACAAGGTAATAAAGAATATTACATACATACATACATACATACATACATACATACATACAAGATACGCGCTAAACACATAACCCTTCAGGCAGTCGGGTAAAAAAGTTAGTAATTAAATTAATTATGATTGAATTTCGACCACTACGCGACCACTAGCTTTGATTACTATTAGTCTATTACCGATATTGTAAACTGTAAAGCGTCTATGTTATGTTTTTGGCACTGAAAAAACATTGTTTTATAATTATTAATCAATTATTGTTAAAATGATAGGCAACAAAAATGCATTAATAAGTTATTACTTACTAACTTTTATAGTGACGTGAATACTAGATCCTGGCATAATATATTATCTATATTATGCCAGATAATCCAAAGTATAATAATTATACTATTAAGAGGTAAAGTTTGTGATTTTGTGACGTTGTAGGGGGTAATATCTGGATCTACTGAACTGATTTTGAAAATTCTTAATCGATAGAAGGCTACGTTATTTGTGAGTGACATAGGCTATATGGATGGATGGATGGATGTTTGTTACTCTTTCACGTAAAAACGACCGAACGGGTTTCGATGAAATTTGATATGCTAGTAGATTAACCTGTGAGTTAAAATATGGGATACTTTTTATCCCGAAAAAGTACAGTATTCCTGTGGAATACTATATGTACTCGGGCTGAGCCACGGGCAACAGCTAGTATGGAATACATTTTTAATTTTACTTTAATTTGAATAATAATAAAAATAAATATCAGCAGCCAACCCTATTTTGGTGGTAGTATTTAATTTGTCCGCAATTACTGTAGGTACCATTTGAACAGTCTGACGTCGTCCCACACTAATGAATTCGTAGCATCCACGAACACCGGTAATTTTAAGCCGATTTAGTTCCTATTATTTAATAATAGAACGTGATTTATGAACTCGATTTGATAGTTATGATATAAGTTATTGAGTAGTTGTACAGACATTTTACTTTTATTGATTGGTGCATGTAGTTAAGAGTTATTAGTATAGAGTTTCTGAAAAAAAAAAAAAAACAAATTCAGATGCAATAAATACAGATATAATCAACATATTATGTGCTTTATTATTTTGTACGGACGTTCTGCTTTAGGCTGTTGATTTAAGTGTATTTTCCTAAGTACATACATTCTTTTGGGGATTTAAAGTTTAACCTGATAAATAGATAAAAAAAAATCCTCGCTTGCTCCGCTCGCTCGCATTGTAATATAAAAATAGGATGTTTCTATGTATCTATAGGTTTTAAAGCTCTTGCAACGCAAGACAGATTAGCGTTTTCACCAATTCTTATGAACAAATAGATTGTTTTTTATAAAAAACATTATTTTTGTTGGCAAGAAAAATTTTGTGGCTCTTCAAAAACTTAGAAATTTTATAAATTGTTATTTTTCAATCTTCCGACTCAAAAGATTGCCGGCCCCTGACATACTTTTTGAGATTGTGTTTGTGTGTTTCTGTAACTTATATCCTTAGGTACTAAATATTAGGTATATTCATTATAAATTTGTAAATTTGTAAGTATGGATGTGTGGATGTTTGTCACCCTTTCACGCAACAACTACGAAATGGATTTTAATTAAATTCGGTATGGTAGTAGTTTAGGCTCTGGATTAACATATAGGCTACTTTTTATCTTAGCGAAATGTACGATTCCCTTTTGCGAGATTTCTTTTTGCGCGTCCGAAGTAACGAGCAACGTCTAGTTGAATAATAATTGAAAAACTGCAATTAATTTAAGTAAGACTTTATAACAGATGTACTCTACATTCAGGCAAGAACAACTGTGGGAGAGCCACGCCACGAATAGGTCGACTCGACCGGATAAATACCACAACCTCACAGAAATCCAGCGTGAAGTAACGATTGCGTTGTGTTTCGCCGAGTGAGTGAGGTTTCCGGAGGCCCAAGGGATTGGGGATTTTAAGTACCAGACACCAGTATAAACTTCTCTGGTATTGCGAGTATCCGTGGGCGGCGGTAATCGCTTACCATCAGGCGATCCGTCTGCTCGTTTTCTGGTTCATTTCATTAAAAAAAAAAGAATTTTATATCAGTATAAAATATGTTCGTTAAAGGAACTGTGGATATGCAAGTTAACTATCCTTAATTGAAGATTGACTATAACAATATGACAAACTAGCGACGATAAATCAAACGTAAGCCTATGATAAGTAACAATATTAATCACTATAAGTATCTTAGGCTGGATGGTTTAATAGAGTGACCCAGGGAGGCTGCGGTAGATCTAAAACGGCCTTTTCGTTTGTTATTCTAATTATTATGTTGAATCTGAATTCTCGTATAAGTTTTCAACACCGTACTTATTTCTAAATCGTCAAGTCTAATTTCTAGATTATAGTCCAAATAAATAATCAGTGCAGTCAAGGAGTCAAGTCAGTAAATTCAGTCATTTAAGTAAACTTTCAGCTTTACTGAAAGTTCCTAGGGAGTTTTGGATGTGAACACAAATAACATGGTTTTTGAAGTTATACCACTTGCCCACACTTGTGCACGTTAACGAATATTTAATGGTTAATGTTCTACCAATATTACATATTAAGAACCGAAATAATACCAAAAGCGATTTCAAGAAATGTATGAGGCCTGGACCAGCCCTACGTATAGTATATGTAAATATAGCTACATAATATAGTAACCGTTACCTATTCTTTATTTTGTTTAATTTCACTTCGTTTCCATGTACATTTAAATTAACTTCGTCAAGGAGAGCAACACAAAGTAAAATAAAACATGGCGGATCAGATCAAAATTAACTAAATAATGTCATTTTGTCAATGACATGACTTTTGACAAAGAAATACGTATATTGGCATTCAAGACGTCGTCTCTTCGTAAAACTGTCTAATACGTCAAAAGTCAAGTCAAAACAACTGTCATGGCCGCCCTAAAAATAGTGTTCTCGCAATAAAAAACTCTTCAAATTATCATTTTTGTACGCATGTACCCTTCTTCAAATATTTTTTTTCGTATTTTAATGATATTCCCATATTTTTTTCCTATTTACCTATGTAGTGTACATAGAACTGGCCCAAAATCAAACATCTCTTTTATGGAAGAAATACAAAACAACGTCACACGTTGAACTCCCCGTCAAAACTCCAAACTTGACTCTCGTATTTACGATTTTCAGCTCTTATATTATACTAGATATTGCGCGCGACTTCGTGCGTGACAAAAGGAAATCTCGCGGTAACCGTACATTTTGCCGCGATAAAAAGTAGCCTATGTCCTTCCCCATAGTCTATTCTATATCAGTGCAAAATTTCATCAAAATTGGTCTAGTAGTTTTGGGCTCTATTCGGTGCAAACAAACAAACAAACTTTTCATCTTTAATATATTAGTATAGGATAATGTGTCCGAAAATCAATTACGTATACTTTGGGCACATGATCTACATATATGTAAAGACGTTTAGGCAAAAGAATAATTATTGTCATAATCGAAGTAAAAAAATCATCTCATGTATGTGTGGCTCTCCACAAAACGCAAACTCGCCCATATAAAAAAAAACATCTAGTATGACAATTATTTTTCTGCTTTAACGTCTTTACATAAGCAATAGATCATATGCCCAAAATATCCGTAATTGATTTTATCGAACGTTATAAATTGGCGCAGAGAAATAGAGACTTTCAGTACCTTATACGCTATTCACATAGATTATTATTATCCTTTCAAGTACAAGCCATACACTGAATACCTCACACGAGGTAAATCAAATACGAACCTTTGTGTGGCAAGAGCTTACCAAATACCCCACTCGATACTGCTTTGTCGCCTCCCCTTCCGCATGCAATCGATATTGACCACGTGTTTAAATTTCTTTGAACCGGACGATATTGGCAGTTTAGGAATATTATCTTGACTAGTATTATTTGATAATGATATCAAATTAATACTACGTGAAGCAAAAACTTACAGTACAGTTTTACGAGATTTGGGCGAATGGAGAAGTATGATATTTGGCACAGTTAAAGTTAAGTAAGTTTATGTGAGCAGAAAGCTTATATTTTTTAAAGTACATAAAATTAATAAAAATGTTTTTTTATTATTTTCCAAGTTCGAGTCGGGCTTGCGCGAGGGTTTCGTACAATTCAGGCTTAAATCGCTGTTTCTTTTAATTGCGTTGACAATTTGACATAGTTTGATTTTGTTACAGCTTTAAGGTATTATAGACCTAAGTATTTGATATGAATTTCAATTTATTACCTCTACGCGTTCATGAGGAAAGGGGTAGTAAGTTTAAACCTATTAAAAATATTTTTATTATATGATGCAATTAAACTACAGTTTTCGCAATTTTTCCTTTATCTGTACTATAAGACGTTGCTTCGTGCCAAATTTCAATATTCTAAGTATACGGGAAGTACCCTGTAGGGTTTGACTCTGCGAGTGTAGAAAATTTGCGGCATAAACGGCTGTATTGGAAGTTTGATTTGATATAAATTCCAACTTGATACCTTCACGCGTTCCTGAGAAAAAGAGTCTTGACAGATAGACAGACGGACGGTCGGACAAAACCGATCCTATAAGGGTTCCGTTTTTTACTTTCGAGGTACGGAACCCTAAAAATAACAATAACACAGTACACACAGTACCTCCCATACTACCGCAACCGTGCTTTCGATACAATTTTGTTACATTTGTCAATGTGTCACAACATTTTCATTTTTATTTTCTAAGAGGCAAAAGAACCCGTATAAAATTCAAACTTAAAAATGATATTAATTATTCATATATGGGCAAATTTCGATCACAGAGCGATCTCTATTATTATATTTTGTAACTAGATGTTGCAAGCGACTTCGTGCGCGCAAAATAAAATCTTGCGGTAACCGTACATTTTGCCGCGATAAAAATTAGCTTATGTCCTTTCCTGTGGTCTACTCTACATCTGTGCCAAATTTCATCAAAATCGGTCCATCAGTTTCGGAGCCTATTCGATTCAAACAAACAAACAAACTTTTCCTCTTTATTATATTAAATAGTATATATGAGGTTAGAGGTGTATACAACTAATACTATTAGACTGATTGTGCTGTCTAGTAAGCATATAGATTATAGATACGAATATTTGATTCGTTTTTTATAGTATTAAATTAATTCTTGAATTTATATACCTAAAGATGCTTTAGTTTAAGAACCATATCAAAGAATAAAAGAAAAATATATCATTATGTAAACAAATATGGTTATAATTCATATTTTCAATAATTTAATGAATTTAGTAAATAACGGTTTCCACAATTTGCTTTTATTGATCATACTGGATCAGTATTAGTTCATATTTCACTATGGCGGCTGCTACCTGAAAGAATGTAAAGGTATGTATTATATATTCATGTACCTACCTAAATTGCAAAATATATATTATATTGCGTTTCAGCTTCGATTTATTGCCAAGTAGGTATTTACAAAAACAAGGCTGCATTTATATTAACAATGTATAATTAATTATATTCGTATCTACTATGTCACGCTTTAATGATGAAAGTCACGTAATGAGTAATAACTTGTAGATTAAAAATTTTAAAAACCCCCGACACAAAAAATAAACTCTAAAAAATTAAAAATAATATTTTAAACCTATTATAATTATATTATCACATATAATATTAAGTAAGTTGAAATATTTTTATTTACCAATCGTCGCCTCGTCGGGGGACCGCTAAAGTTTATGAAGTATTTTTACAACAACAGCTAATTAATTATTACGAATTACATTTAGGTATGAGCGAATTTTTTTTCGGAGTAAATTATTTTGTTCATTCTGCGACTACACCTGTTTTTCTCACATAGCGGTCCCCCGACGAGACGACGATTGGAAAATAAAATTATTTCAACTTACATAATATTATATGTGATAATATAATTATAATAGGTTAAAAATATTATTTTTAATTTTTTAGAGTTTATTTTTTGTGTCCGGGGTTTTTAAAATTTTTAATTTTATTTTATCCTTTTTAAAGTAGGTATAAATAATGGTTACCTTACCATATACATACATACTTTCAACATCATTGAAGTAACATGGTACCAAATTTCGAATCGATAGGACATGTGGACGATAGTCAGATCCCCTCATCAACTAATAAAGAAAAGATAATCTTCAAACGGCTAATCAGGTCATGGTTAGCTTACCGTGTTCTTTAAATATCGTTGAAGTAACACGGTACCAAATTGTGAATCGATCTGACATAAGAAAGTTAGTCAGATCAGGGGTCATCAACTAGAAAAGAGCTGATCATCTTCAAACGACTGATCAGGTCATGGTGACCTTACCATGTTCTTCGAATATCGTTGAAGTAACACGGTACCAAATTTGGAATCGATCGGACATTGGAAAGTTAGTCAGATCCCCTCATCAACTAGAAAAGAGCTGATCATCTTCAAACGGCTGATCTTCCCACCACCATTTTTCTCATCAAACGAAGCTACGAACACTCGATTAAGTCATCAATATTCTCTTTCAGTGTGCTTTCATTTGAGACCCTACTCGAGTATATTTGCACATTCGGTTATTCTTTCCCGCTTTCACCCCCCACAACTTTTAAACGGCTCAACCGATTTTCATCAAACATGTCTAAGAACTGTCGTATGTAAGTTACCTTTAATACAAAAGAAACTAAATTGAAATCGCTTCATCCGTTCGGGAGCTATGATGCCACAGACAGACAGACAGACACACAGACAGACAGACAGACAGACAGACACGTCAAACTTATAACACCCCTCTTTTTGCGTCGGGGGTTAAAAATAAAAGCTTTGTTTTTCTGTGTATTTTAAGTGATGTACCCTAATAACAATATCTATGGACTCTATACTATTTAGAAATACCCACCTCTAGTAACATTTGGCGGTCCAGGTAGAAGAATCCCTTCCCACTCAGAGCCACTTCATCATGGAGAAGCTGCTGCTTGAGTCTTTGTATCTGAACAAAATAAAGGTAATATAATATATTATATTATTAAATATATTAATATCTATGGACGCTTCACACTGCATCATTCTGGCCCCGTGCTAAGTACTCGAATAACATGTGTTACGGAGACCAGGCAAGGAGAAGTATATTTAATACTTTATATTATACATAATATATTTATACACATATTTAATACACTACAGAGCTACAGAGGTCTATAATAAATAATATATAAATATTTATTAAAATTATTTCATTTGGCTTCATTTGGGAAAATATGTAAAATATAATGTAATATTTGGTTAACCACCGCGCTGTAGGTGACATGCGGTTGGCCGCCGGAAATAATACTGTGGCCACACAAGAAGTGATAATATTATATTTGGTGTTTTGTTTTTAATTTCTGATTTTAAAATTGGTTTTTATTTTGAACCACGATCTCCTATAAATTTGCAATATAAAATGAGAATAAACTGTTAATTGGCAAAAATGATTACTTATCATTGCAACTTAGACCTTGTCCAGAGAGGTGAATCACACGCGTAGACCTACGTGCGTAATGACAAAATACAGATAAAAAATATCTACCTTCTAGATAAAATGTCATGCAATCTAGTAGAATTCGTGCGTTAGTAAAAAAATACGCACGTAGTTTCTGGATGCAACATATGGGGGTCTGATTTCTCGCTTTCTGGACATAGTCAGATTAGTCACACCTCGTCCAGACTACTCACGAAGTAGGCCGAGGTTGGCCGAATAAGACAGTGTGGGCATGCACTTCGTTTCGCCTTTTCATACATCGGGTTACTTCGCGGAGCACTTCCTCGGCCTACTTCACGAGCAGTAACGGAGTGTTTAAGAGCTGGCGGTACCTCAACATTATAAGCGCTGCAGGGACATCGGCTGATTGCAGTCAGCGCACGTTTGGAGTGCAGATTGACGTCGGCAGCGAACAGCACGACGCCGCCCGCCCGCAGCAGCAGCCAGCCGAGTGACGCGAAGTAGTATACCGTGCTAATAGCTGAGGTGTTCGATATCCTGGACGTAATAACAGTTCAACATATTTCGATACATAATATTATAATAATATACTAGGTACACAAATAGAGATATGTCATGGGATACTCATCCCAACTTACCTGTCAGGTAGTTGTGGTATAGTATACGGGTACGCGACCCCGGCTTCCCTAGCTATTACTGTATATCCCTTGCCCTCCTGGGCGGTAATATTCTACATTTCCTATTTCCCACTCTTACTTACCAATCTACCTTTCAACACTACCTATCCTTCCCTTTTCCTATTCCTATCCTCTCCGCAAATCCGTGGGAACGCAATGGATAATTATAAAAATAATTTAATTATCCAAAATGGCGGCGATGTGGTTCGCCACCCATCACGTCTTGTTCTCGCGGAGACGAAAAGTGGCCCATGGAGAGCCGCTTCGCTACGTTGAATGTAAGAGGACGAATGGATGGTAAGTATGAAAGTGGATGAAACGAAACAAGTATGTAAGATCGTAGCAAGAAGAAAGAAGTGGTCTCTGCCTACCCCTACGGGAAAGAGGCGGTCTCTGCCTACCCCTACGGGAAAGAGGCGTGATTATATGTATGTATGTATGTACAAATATTATAAGAGTCATATTTATGGCATTAGTCATACACTGCACATGCGCTGAGCAGCGCTGTGCAGCTAGACATTCAATTCAATCTTCATGATTTTGAAATCGTTTTGAAGTCGACCAGCCAACTCGAACGTGAGTTCTATTTTATATTGTTTAATCAGGATATTGTTAGGCTGGTATCGACTTCAAAATTATGAAGATTGAGTACAGAAATAGTTACAATTTTAGCCGAATTTAAAAGGAGAATTCTTTAGAAATTAAGATGTGTTTCATACTTTTTTGTGCATTTTTACTTTGGCAGTTGGCGCACTTAAGCGCATTTCATAATACAACCTTTATTACTCCCGAACTATCAATGTCATATATGCCATTATAGTTTTCCTTTAAATTCAGTCCTGTATCTAACTTCAACAATTACTTACTATGAAAAAAATAAATAAAAAAGGATTTTAATTATTACCTGATCCCCAGGAAAAGTTGCAGACATATAAAGTAAAGGTTATTCAGGTTGCAGAGTAGTATCAGAGACCCCAGCTCCGTGTCCACTCTCCGCACCAGCGCCGCCTGCTGCACGAAGCCCTCCCTGATCCTCCGCCAGACGCGCAGTCGGCTGGTCATGTCTATACCACCCTGGAGAGAATACATTACAAACATGAAAGCCATGCTTCCGAATGAATAGTTCGGCTGAAGAAATGTCATGACCAACTAATCCATCACGCCCATGATAGCTTAAAGTAAAGATGGATACCCAGAAAACCGTCGTTATGTTTCTCTGAATGGGGGTAGTAACTCTTCTGGTATTGCAAGTCCATTGAGAGGTGGCTATTGCAAAAAATCAGGCGATTTAGCGAGTATTTAAAACTAACCGTTTTGTAGTACATGCTTGGTAACTGATATATTATTATCTATACTAATATTATAAGCAGGAACATTTTGTTTGTTTGTTTGTATTGAATAAGGCTCCAAGAGTACTGGACCTATTTTGATGAAATTTGGCACATAGTAAACCAGAGTAAACCAACAGGAGCAGGTGTAGGCGTAGGTGTAGGACTAGATGTAGGAGTATGTGTAGGAGTAGGTAGATTTATTCATTCCAGTTAATATTTAAGACAGAACAACATCTGTCGGGGTCAGCTAGTTTTATATATAAGCAGATATATTTTTTTATCACGAACAGGTATACCTTGATCCGCTCCTTTCTCGTCCTCTCTTCACGCACGGCGTCTGCGACAGCGGTATTGAGTCTTATATACCGGGACGCCAGTCCCACGCTCAGCAATATCACCACCAGGTCCTGGAAGTTCCACAGAACCGTCGCGTACTTGCTCAGGACGAACACCGGTATCGCCAGCCACAGGCTGTACTCGTCTGCGATATGAAAAAGTTAAAAACTATAACCTAAACCGGCAAAGTTCGAGTCGGACTCGCGCACCGAGGGTTCCGTACAAACCTGTAGTGATTTTGTTACAGCTTAATGGTATTATATACCTGAGTATTTGATATGTTTTTCAATTTAATACATCTACGCGTTCATGAGGAAATGGGTAGTAAGTTTAAAATTATTAAAAATATTTGTATTATAGGTATGAGGTAACTAAAATTTACGGTTTTCGCATTTTTTTCTTTATCTGTGCTATAAGACGTTGCTTCGTGGCAAATTTCAAGATTCTGAGTTCACGGGAAGTACCCTGTAGGTTTTGACTCCATTGCGAGTGTCGAAAATTTGCGGAAATTTGCGGCATAACAGCTGTATCTTTTGATTGCATTGGATTAGAATATTGATTTTTTCACAGCTCCAAGGGACAGTAGACCTGAGTATTTGATATAAATTCCAGCTTGATACCTCCACGCGTTCCTAAAAGGGTCTTGACAGATAGACGGACGGACAACAAAGTGATACTATAATAAGGGTCCCATTTTTTCCTTTCGAGGTACGGAACCCTAATAAAGTGAAAAAGTGTATAAAAAAGTTGTGTGATATTATTAGTAATAAATACACTCACAGTTCTGCAGCAGGAACCCGTGCGAGGACAGTATGTACCTCTGGAAGTACTCCCCGGGTGGGATGGCGAACCCCGTCGCCGACATCATACTCAGTACGTGCTCAACTGGAATTTATATACATTCTTAGATTAATAACGCCGTTATAATTCTAACGTATACATATAATTATAACGGCGTTATAATTATGTGTACCTATATGTCATCGTAAAATTGTAAAAACCGTTTGATTGTAATAAAACTAGTGAAATTGTAAAATATTGATATACTTTCGATGCGAATATTCTGCCTATAATTTAACACATTATTTTTCGTTAGATTATAAATATATAGTTTTGAATCTTTCGACATATTTTTACAATCTCGTTAGTTATTTTACAATCTAACAGTTTTTACAATTTTACGGTGACATAAACATTATACAGGACTAGCTTTTGCCTTCGGCTCCGTTTGCGTAAATGCATCCCACGAGAACACTGTACTGAACTGACAAAAGTAGCCTATGTGTTAACCCAGAGCATAAACTACTACAGTACTACCATTCTAAATTTCATCAAAATGCGTTCAGTTGTTTTTGAGTGAAAGAGTAACAAACATCTATCCATACATCCATCCATCTATCCTTACAAAATTTCACATTTATAATAGTCGTTGGAAGAATATTTACACAAAAATTGTGCTTTGAATAATAAAGTCGCAACGTAAATAAGTAAGTAGGTACTATTCTGTGAAACGTGTTGTTCATGTTACATACAGTATCATCTTATTACTATTATAATTGTGAACGTTTGTGAGGATGCATCGATGGATAAATGGATGCATGGATGGATAGTTGTGACTGTTTCATGCAAAAACTACTGAACCGACTTTGTTGAAATTTGGTATAGTAGTATTTTAGGCTAATCCAGAGATTAACATATAGGCTACTTTCAATTTCGAAAGAGTAGGTAGGTACAATGTTTCCGTCAGATAATATGTCATATGTATTGAAGCGGGTGGAGCCGTTGGCAAAAGCTAGAGTGTTATAAGTGTTCAACAATTATTGTGATGAGAGTTCGCTCCTAACAGTTGATCTTTTGGGATTTTGATTGCTTATTGACCTAAACTAAAGTGGCCTAGATTTTTTTCTGAAAAAGAAATATCAATTACGATTTACGGAATCATTAAACGGAGTTCAGTTTATTGGTCAGTCAGTTAAGTTAAGCTTAAATATTGTCACTTTGTTCGGAAACACGTTATTAAACCAATATCTTCTAAATATAAGTATAAAAGTCAGGTGACTGACTTACCTATCAACTCTCAGCCGAAACTACTGAACGGATTTTGCTGAAATTTGGCACACAGTTGCAATGATGTAGGCATCCGCTAAGAAAGGATTTTTTAAAATTCGTCCCCTAAGGGGGCGAAAAAGGGGTAAACATTTTATATGGAAACCGAACTCCATGCAAACGAATCACTATATTTTCGTTTCTAACCCACCAAAAGCACAGACGCCGACGAAGCTGGTAATCCCGATTACTTTCCTCCGTATATGCTCGTTGGGCGGCAGATACAGGCTGGTCTCGGTATACAACCAGTACACGGACAGGGTTCGCCACTTGCAAGCCACGCGCCATGACAGACATAGAGACAGAAGGGCATTGCCGTAGAACACCGTGCCAGAGAGACGAGATATGAGGCCACCTGAAAAATATATTGTGGGATTAGTAAGGGCCCCAAAGGGATATCTCCGACTGAGCGAGGTGGTATGCCCGGTCAGGCCGAAGCCCACTTGTATGCATTTCAGATGTCGTATAAAGTGCCCTAAGCTCCATGACCCAGTGGGTAGACCGTTTGGTTCACACTCGAGAAAATGCAGGTTCGAATCCCAGGTTGTGGCGTGTACCAATGAGACTTTTTCAAATCTCAAGTACATTATACGGACGCTCTAACGGTGAAGGAAAACATCGTGTGGAAACCCGCACATGGTTGGCCCCAGACGTATTGACCAATCATTCTTCTGCACTAGGCTGACAGGCTGACTATGTTGTGAGAATGCCGTATGTGCTTGGGCAACCATACGACATTTAAAACCAACTGTCCCAGGCACTACAGTATTTCAAGAGTGGTTACTTCGATCGGAGATACTGTATAAATCCGCCATTAACAGAAAAGGCCTAAGTTTTTATATAGTCCCAATCTTAGAAAACTTCGATAGCGCGATTCAGGATTGTGGCGCTAATTGTTCCGCCACAATCATTTCGAGGTATGATTGAAGTTGAAGAGTTTCTTAGCAATTACTAGATGTTGCCTGCGACTTCGTGCCCGCATAAAAGGTAATCCCGTGGAAACCGTTCATTTTCCTTGATAAAAATTAGCATATGTGCTATATTAAAATATCTGCCAAATTTTATCAAAATCGGTCCAGTAGATTCGGAACTTATTCAATGCAAACAAACAAATAAACATACAAACAAACTTTTCCTCTTTATAAAATTAGATTTACAATTTGGATAATATTTCTGACGCTATAAATTCCTTTAATAATTCATATTTTTCTAAGGGTTGAGCAAAAGCATGTTATTTAATTTCCAAACCCTATGAAGTTGGAAATTAAGAACCATTCCGAATTGCCTTTCGTAGATTTAAACTATAGTATTTTAAGACCGAACTGTATTGCGTGAGCCCCCAAAACTCCCTGCATACTAAATTTCATGGAAATGGAGCCGTTTCTGAGATTCCGATTATATTAATATTAGCTGTCCCGTCGAACTTAGTACCGCCTTAGAATTAAATTTGTCGACGTACTGACAGCAGCGCCACCTACCGGGTCCAATTGCAAATCTGAACCATTCTCGAATCCACTTGAATACACAAAAAAAAAAACATTAAAATCTGTCCAATATGAATAGTAACCTCCATTTTTTTCACATTTTCTACTGATTCTTCGCTCCTATTGTTCGCAGTGTGATGTTATATAGCCTAAAGCCTTCCTCGATAAATGGACTATCCAACATAAAAATAATATTTCAATTCGAATCAGTAGTTCCTGAGATCAGCTCGTTCAAACAAACAAACAAACTCTTCAGCTTTATTATACTACGCATTTCATTTCTCGATATATATTTTACTATGTAGTATCTTCATATCTACTGGCAATCCACGCATATTTTATAGCTAGAATTCAAGAAAAAAAAGTTACTTATTGTCTATGACCCCTCTAGTTCATAGATTTATTTCCTGTCACTTAAGCCATTCTTTATGTTTGCGCGGCAAAGGACGCATATTTTTGTTCCAAAAAGTGGAAAATAGTTGATTTTTCAGTTGAAATATTAGTGATTTCAAGTCATTTGAGAAATACTGAGACTAAAACAAACAAAAGAGGAAGAAATTGCAAAATTTAGGACGAAAATACGTAAGTCATAAAACAAAAAATGCCGGTGTTGAAAATTGCTGCATTACAATCACAATGACTAAGAAATAATCCAGGTATGCCAAGATTACAATATAATATTCTCTACAATAAACATCAGTTCCAAAACAAAACGCAATTTCTGCCAGTTTGGTCTCATAATGGAACATCATACAAAGAACGTATATGTCGGGAATCCGGTCTCTCTTTGTTAATTTATATTATTTTGTTAATCATTTTTTGCATGGAACCACATAAAATACACATGAAACAGTATGCAGTTTGCATCTGTTTCTACAATTATTAGAGTTCGCTCGGTTCCTCATGGATCGCATCATCAGGTTTTCACTTTAGTGACTAAAGGACTAATTTAGAATTATATCCTTTACAACAACAAAATAACTTTTGCCAAATAAGTTCATAAATAGCAGTAATAATAGTAATGTTCAAAGATATCCATGTCGGTGTAAAATACTTTGAGAAGTACCTTTTATACCATCATAATCACAGCCTCCGTGGTCAAGTGGTTCGAGCATTGGCTCTCGACTCGGAGGTCGTGGGTTCGATTCCCACATGGGAACAAAAAAAATGTTTCCCAGTTTGGTTAGGACAATGCAGGCTGATCACCTGATTGTCTGACAAGAAAGATGATCCATGCGTCGGATGGGCATGTAAAAAGTCGGTCCTGCGCCTGATCTCTCGCCAGTCGTGTCGGTCATCCGTCCCACTGGGTTACGAGAGTAAAAGGAAGAGAGAGTGCTCTTGTGTACTGCGCACACACTTGGGCACTATAAAATCACTCCTGCGCAACTGGTCTGGTTTCAATGAAACCGGCCACCGTCACCGAGATCGGTGTGGGAGTTATTATTAATGTGATGATGTATGGTGTGATGATGGTGGTGATGATGATGATTACTCTAATTGACGTAGTGGCATATGCTTGCAGTTGTTTAAACAACGCCGAAATCCCCAAATATGTATCTATAAGGAGTCTGAAGTTCTGTTCTTTACTTTTGGATCCAGGGTATACCTTGGAGCAAAATCTTACTTTTTGGTAACATATGCTTGGATTCCTTTAAAAAAACTCAAAATCACCATATGTATCCATATAAATTTCAAAGAGTTCCCTCGATTCCTCATGGATCCCATCATCAGGTCACCACTTTTTTGAAAATGGGACCAACCTCGGATGATACCCTTTACATCAGAAAAAGAATTTTGAAAATCGGTTCACAGACGGCGAAGCAATCGGCGAACATACAAAAAAAAAAAAAAACAAAATATATACAGCCGAACGTATAACCGCCTCCTTTTTTGGAAGTCGTTTAAAAAATGTAAAGTAGTGTCTGAACTAGGTAATCCTGTATCTCAGGCAAAATTAACGCTGGACCTGTCCTTACAATATTAGTTTTCTATCGCAAATACATGAGTTGTTTTTTAAGATGAAATAATAATATAAATTGGCTTAATAAGTTCTTCCTAACAAAAATATAGAATCTGTAACCGGAAAGTTGTCATCATAATACACTGTTTTAATATTGGCATAGGTATACCTACCTGGTATCAGGGTTAAATATTATATTATATTTTTTAGTATCCTTGAAGTTTGTTAGTAATCCAAAAAATTGTATTCTGGAAAGGTTTTTAGGGTTCATTTATAATATTATGTGTTCCATTTAAATGAAGAGACTAATTGTAAAAGTTAGTAGTAAAAATCCAAAATCAAAGTCGTTATACGAGTATATGAGGCTTAACTCAGCTGTTAGGTATTGGCTGGCCGAGCCGTTGATATATTATTTGCATATTGCATAACGTTGCTTCTCATGGATAATATACATCAATATACTTGTGGCGGACCAATCGGCGCACAGTCCTGAATTGCGCTATCGAAGTTTTCTAAGATGGGCGACATATATACGACATCTGAAAACCACTACAGTGGGCTTCAGCCTGACCGAGCATAGCACTTCGCTCAGTCGGAGATCTCCCTTTGGGGCTTGCCACCATATATTCCCACATTGGTGACCCTCGACAGAACACGCCTCCTACTGGACATCATCATCATCACCTTGGGCTTGCCACCATATATTCCCACATACTCATAGATCAAAATGGGTAGAAACCTTTGATAAAGTTTCAAAATCTAATAATAATTCTTGAAATGTATACAAAGCATCTTAGATTGCGTGCAATACCGTACTTTAAATGTCATTGGTATATTGAAACAACAGGAACTTTAATTTTTTTTAATTAAAATTAAATAAGGTCAACTCTCAGGCCTACACGGCCCCAGGTCGAAGCAGGCTGCGAAAGCTTTCAGCTAGAACTCCAAAATCGATTCGCCATGTTGGAAACCACGAAGGACATAGACCACACCGCCAACAGTCTAGTTCGTGTCATCTGCGAGGTGGGTTGTAAGTACTTTCGTCCAAAGAGCCATGGACGCAAGTCTATGCTCTCCAGCGAAACTCTGGAGTTGATGACGAAGAGACGAGAACAAATAAATGCCACACAATTTGAGCGTCAAGTTCTCAATCGGGAGATTAAAAAGCAAATTAGACGCGATACCCGCCGGGCGAATACCCAAGCCATCGAGCAAGCCATAGTGCGAAATAAGGGCTCGAAGGTATTCGCTAAGCCCAATAACTCCCGTTGTCACTTGACGAAACTCAATAATAATAATAATAATAATAATAATAATAATAATAACCCCCCCGGGGGACCACCTTGACGTGGTGGGGGGGCTTAGGGAAGGTATGAACTATAAAAGGGTCACGGTCACCTAGACCCAATAGCTAAAGTCAAATATTAAGCCACTAACATCTTGGCCTAACACCCTTCCAAACTAACGGTCCCAAGCCCCAACGAAGAAGAAGAAGAAGATAAAACATATGTGATGCGCCTAAGAAACAGAAATATACCCCAGGCGGGTACCGGAGCGAGTAGCAATGGAGAATCCCGCCCCGGGCCTTCGGGTCCGGGCTGCCCTACGTATTCTGGGGTGGGCACCGTGTCGCACAATGATATCATCCTCCATAGTCGAGACAACTCATTATCTCGAATGTCACCAATATCATCACTCTTTTCATCGCCACCATCATCTCCAGCTTCATATCTTATTGCCAACCAATCTAGTTCACCAAATTCATCATTACCGTCAATTGAATCTACTGTGGATGTTGTGCAGGAGGCTATTTCAGCCAGGATTTCTGCACCCGCCCACAGTAATAGGTGCAAACGTAAAAAGTGGTCTAAAGAAATGAACATTTTCATAATGCACCATTATTTCATACTCACAAAATTAGAAACCAATACACAATCGTACTTAACACAGTTACACACGTTATTTTCATCGCAATTCCCAGAAATGGAAGCATCAAAACAGAGAATAGGTGACCAACGACGAGCAATCGTCCAACGACATCTCTTAAGCCATCAGGAAATTTTAAGTATTAAGAATGACGTAAAAGCTTTTCTACACAATCTAAACGAACATTTGACTAATGGACAGGACATGACACAACTAGATAGCACTGATATTGACTGTACACAGCAGAGAATGAGATGGTCGACTGAGATTAATGAAACAATAATGAGGACTTATTACAGGATAACTAAACTAGAGACTGACCTAACCACATACAGACCATTATTACACCAAGAGATTACCACTACATGCCCTTCAATAGCTCACCTTTCAATACAAAGAATAGCAGACCAACGAAGATCGATCGTCAGTAATCATCTTTTATCGAGCGATAAACTTAAAAGAATACGCGAGGAAGTACAAAAAGAGCTAGATATTTTAGCCGCTGAAAATATAGAACACACAGAACAACAGACGGACGACATAACTACACTACCTAATGTCCCTGATGTAAATCCGACGCAAAGCCCGTTAGGCGATAGTATTCCTTTACCAATCGAAGATGGTTGTAACAACCTGAACGATAATCCAGTTCCACTGCAGAATCGGGTACCTGTAAAATTGTCAACAGAATTAGAGACACAGATTAAAAGAATATTTACAGAAACGTATAATCTATTTAAAGATGCAGCTCCAACAACACGACCATCCTTGCCAAAACTGAAAACCTCCAAAAAATTATATCAGATAGTTGACCACCTTAATACTGAAATACTCCCAAACATACTTAAAGACGACACTGACTTTAGTACACTACATACTTACATCTATACTGCAGCATACACTTCAGCCAAAATCAGCGGAGTAAAAATGTATAATAATACTGCCGACACAAAAAAATCTCGAATAATACCTTGGTGGCAGAAACGTCTGGAACGCAGAATTAACAACCTTAGAGCAAGTATAGGAAGGCTGACCGAGTACGCAAGAGGTACTCGATCAAATCACCTAGAAAAACAAATAAACAAAATTACTCAACAGTATAAAATTCATTCACAACATGAGGCACAAAATTCTGATATAACACACTTCTTGGATACTTTAAAACAAAAACTAAACTTATTATCCAATCGATTAAAGAGATATAATGAATGCACAATTAGAAAAACACAGAATAAAGAATTCAGCAATAACGAAAAGCTATTTTACAGAAAACTTACACAAAAAAATAGTAACCAACATAATAATCCTAACAACAACCTTACACCCACTGCTGAATCCATGCATACATACTGGTCAAATATATGGTCCTACGCAACTCAACATGAAACCAGTAAGTGGATTGAAGAAGATAAAGAGAGACTCAAAGACATGCCTGAAATGGAATTCGGACAGATTCAGCTAGAGCAGATAAAAGCTGTTATAGCTAAAACACACAACTGGAAAGCAACTGGATCAGACAATATACACAACTTTTGGTACAAAAAGCTTACATCCACACATACACTATTACACAAACACATAAATTCATTTATCCAATCGCCAGACACGATACCATCTTTCATCACAGAAGGTATAACATACATGTTGCCAAAAGATAATTCAGATACTATTAATCCGGCAAAATATAGGCCCATAACTTGTCTGCAAAATATTTACAAGATTATTACAGCTTGCATAAGTAATTTAATATACACACATATACACAAACACAATATTCTAGCCGAAGAACAAAAAGGGTGCCGCAAATTTAGTCAAGGATGCAAGGAACAACTTATCATAGACTCCGTAATATCACAACAGGCTCTAAAACAGAAGCGTAGTATATATACCATGTATATAGACTATAAGAAAGCTTTCGATTCTGTACCACACTCCTGGCTAATTTACATCCTAAAACATTATAAAATTAGTCCCACAATAATAAGTTGCCTCGAAAAAACAATGCCAAACTGGCATACCAAATTAAAAATTTTTGACTCCACACAAACTATTGAAACCGACTACATTTACATAAGAAGAGGTATATTCCAAGGAGACTCCTTAAGCCCTCTTTGGTTTTGCCTTGCACTCAATCCTCTTTCGTTTATCCTTAATGAAAATGATCGTGGATTTAAAATTAAATATAATTCACACCATACATCACTCTCACACCTTATGTACATGGACGATATCAAACTTTTTGCAAACACACAAAATGACATACACACACTGGCTGACCTTACACAAACTTTCTCAAACGACATACACATGGAGTTCGGTATAGATAAATGTAAGATACAAGCAGTAAAGAAAGGTACAATAGAACATGCACAATACAAACTTAACAATGATGAAATAATTGAGTCAGTTGACCCGCTGGATGGATACAAATACCTAGGCTACAACCAGTCACAACAAATACATTATAAGGAAACTAAAAAACTACTACAACAGAAATTTAAAGAAAGGCTACATAAAATACTACATACACATCTAAACTCAAAAAACACAATTAAAGCTATCAATACATACGCCATACCCATACTTACCTACTCCTTTGGTATAATACGCTGGAACCAAACAGAATTGAAAAATCTACAAAGATTAATAAATACAATAATGACGAAACATAGAAAACACCACCCAAGGGCCTGTGTCCAACGGTTGACTTTACCTAAAATTGAAGGTGGTAGAGGACTGATAGATATCTTAAATTTACACAATAGGCAAATAACACTTCTCAGAACATTTTTTTACAACCATGCACAGACAAAAACAATTCACCAAGCTATTTGCTTCGCTGACACTCACACACCACTAACGCTCGCTGACAAAACAAAAAAAATTAATACCTACACAAACCATCAAAAAATCGACGCATGGACACAAAAATCCCTGCATAGTCGGCACCGTCTTGATCTTACCAGTAATGCCGTTGACAAAATAGCGTCAAACGCATGGTTAAGACAAGGAGAGCTGTTTCCTGAAACGGAAGGTTTTATGCTGGCGATACAGGATCAGGTGATAGATACTAAGAATTACAGAAAACACATAATAAGAGACCGTAACCTTAGCAGCGACCATTGCCGCCACTGCCACAAGCAACCGGAAACAATACAACACATAACAGGCGCTTGCTCATCCATCACACAAACAGACTACAAACACAGACATGACCAAGTAGCAGCAATCATTCACCAGATACTCGCACTAAAGTACAACTTCATCACAGACAAAACTCCATATTACAAATATACACCACAAATTATACTAGACTCACCTGACTACAAATTGTACTGGGACCGAACAATATTAACAGACAAGACCATACATCACAACAGACCTGACATAACACTTCATGACAAAAGAAACAGAACTGTCTACCTCATAGACATTGCCATACCTAATTCACACAACCTCACTACCACACACACAACCAAAGTCACAAAATATATAGACCTAACAATTGAACTAAAATCGCAATGGAAAGTTAACGCAGTAAAAACTATACCAATCATCATATCAAGTACTGGCATCATCCCAAATACATTACACAATAGTCTTAAAACACTAAATATCCATCCACTTACATACATCACCCTGCAAAAGGCTGTAATCCTCAATACATGCCGAATCGTCAGGAAATTCTTGTCCATTACTTAATTGTATATACTTTACCGGAAGTTGCTTGGCCACAAGCCCGCAACTTTAGTAATACCCCTAAAGGAGAAAGAAAAAAATTAAAAAACATAATAATAATAATAATAATAATAATAATAACCCCCCCGGGGGACCACCTTGACGTGGTGGGGGGGCTTAGGGAAGGCATGAACCATAAAGGGGTCACTAACACCTTGATCCCAAAGACACTAAAGTTACTAAAGTTACTAAAGCCACTAACATCTCGGCTACAACAAAATAGCTACTAACATCTTAGCTACACCCTTCCTAACCAACGGTCCCAAAACCCCAAGAAGTAGAAGAAGAATGCAGAAGATCATATGAAATGCGACTACGTAATAGAAATATACCCCAGGCGGGTACCGGAGCGAAAAGCAATGGAGAATCCCGCCCCGGTCCTTCGGGCCCGGGCTGCTCCTCGTATTCTGGGGGGAGCAACGTATCGCCACTTCCTGCCCAGTCTAGAACTGCTGCAGATAACATCCTTCCTACAACGAGCAACACATACTCGTACCCCACATCACCTACTTCATCCATCAGCTTGTTTCCATCATCTCACTCGTCGCCAAAGTCATACATGTTCGACAATAACTCGCTATCATCACGATCCACCACATCATCACCAATGTCAGACGTTGTTACACGGGAAGCAATTGCTAATTATTCTGTGTCCATCCCTGGCATCACACCGTCTACGAATACTTTCCAAAATAATAATCTTAATCTCGTAGACCACAACATTCTCACACTACCACATCTCAACAACACACCAGTAAAAAGTGTTTTGCAGGACATGCTTCCTCCAACCACTCTCGCTGGAAAAAACAGACAACGGATGAAATGGACTGACCAAATTAACAGAGAACTACTCCGTTGTTACTACATAGTCACATCATGCGAATCAAACCTCACAGCTTTCAGACCATTACTTCATCAAAAATTCGTAGAAACTTACCCGGAATTGAGCCATATATCAGAACAAAGACTAGCTGATCAAATTAGAGTTATTCATCGAAACAATAGAATAGCACCTCACGTAAGAGAAGAAATAAAACAATCAGTAGCCGAAATAGAAACCTTGGACGAATCCAATGGCCAAATTAATATACAGGACACTGTACTACAACTAAGCACATGTAACATTCAAACAGACCATCAATCTTATGCTGACAACCTATCTCCACATCGTTCCTATATCTCACCCTCACCTCAACTAAATACCCTGCCAAACTCTTCTTATACCACAGAACATGCAATCACGTTAGAGACAATCACCACAAATAGTACACCTAGAAACCCCAACTCAATAGAGACTCAAAAAATTGAAAATATTTTTATGGAAATGTTGATTAAATACTCCGATACAGACCCAACTCTTAGACCTATAATCCCAAAACTGCAGGTCACTCGTAACGTAATTAAAACAGTAAACCTACTAAATGATTTTATCGGAAAATATTTTGAGGAAAAAGGCATCCCTTGTCTGGATGAAATTCAGAATGCTATTTACTGTGGAGCTATGACTACCGCAACTTTACATACTAAGATAATAAATCGATCAGAAGAGAAAGAAACGAGAAAAACAATAGACCAAAGTAAACCGAAATGGCAGATACGAATAGAAAATAGAATCAAACAGCTACGTAAAGAAATAGGACAGCTAACACAATATTTAAATGGAAATCTTAACCCAAAGAAGCATAAAAAAATTAACCCAAACTTACTTACTAAAAGTCAATTACTAGATCACCTAGACAATTTAAAACAAAAACTACAAGCACAATGCAAACGCCTACGCCGACTTAAAATCAGTAATACAAGGAGAAAAGACAATATGCTATTTAGTAACAACCAAAAAATATTTTATCAAAACCTTAATTCGGAAAATATTAAAATTACACAGCCACCAGATATAAATGAAGTCAAAGGTTATTGGGAAAACCTGTGGTCTAAACCAGTTCAACATAATAATAACTCATCGTGGATCGATGCAGTAAAACAGGATTACCAGAGTATAAACCAAATGCCCGACATCATAGTGGATAAAGACGACGTAACTTTTGCTACAAAAAGAACTTTTAATTGGAAGGCCCCAGGACCTGATAAAATACAAAATTACTGGTTAAAATATTTCACAGCAACACATCCTCACATCGCAAACATATTCAATTCATTCATACAGAATCCCCAGACTATACCTTCATTTATGACTCAGGGAATTACCTACCTAAAGCCTAAAGATAAAAACGATACTAGTAATCCAACAAAATACCGTCCGATCACCTGTCTACCCACATTATATAAGCTATTCACATCAATAATCACACAAAAGTTAAATACACACATCATACAAAATGAAATAATACCTGAAGAACAAAAAGGATGTACCAAGGGGTCTATGGGCTGCAAAGAACAGCTAGTAATTGATGCTGAAATACATAATCAAGCAAAAAAAAAGCGTAAAAACCTCTACTTTGCATATATCGACTACCAAAAAGCGTTTGACAGCGTCCCGCACTCATGGTTAATACAAGTCTTACAAATATATCAAGTCAATAATAAATTAATACAGCTCTTACAATATCTCATGTCAACTTGGTCCACTAAACTTAATCTTAGGACAAGTGATAATACACTCTCCACATCTACAATTAAAATCAAACGTGGCATATTCCAAGGTGATTCTCTCAGTCCCTTATGGTTTTGTTTAGCACTTAATCCGCTCACAAACATTCTTAACAAGTCATGTCATGGATACACAATAGACAAAGTGAATAATATAAAGCTCACCCACTTACTATACATGGATGATATAAAACTATACGCAACAGACAGACAACAACTAGAACATCTCTTAAAACTCACTGAAAGGTTTAGCACAGATATCAAAATGACATTCGGAATCGATAAATGTAAAATTAACTGCTTGATTAAGGGTCAACATCAACAAATAAATCCTCATAACCTAGAACTACAAGAAAACATAATAGATAGCATGCAAGCAAAGGATACTTATAAATATTTAGGATATAGACAAAACACGGCAATCGATCATAAATCTATAAAAATTACACTAAAATCTCAATACAAACAAAGACTAAATAAAATTTTATCTACTCAACTATCAGGTCGAAATAAAATTAAGGCTATCAATACCTACGCAATACCAATTTTAACTTACTCATTCGGAATTATTAAATGGTCAGATACAGAACTTGAAGCTCTTAACATTACAACCCGTGCCGCTAGCTATAAACATAACATTCATCACATTCATTCAGCAGTCGAAAGATTCACGCTAAAGAGGAAACTAGGAGGCCGTGGTTGCATTGACATAAAAAATTTATGTTACAATCAAATTAAAAACTTAAGAACATATTTCCAAACTAAGTCGCACACTAGTCATTTACACCAAGCCTTACTAAGCCTTACCCACTCAGGAACACCCCTACAGCTTAACAATAGTCATTTTGATCCAAAACACAAAATAATAAAAGACTCTGAAAAAATAGTCAAATGGAAAAGTAAAGCACTACATGGCAAATTCCCTCATCAGATAGAACAAGATCATATAAACCAAGCTGCATCCTTCAGCTGGCTAACGAGAGGCAATATATACAGCGAGACAGAAGGCTTTCTCGTAGCAATTCAAGACCAAATAATTAAAACCCGTAATTACTCCAAATACATACTTAAAGAAAATATAGATACTGATAAATGTAGATTATGCCACCAAACCACCGAAACAATAGATCATATCACTGGAGGATGTAGTTCACTTGCCAGCAAAGAATACACACACCGACATGACAACGTAGCCAAACATATTCATCAATTGCTAGCCCTTAAATATAAACTCATAGACATACACACACCTTACTACAAATATAAACCATGCAGTGTCTTGGAAAATAGTACCGCTAAACTCTACTGGGATCGAGGTATAGTCACAGACCGCACCATCCTGAGTAATAGACCTGATATAACCCTAACAATAAAATCTGAAAAAATCACTTACCTTATAGATATAGCCGTCCCGAACACCAATAACCTGAAACAAAAACATAGCGAAAAGATCCAAAAATATATAACTCTCGCAGACGAAATAAAGCAAATGTGGCGCCAGGAAACTGTAAAAATCATACCCATCATCATCTCTTCAACTGGCGTCATCCCCAAAACACTTACTGCTGCTCTGAAATTGCTCGACCTTAACAAAAACACATACATCCCCATACAAAAATCCATCGTCATTGATACCTGCTCTATAGTTCGTCGTTTTCTTAACCCATCGTCATCCTTTACTCCACCACAATCTTGACTCTTCACTCATAAAACATGAATCAGGTTACTTGGCATACGCCCGTACCTGAATCATTTACCCGGCAAAATTGCCGAGACATAAATTAATTTCATAATAATAATAATAATAATAATAATAATAATAATAATAATAATAATAATAATAATAAGGGGGTGAAGCCGGTCCCTCCTAGTTGGTGTCCCCGGGCAACACTTGGGTGCGCCACCCCACTCTCTTCGGGGTGAGGTACTTACGTGGCTGATCGTCGGCTCTTTCTTTCTTTCTTTCTTTCTCGTCACTATCTTTTCATCACCTTTTTATTCACCCTTGCTTTTGCATCTTTTTTTTTTTTTTTTTTTTTTTTTTTTTTTTTTTTTTTTTTTTTTTTTTTTTGATTTGTCTAATTTTCACCACCTTTATTTCTTCTCTTCCTATATTTCCTTTTTTGTTAACTCTTCCTATTTTTGTTCTAATATATTAAAAGAAAAATGCGACTACGTAATAGAAATATACTACCCCAGGCGGGTACCGGCGCGAAAAGCAATGGAGAATCCCGCCCCGGGCTTTCGGGCCCGGGCTGTCCCTCGTATTCTGGGGGGGGCACCGTATCGCATCCTACTGCCCAGTCTAGTACTGCTGCAGAGAATACTAATATCCAAACAATAAGCAACACATACTCATATCCTTCATCACCTACCTCATCCGTCAGCTTGTTTCCATCGCTTCACTCTTCACCACAGTCATTCATCCTCAATAACTTATTCTCATCACGATCCACCACATTATCACCATTGTCAGACGATGTTACACAGGAAGCAATAGCTACTAATCCTGTGCCCATTCCTGACATCAGTCCGTCTACGAGAAATTCTGTATATATTAATCCGAATATCGTAGATCATAATACTCATACGCAGCCTCATCTCACAAACACTCCAGTAAGAAGTGTTTTGCAGGAAATGCTTCCTCCAACCACTCTCGCTGGAAAAAGTAGACAACGGATGAAATGGACTGATCAAAATATAAACAGAGAACTTCTCCGTTGCTACTACATTGTAACATCATGCGAATCTAACCTCACAGCATTCAGACCATCACTCCATAAAAAATTCACAGAGTCCTACCCCGAACTAAGCCACATATCTGAGCAACGATTAGCAGATCAAATCCGAGTTATACATCGCAATAACAGAATACCAAGTCATGAAAGAGACAAGATAAAAAATACAGTAGCGCATACGTTCGATTATTTCAACGACCAGAACAATACAATATGTAGCATAGACACACAGCTTAGCCCCTGCGATATTCTTACCATCCCACATAATGCAACGAACGACCCGAATCTACAACATTCTACAATTCAACCCACAAATAATAATCAACCCATAACTCTATCAAACTCTTCTGAAACTGTAGAAAATCTAATAGTACCAGAGACAAACAACGCTGAAATACTCGCAACTGATGCCCATCAAACACAGAATCACAAAATTAGACAAGTATTTACAGAAATGTTAATCAAATACGCCGATACAGATCCAACACTTAGACCGGTAATACCAAAACTCCAGATTACACGCAACATAATTAAGACGGTAAATTCACTTAACAAGTTAATAGGAGAACATCTAGAAGCGAAAGAAACGCCAGATTTAACGGAAATCCACAGTGCTATTTATTGCGCTGCAATATCAACTACAACTCTACACACTAAGCTAAATAACCCCCCTGAAAAAGATATATCAAATAAAACAGGAGACCCGAAAATGCCGAAATGGCAACTACGAATTGAAAATAGAGTCAAGAAACTACGAAAAGAAATTGGACAACTTACACAGTACCTTAAAGGAAATCTTAGCCAAACAAAACAACGAAAATTAAACCCCAACAATCTCACTGAAAATCAAATAGTAGAATTATTAGATACTCTGAAACAAAAACTGCAAGCACAATCAAAAAGACTCCGCCGACTTAAAATCAGTAACTCTCGAAGAACGGATAATTTATTTTTTACTAACAATCAAAAGCTCTTTTATCAAAATTTAAACTCCGAAAATATTAAAATCATACAACCGCCTAGTACAGATACAATTAAGGACTATTGGGAAAACCTATGGTCCAAACCAGCCCATCACAACGTACACGCTTCATGGCTTGATACCGAAATAAGTGAATGTCACAATATTAATCCAATGTCTGAAGTTATAATAGATGATGACGATGTCACATACGCCATAAAGAAGACTTTGAACTGGAAGGCACCAGGGCCAGATAAAATTCAAAATTACTGGATAAAATATTTTACTTCAACACATCACTACATCGCCAAAGCATTCAATTCAGCCCTTAAGGATCCCAAATTAGTGCCGCTATTTATGATGCAAGGAATAACATATCTAAAGCCTAAAGATAAAAACGATACTAAAAATCCGACCAAATACCGTCCAATTACCTGCCTTCCAACTCTTTACAAACTACTTACGTCAATAATCACACAAAAACTAAATACTCACATTACTGATAATAAAATAATCCCTGAAGAACAAAAAGGCTGCGCTAAAGGATCAATGGGCTGTAAAGAACAACTTATCATCGACGCCCAAATACATAATCAAACTAAAAAAGATCATAAGAACCTTTATTACGCATACATAGATTACCAAAAAGCCTTTGATAGTGTCCCGCATTCTTGGTTGATACATGTACTAAAAATATATAAGATTCATAATACTTTAATTCACTTTCTACAATATATAATGCATAACTGGTCTACTAAACTCAATCTAAGAACAGTCAGTACCACCGTCAGTACCTCACCAATCAAAATTAAACGTGGCATTTTCCAAGGCGACTCACTTAGCCCCTTATGGTTTTGCTTAGCTTTAAACCCTCTATCTAAAACTCTTAATAGGTCAAACTTAGGATATATTATAGATAAAGTCAATAAAATCAAAATCACTCACCTTCTTTACATGGACGACATAAAACTCTTCGCACCTGACAGGCAACAACTGGAACAACTATTAAAATTAACGGAAAACTTTAGCGCTGATATTTACATGACATTCGGAACTGATAAATGTAAAATTAATTGCATTCTTAAGGGCAAACATACACATACAGAACCACTCAACTTAGAACTACAAGAAGGAACAATAGACAGCATGCAAGCGAAAGACACATATAAGTACCTAGGTTATATACAAAATACAGCTATAGATCATAAAGAAATAAAAAATACATTAAAAAATAAATACAAACAGAGACTAAATAAAATTTTAAAAACGCAATTGTCAGGCCAATACAAAATTAAAGCTGTAAATACCTATGCGATCCCTATATTAACGTATTCATTTGGAATTATCAGGTGGTCTGACACTGATTTGGAAACCCTCAACACCGCAACTCGAACCGCTTGTTACAAACACAATATTCACCACATCCATTCAGCAGTTGAAAGATTTACAATAAAGAGGAAGCAGGGAGGGCGTGGTTTTATAGACATAAAAAATCTACATTACACCCAAATAGATAACCTTCGAAATTATTTCAAGACAAAAGCTAACACAAGCCCACTTCATAAAGCCATTGTAAATTTACCTCATTCTGGAACACCGCTACAGTTAAATAATGACAGATTTAACCCTCAAAATAAAATAATTAATGATGAAACCAAAATAGAAAAATGGAAAAGTAAGGCTCTACATGGTAAATTTCCGTACCAGTTAAGTCAGGACCATATCGATCAAGCCGCGTCATTCAGTTGGTTAACTAAGGGCAACATTTATAGTGAAACAGAAGGGTTCTTAATAGCTATACAGGATCAAATTATCAAAACTCGCAATTACTCAAAATTTGTCCTCAAAGAAGCCATAGAAACTGATAAGTGTAGATTATGCCACCAAACCACTGAGACAATAGACCATATTACCGGAGGATGCAGTGCACTAGCAAATAAAGAATATACTCACCGTCACGATAACGTAGCCAAACATATACATCAATTAATAGCAATCAAGTTTAACCTTATAGATACACATACACCATACTACAAATACAAACCATCTAACGTTCTAGAAAATGACTCCGTAAAACTCTACTGGGATCGCGATATCGTCACAGACCGTACCATCCTAAGCAATAGACCAGACATAACCCTCACAATTAAATCTGAAAAAACCACTTACCTTATAGACATCGCCGTTCCAAACACCAACAACCTGAAACAGAAACACACAGAAAAAATCCAAAAATACATACCGCTTGCAGATGAGATCAAACAAATGTGGCATCAAAACACAGTAAAAATAATCCCGATAGTCATCTCCTCAACGGGCGTTATTCCAAAAACGCTTGCCGTTGCACTTAAATCCCTTAACCTTCACAAAAACACATATATACAGTTACAAAAGTCAATCGTTATAGATACCTGCTCTATAGTCCGCCGCTTCCTTAATTCATCTTCATCCTTCCCTACAACTCACACCAATTAAACTTCTTCCACACTACATGAACAGGATACTTGGCAATCGCCCGTACCTGCTTCATTCTACCGGTTAAAGCCGAGACAAATATATGTTAAATAATAATAATAATAATAATAATAATAATAATAATAATAATAATAACCCCCCCGGGGGACCACCTTGACGTGGTGGGGGGGCTTAGGGAAGGCATGAACCATAAAGGGGTCACTAACACCTTGATCCCAAAGACACTAAAGTTACTAAAGTTACTAAAGCCACTAACATCTCGGCTACAACAAAATAGCTACTAACATCTTAGCTACACCCTTCCTAACCAACGGTCCCAAAACCCCAAGAAGTAGAAGAAGAATGCAGAAGATCATATGAAATGCGACTACGTAATAGAAATATACCCCAGGCGGGTACCGGAGCGAAAAGCAATGGAGAATCCCGCCCCGGTCCTTCGGGCCCGGGCTGCTCCTCGTATTCTGGGGGGAGCAACGTATCGCCACTTCCTGCCCAGTCTAGAACTGCTGCAGATAACATCCTTCCTACAACGAGCAACACATACTCGTACCCCACATCACCTACTTCATCCATCAGCTTGTTTCCATCATCTCACTCGTCGCCAAAGTCATACATGTTCGACAATAACTCGCTATCATCACGATCCACCACATCATCACCAATGTCAGACGTTGTTACACGGGAAGCAATTGCTAATTATTCTGTGTCCATCCCTGGCATCACACCGTCTACGAATACTTTCCAAAATAATAATCTTAATCTCGTAGACCACAACATTCTCACACTACCACATCTCAACAACACACCAGTAAAAAGTGTTTTGCAGGACATGCTTCCTCCAACCACTCTCGCTGGAAAAAACAGACAACGGATGAAATGGACTGACCAAATTAACAGAGAACTACTCCGTTGTTACTACATAGTCACATCATGCGAATCAAACCTCACAGCTTTCAGACCATTACTTCATCAAAAATTCGTAGAAACTTACCCGGAATTGAGCCATATATCAGAACAAAGACTAGCTGATCAAATTAGAGTTATTCATCGAAACAATAGAATAGCACCTCACGTAAGAGAAGAAATAAAACAATCAGTAGCCGAAATAGAAACCTTGGACGAATCCAATGGCCAAATTAATATACAGGACACTGTACTACAACTAAGCACATGTAACATTCAAACAGACCATCAATCTTATGCTGACAACCTATCTCCACATCGTTCCTATATCTCACCCTCACCTCAACTAAATACCCTGCCAAACTCTTCTTATACCACAGAACATGCAATCACGTTAGAGACAATCACCACAAATAGTACACCTAGAAACCCCAACTCAATAGAGACTCAAAAAATTGAAAATATTTTTATGGAAATGTTGATTAAATACTCCGATACAGACCCAACTCTTAGACCTATAATCCCAAAACTGCAGGTCACTCGTAACGTAATTAAAACAGTAAACCTACTAAATGATTTTATCGGAAAATATTTTGAGGAAAAAGGCATCCCTTGTCTGGATGAAATTCAGAATGCTATTTACTGTGGAGCTATGACTACCGCAACTTTACATACTAAGATAATAAATCGATCAGAAGAGAAAGAAACGAGAAAAACAATAGACCAAAGTAAACCGAAATGGCAGATACGAATAGAAAATAGAATCAAACAGCTACGTAAAGAAATAGGACAGCTAACACAATATTTAAATGGAAATCTTAACCCAAAGAAGCATAAAAAAATTAACCCAAACTTACTTACTAAAAGTCAATTACTAGATCACCTAGACAATTTAAAACAAAAACTACAAGCACAATGCAAACGCCTACGCCGACTTAAAATCAGTAATACAAGGAGAAAAGACAATATGCTATTTAGTAACAACCAAAAAATATTTTATCAAAACCTTAATTCGGAAAATATTAAAATTACACAGCCACCAGATATAAATGAAGTCAAAGGTTATTGGGAAAACCTGTGGTCTAAACCAGTTCAACATAATAATAACTCATCGTGGATCGATGCAGTAAAACAGGATTACCAGAGTATAAACCAAATGCCCGACATCATAGTGGATAAAGACGACGTAACTTTTGCTACAAAAAGAACTTTTAATTGGAAGGCCCCAGGACCTGATAAAATACAAAATTACTGGTTAAAATATTTCACAGCAACACATCCTCACATCGCAAACATATTCAATTCATTCATACAGAATCCCCAGACTATACCTTCATTTATGACTCAGGGAATTACCTACCTAAAGCCTAAAGATAAAAACGATACTAGTAATCCAACAAAATACCGTCCGATCACCTGTCTACCCACATTATATAAGCTATTCACATCAATAATCACACAAAAGTTAAATACACACATCATACAAAATGAAATAATACCTGAAGAACAAAAAGGATGTACCAAGGGGTCTATGGGCTGCAAAGAACAGCTAGTAATTGATGCTGAAATACATAATCAAGCAAAAAAAAAGCGTAAAAACCTCTACTTTGCATATATCGACTACCAAAAAGCGTTTGACAGCGTCCCGCACTCATGGTTAATACAAGTCTTACAAATATATCAAGTCAATAATAAATTAATACAGCTCTTACAATATCTCATGTCAACTTGGTCCACTAAACTTAATCTTAGGACAAGTGATAATACACTCTCCACATCTACAATTAAAATCAAACGTGGCATATTCCAAGGTGATTCTCTCAGTCCCTTATGGTTTTGTTTAGCACTTAATCCGCTCACAAACATTCTTAACAAGTCATGTCATGGATACACAATAGACAAAGTGAATAATATAAAGCTCACCCACTTACTATACATGGATGATATAAAACTATACGCAACAGACAGACAACAACTAGAACATCTCTTAAAACTCACTGAAAGGTTTAGCACAGATATCAAAATGACATTCGGAATCGATAAATGTAAAATTAACTGCTTGATTAAGGGTCAACATCAACAAATAAATCCTCATAATCTAGAACTACAAGAAAACATAATAGATAGCATGCAAGCAAAGGATACTTATAAATATTTAGGATATAGACAAAACACGGCAATCGATCATAAATCTATAAAAATTACACTAAAATCTCAATACAAACAAAGACTAAATAAAATTTTATCTACTCAACTATCAGGTCGAAATAAAATTAAGGCTATCAATACCTACGCAATACCAATTTTAACTTACTCATTCGGAATTATTAAATGGTCAGATACAGAACTTGAAGCTCTTAACATTACAACCCGTGCCGCTAGCTATAAACATAACATTCATCACATTCATTCAGCAGTCGAAAGATTCACGCTAAAGAGGAAACTAGGAGGCCGTGGTTGCATTGACATAAAAAAATTTATGTTACAATCAAATTAAAAACTTAAGAACATATTTCCAAACTAAGTCCCACACTAGTCATTTACACTAAGCCTTACTAAGCCTTACCCACTCAGGAACACCCCTACAGCTTAACAATAGTCATTTTGATCCAAAACACAAAATAATAAAAGACTCTGAAAAAATAGTCAAATGGAAAAGTAAAGCACTACATGGCACATTCCCTCATCAGATAGAACAAGATCATATAAACCAAGCTGCATCCTTCAGCTGGCTAACGAGAGGCAATATATACAGCGAGACAGAAGGCTTTCTCGTAGCAATTCAAGACCAAATAATTAAAACCCGTAATTACTCCAAATACATACTTAAAGAAAATATAGATACTGATAAATGTAGATTATGCCACCAAACCACCGAAACAATAGATCATATCACTGGAGGATGTAGTTCACTTGCCAGCAAAGAATACACACACCGACATGACAACGTAGCCAAACATATTCATCAATTGCTAGCCCTTAAATATAAACTCATAGACATACACACACCTTACTACAAATATAAACCATGCAGTGTCTTGGAAAACAGTACCACTAAACTCTACTGGGATCGAGGTATAGTCACAGACCGCACCATCCTGAGTAATAGACCTGATATAACCCTAACAATAAAATCTGAAAAAATCACTTACCTTATAGATATAGCCGTCCCGAACACCAATAACCTGAAACAAAAACATAGCGAAAAGATCCAAAAATATATAACTCTCGCAGACGAAATAAAGCAAATGTGGCGCCAGGAAACTGTAAAAATCATACCCATCATCATCTCTTCAACTGGCGTCATCCCCAAAACACTTACTGCTGCTCTGAAATTACTCGACCTTAACAAAAACACATACATCCCCATACAAAAATCCATCGTCATTGATACCTGCTCTATAGTTCGTCGTTTTCTTAACCCATCGTCATCCTTTACTCCACCACAATCTTGACTCTTCACTCATAAAACATGAATCAGGTTACTTGGCATACGCCCGTACCTGAATCATTTACCCGGCATAATTGCCGAGACATAAATTAA
This sequence comes from Glaucopsyche alexis, assembly GCA_905404095.1. Lineage (NCBI taxonomy): Eukaryota > Metazoa > Arthropoda > Insecta > Lepidoptera > Lycaenidae > Glaucopsyche > Glaucopsyche alexis. Next base: position 21,036,193 of record FR990050.1, read on the forward strand.
TTTCATAATAATAATAATAATAATAATAATAATAATAATAATAATAATAATAATAATAATAATAAAAACATTTATTCAACAAAACGCTCACATTACACTACATTATCAACAAAAATCGACATTAAACATAAACAATCACGAAAAAATAACAAATAACAGTAAAATGAGTAAAACGGACATTTGCCTAAACCACATAGATAGAAAAAAAAATAACTTAGATTATACATATTAATATTAACAAACAGAGAAAGAATAGACAAATAACAAAATAGAAAAAAAAGGAAGGTATATGGCAGTGTAATGCGAACAGCTGTCGAAAAGGACTCCACTCAGGTGAACGATCGCAGCATAGTATATCTACAACTATCCCGCAATCCCTGGTATTCTGTGGAGCCTCGTTCTTGCCAGGCGATTGACAGATACACACTAGCGGCATCATATAATCAAATTAATATCAAGAGATATACATACATGCAATATAACGTAAAATATATAATTATTGCAAAGAAATAAGATAATGCCGATACAATACAAATAATAATATTAACTGAGAAAATAAAAAAAAAAGCGGCCGAGATGTGGAGGCACTCGCGCCCGCCTCACACTGCGCGTAGACCACACGCAGAGCAGATCTCACGCTACTAATATAATCGACGCGAATAATAATCGATGAGAGAAGTAAATTAGGTATCTATATATGAAAGGGAGAAGCGTAGGAGCATTGCAGCTTTATGGTTGGTATGTATAAGTTTCTTTATAAATGTATTATTACATGGTATAGTATTTATGTAACGTTGCAGTAAAGTTTACTATAAATCAATTTATTATTTCCAGAAGAAAATTATACCTGATATGATATTCAAAATTGACATAATGCAATAAGTATAATAATAATTTAACATAATATAATAATTAATTGTTTTTCATTAATTCAATTCACTTGTCATCTCCAATAAATTAACACAGTATTATATTATGTATTTTCTTTTTAGGACTAAACAGTTACACCGTACACCGTACTGCTTATTAGGAAATCTACCCAAGTAGGCTGCACTATATAATATGCATTGTACGGCGCGGCGCGTTATAGTACTGGCAAAACAATCAGGGACCACCTCGTTTCGGCTTGCAAAATCAGGGGTAAGCAATAACTATGATTGTTGAGTTACTCCACAAGGCACTACCGTCACCTCGAAGCCGGAGCTCCTCGCTGAAGTCGAAAGGTTCTATGGGGAATTATACACCCAAAAAACAAACCCACCCCAAACCCATCATGCAGATGACCCACGGGCCAGACTCACGCGCCACCTTACAGATGAGCTTCCTGATGTCGACATGGGTGAGATTAGAATAGCTCTCAGTCAGCTTAATAATAACAAAGCACCGGGAGATGACGGAATGACCACAGAGCTGCTCAAGGCAGGAGGAACACCCGTCTTGACTGAGCTTGTCAAGCTCTTCAATTCCGTCATCCACACTGGCACTACCCCCAAAGCATGGAGCAGGAGCATAGCGGTTTTGTTTTTCAAAAAAGGCGATAACACGCGACTAGAAAACTACCGCCCAATTTCACTCCTGAGCCACGTGTATAAGCTGTTCTCGAGAGTTATATCGAATTGTCTTGCCCAGAAGTTTGACGACTTTCAGTCACCGGAACAGGCCGGGTTTCGCAAAGAATACAGCACTGTGGACCACATACACACACTAAGGCAAATTATACAGAAGACCGAGGAGTATAATCAGCCTCTCTGCCTAGCGTATGTGGACTATGAAAAAGCCTTCGATACCGTCGAGACCTGGGCTGTGCTGGAATCCATGCAGAGATGTCTCGTCGACTGCCGATATGTCGAGGTATTGAGATATCTGTACAAGGCCGCAACAATGACCGACAAGAACAGAGTACAAAACCAATCCAACTGCGTCGAGGAGTAAGACAGGGAGATGTTATCTCTCCAAAACTGTTTAATAACGCGTTGGAGGACGTTTTCAAGACGCTCGATTGGAACGGACGGGGATTGAACATAAAAGGCCAGTACATCTCACACCTGAGATTCGCAGATGACATAGTCATTATGTCAGACTCTCTGCAGGACCTGGAAGAGATGCTGAACAGCCTAAGCGATTCTTCAAGATGGGTGGGTCTCGGTATGAACCTAAACAAAACTAAAATCATGTATAATGAACACGTTTCCCGAGACCTGTCATCGTAAATGGCGCTAGTCTCGAAGTTGTGCAAAAATACGTATATCTTGGCCAAACCATTCAACTCGGGCGGCACAACTTTGAGAAGGAGGTGAGTGAGAGAAGAATACGCTTGGGCTGGGCTGCATTCGGGAAGCTCCGAGACATCTTTGAATCGTCGATCCCACAATCCCTTAAGACCAGGGTCTTTGATCAATGCGTTCTACCGGTAATGACATACGGAGCCGAAACGTGGACACTCACCGTAGGCGGCTTGGTTCATAAGTTTAAGATTGCTCAGCGTGCGATGGAAAGAGCAATGTTAAGGGTATCTCTGGTGGATAAAATACGTAACGACGTTATTCGCCAGAGAACTAAAGTCACCGACATTGCTCAACGAATTAGCACGCTGAAGTGGAAGTGGGCCGGCCATGTCTGCAGACGGACAGACAATCGATGGAGCAGACAAGTATTAGAGTGGAGACCACGCTTAGGCAAACGTAGTGTAGGACGTCCTGCGGCACGATGGATCGACGATTTGAAGAAGGTGGCTGGCAGCGGATGGATGAGGGCTGCCCAAGATCGGGATGGTTGGCGCTCATTGGGGGAGGCCTACGTTCAGCAGTGGACGGCGATAGGCTGATGATGAAATAAACTGAACTAAAACAGATTTGTTTGTAAACTGTTATTTTGGCTTTAAAATAATGTGTCAAAAATAAAATACAATACAAACATTATTATACAAATGTAAAAAAGAAATAGAAATATAATAAATGTAATAAAATAAAATATTAGCAATAAAACTTCAACCAAAGAATAAAATTGGTGGTATTTAGTTTCCACACCACAACAATGTATACATGTGTATGAGAAAAGTGTGAAATACAGTCTATAACTATTATTTTTTTTTCATATAAAAAAAAATGAAAATCAAGGTAGAGTAACACAACGACCTTTTTTAATAAATTTTCACAGCACAAGTACTATATTTGGAACATGATAATATTTATTTGTACATTTTATTGGCCATTGATAAACTATGTTGAAACGAGCAGAGCCAAGTATCTCTAAGGATACCATGCTAGCTTAATTATCAAGTAGCACTTTAAAGAAACACAATTGAATCTGACATTTTTAACAAGTTATTTTATATAAAAATCATTCGATATGAATTAAGGATGGACCTTTAATAAATCAGAGGAAAATTTTTTGCTACAAAAGTTCTACGCAGAAAGTGGTTATTGAACACGAGTGGGAATGAGACGCACTTGTTTTGCTACAATAACATTAACCTAAGATACATTACGTTAATTTTTTACACGGGTGGTATACGTGATATATTGACGTGTTGCTGAAGATAAATGAGAATGGATCTACATGTTTTGCCATAACAAGACTAACCTAAAAATACATTAGGTGCATCTTACGCGGGTGATATGCGTGACATATTGACGTGATTACAGTTTACACGGACATATTGACGTGTTGCTGAATGCAAGCGAGATTGAGATGTACTTGTTTGGCCACAACAAGATTAACCTAAAAATACATTAGGTGCATTCTACACGGGTGATTTGCGTGACATATTGACGTGATAACAGCTTACACGGACATATTGACGTGTTGCTGAATGCAAGCCACAACAAGATTAGACTAAAATACATTAGGTGTATTTTATATGAGTAATATGAGAGACATATCGACTTGTTGCTGAATACAATTGTGAACTAGATACAATGGCATACTTTATGCAATCCGGATATGCACAAGCTATAACAAAAATAACCTAGTGATGCACAATTAACATTATCCATGGTGACGTTTTCCATTGACATGTTGCTTATCACAATTAGTGTATTTACTTTGTGAGGCACCAGTGTATTTTATACATTCATGGAGTGTATACAATATATATAAGAAGGTTTACTATAAAAGGTACTTGTGTCTGAACAACAGACGTTACTCCTTCTAGTTGAGGTAGTGTTATCCACAAAAAGAAGGAGGGAGAGGTGCAATACAAAAGTAGCTCATTATATATATATATATATATATATATATATATATATATATATATATATATATATATATATATATATATATATATATATATATATATATATATATATATATATATATATATATATATATATTTAAATCGACGAAGACTTCTTGCGTCCTTACAAACCACCACCCTGTAGCGTCCACTGTATGTGGCAAGATTTTACATGTTATTAATGCATATATGTGTAGTTTTGATCAGTATGATCTCAAGAGTCGACTTGGTATCGCGATAAATAATGAAATATTAATATTCAACTTTGGAAATTTCCTGGTCTCTTAGTACTTCCGTTCACCACCAAAGCTATCCAGCACACAGTATATATCCGTATACTTCTATACACTGCATGGATGCTAGTACTTCCGTTCACCACCAAAGCTATCCAGCACACAGTATATATCCGTATACTTCTATACACTGCATGGATGCTAGTACTTCCGTTCACCACGAAAGCTATCCAGCACACAGTATATATCCGTATACTTCTATACACTGCATGCATGCACCGTATAATGCCCTACATATATTACCAACATTATGCAGATAAAGCTACACCCTTCAATCTTTTATGAGATTGTGATTCCGAATTACTGTTTTTGTATTTTTGTAAGAAGGGTTATTTTTTTCGCGCGTATCTTTTATGTATGTATGTATGTATGTTAAATAGACGTCTTTTTGATTTAAATCGACCAAGTGTGTGTTGGTTAAATTTAAAAAATCTAAAATAAAATAACTAATTTAAAGAAATAAAAACAACCCGACTGACGACCGACTTCATAATTTTTTTGTGTATGATTACTTTGGAAGTCTGTTTAATTTTTGTTTAAAAATAATAATTTTACAATTTTTTGTGACGTTTGTAATTATCGAATACGCGCCAAGCTTCCATTAGGTATTATAAATTAGTGTCCGACCGAGTATTCGGTTTCGGTTTCGGTCGAGTTTCAGCAAAAAAACGTGTTTCGGTTTAGTTTTGGTTTTGCCGAAACTACGACCGAAACCGAAACTGCATTCTGCATGTGCATGGAGTTCTCGGGCTGTGATCGGTAATGTTCGACGCTTTTTTAAATTCCAACTAAGCGACGCGCGACGCGACGATGACATTTTATAAGGTTTTGTTACAGGACATGATTTATTTAACTCCGTTGCATTTACTTGAGATGGGGTAAAAATAATAAAAGTAAGTATTTGATTTTACACATTTACAGTTGGTATACATAAAAAAATACTAATTATAATACTAAATTTTTGAAACAAAAAAAAGTATATGAAACCCACTGGAAAAGGAAAAAAATATAACAAAAAATAAGGAAAAAATAAATTACGGGCGATTTGAGGTTGGGAAGTGTAAGGAGGTGAGTTACATGGGGTAAAAAACGGCTTATCTCGATTTTCGGCAAAACTACGAGTCCTATGGAAAAAAGTAAAATAGCAAAGTTATAGGTGATAAAAAGATCTACAACGTTTGTACTTATTTACAGTTTTTTCACATAACTTCATACATTTATGTGAAAAATTCAACTAACCAAGTGTTTGTTCTTTTTTTATATTAAATTTATTACAAAAAATTCACGACATTTGGTGAAAACGTACCCGTGTGTTTCAAATATATTGTAATTTTTTTTATTTAAAATATTTATTTTTTCACCTTATTTTGACTTAATATCAAAAAATTAACCCTAATTTTCAGTCGAAAACTCTCACGTCAAAATATCTTTTTTTTTTTTTTTTTTAAAGTCGGTGGGCTTTTTATTCGTTGAAATCTCTCTTTTCTGATAATGTAAAAAAATACATTACCACAGTAAAAGTTCTCAAAAAAATGCAAAGAAAAGAACAGGTAGTAAGGCCCAGACCCGCTTAGCCCGTTCCCCACTTCTCTCTGAAATACCTTTTGATGGGCTAAAATTATCCGTAGGTCACTCATGTATTTAAGCTATCTTAAAATAGCAATAAATAAGCATCTATGGATATAATTTAAAGACGATTGGACAACTTACACAAAATATTGTAGATGAAGACATTTACAATATTTTGTAGATATCTTCTACTTAAATATTTTGTGCCTAGCTTCAATAAGAATTGAGGCTAGGCGGGTCTAGGTTATGTGAAAAAATATAAATATAAAGTTTGCACGCCTCATACTATAATCAGGAAACCGTAAGATGAAAAATGATCGCTTAAACAATGACTGATGTACCACAGCGTCAATACATATCCTTAAATAGAGCCAATAATATTATATTACAGTAAATTATAAACAGTTTATTTGGAATATTGATATTTTTTTTACAACTCTATCATTATCATCTAGTACAAAATAATTTATGTATGCATTACGAGTATGACTCATCAGCATGTGACCCCTCTTGCCCCCAATAAAAAAAGGTATGGTGACTACAATAAATATTTCTTAGTGTTTTGTCATTTTTTATATATTTATTTACGTTTTTTTTCTTGCATCCGTTGCACATAAAATATATAATATGCATTAAGTGATATGTAACAAATATGTAACAAACAATAAAAAAAATATCGGCAAGCGGTACTGAGAAATGGGAAAATAATAAAAGAGAACTTGGAACGAATAAAACTGGTTATTCTATCAATAAATGTTAATTAATATATTTTTAACCATTTAGAATTATATTTCTGAATATTAATATTTCATTATTTATCGCGATACCAAGTCGACTCTTGAGATCATACTGATCAAAACTACACATATATGCATTAATAACATGTAAAATCTTGCCACATACAGTGGACGCTACAGGGTGGTGGTTGGTAAGGACGCAAGAAGTCTTCGTCGATTTAAATATATATATATATATATATATATGTGTCGGAGAACCACAGCTGAGAACGGAATTGAGACGTAAAATCTGCAACTGATTTGACGAGTTCGGATGCAATTGGCAGTTGACAGCTCGATAGTCAATGTCACTTTGACAACGATGGGAGAATAACGCTGGTCGACTGGAGGACTCGGAGAGAAGATACTGTGAGCGGCGCACGTATTGCCAAGTTGTTTCCGACTTCGCCACGTCTCGATATTAATCCGTTTGCATCAATGTCGTGTGTGAATATTTTAGTGTGAAACTTTGTTATTTCTCGAACAATATACCGGTACAGTGTATGAGAACTATTATTTCCTGACAACTTGACGATTGAAGACAATCTAAACAACGCCCACAAGGAGCCTACCGCGTTATCAGAATTGGGATGTAACCCCGAAAATCAAGATAGATTATTTAAGGGCACAAAATGGAATAATCAATTGTGTAATTTTACGACAAAAAAGTGAGGGTAGTGAAAAAAAGTGTAATCTAGCCCGCACAAAAGCTATAAAGTGATAATAATCATTGCGAATGTTGTGGATTGAGTTTGGCAGTATGTACAACAAGGCAGCACGCCATGCATACGGCGTAATAGCGGAAAATCGGGACAGCAGCGAACCGAGTGCTGCAAGGTGATCATGTAACAAAGGGTTATTTGTTCGTGGCGAGATTGCAACGGCGCTGACGATGGTGACGTACTGACGATGGTGATGTACTGACGATGGTGACGTACTGACAACGGTGACAACTGCATCTACGATGGCAACGTGGCGACTGCAGCGACGACAGCGACGTGGTGACCGTGGTGACGACGGTGACGTGACGACTGCGGCAACAATGGCAACGTGGCGACTGTGGTGACGTGACGACGGTGGCATGTCATGAACGTTACGTCTGTGGTGGTGACACGAGCGTGGTGGCGAGGCAATGACAGGCTTTGGTTATGAATTTGGTGGATTTGGTAACAGGTGGTAGCCAACTTTTTATTCCTCGTAATAATTTTTAAAGACCTTCAATGTTACAGTGAATTATCTGACACTGGATACATTTACAAAGTGTCCATGAAATTGCTTGCCTAAATCTCAAAATAAACTTTATAGTTTAGTGTTCTGTTGTTCTGCTGTTGTGTTTTCTGTGCAGATGGAACATATTGCAGTCTGGTGTCCAAGCTGTAATGCTTGTGACGCAACGCGCAACAGCATGCAGTGGCGGTGTCCTGTAGAACGAGACGCGCGGCAGCGTAGCGGCTGGTTCCTGTGGCGGGTGGTGATGGCGGCGTGACGGTGGCACGCACTCAACGGTGTGGTGGCCGTGACTGTTTGGTGCTGATGGCGGCGGCACACGTGAACTCCGGTGGACTTGGTTATCATGTAATAGGTTGTAAACGCACTTGTGAGTCTTCTGGTATAGTGAGACTCTTACTGTAATAGCTTTCCCTAATTCAATCAGTTTGTTGAAAGAAAATGAAATTAACTTGATTGCATAATCAAATCTGACATTTTATCTCAAAAAAGGAAATCAATTTTCTAGCTATCGCAGTTCTTGAGATACAGCCTGGTGACAGAGAGACATACAGCAAAGTCTTAGATTTTTCAGTTCCTGTTTTTTGCCTTTGGATACGGAACACTAAAAAGAATGTAATTGTACATAGTTTGGACAATTTTTGTGCTCTTTTATTTCGTGTACAGGTGGGGTCAGTACGCGAGCGGCGGCTAGCGACGCGACGAGACGCGATGAGACGCGACGCGACGCGACGAGACGCGATGAGACGCGATGAGACGCGACGCGACGAGACGCGATGAGACGCGACGCGACGAGACGCGACGAGACGCGACGCGACGGAGCGCAGCGGGTGGTGTGGGCCGTGCGACGGGGTGCTGTGGCGGCCAGGGATCTGCACTCTGTACTTCATTGAAGTATCGGATTTGGAACTAAAGATATTTGGTGAGCGTAATTGTTTATCTCGTGACTGTAGTGTGAAGACTCGGTATAGTCTTTAGTAAAATTGTTACAAAAATACGTTTTGAAAAGCAGTAAAGCGGAAGTAAATAGATTTTCGATTCGTTATTTTTATTAATTGAAAATAAGGGACGTAATCAGAGAAAATTTGAAATTTTAGAGAGAGACCGTTATACACTAAAAGCTGTAAATTCTAAGCGTAGTTACAAGTATGAATTATATTTGAGAAAGATGCCTGACCATGAGACTCCTGTAGATTGCGAAAATAGCGGTGCAGAATAAGTTGGTTAACCCATTGACCACTATTCAACCAACAATTGCAAATTAGTTTATTGAGTGTAAATTGTGTGAAAGTTTTTGGTGTTGAAATGGTGTTGAGATGAGATGAGAATGAAATGGTGTTGAGATGAGATGAGATGAGAGTGACGACTGTCGTGAGATACCGTCATTTGGCGCATCGCGCAAGTGGCATGAGTCCCTACCGCTCGATTTAGGTGGTAGCGACGACTGTTGTGAGATACCGTCACTTGGCGCACCGCGCAAGTGGCATGAGTCCCTACCGCTCGATTTAGGTGGTAGCGACGACTGTTGTGAGATACCGTCACTTGGCGCACCGCGCATGTGGCATGAGTCCCTACCGCTCGATTTAGGTGGTAGTGACGACTGTTGTGAGATAGCATGACTTGATGAAGTGGAATGAGTTACTATCGCTCGATTTAGGTGGTAGTGACTACTGTTGTGAGATAGCGTGACTTGATGGAGTGGAATGAGTTACTATCGCTCGATTTAGGTGGTAGTGACGACTGTTGTGAGATAGCGTGACTTGATGGAGTGGAATGAGTTACTATCACTCGATTTAGGTGGTAGTGACGACTGTTGTGAGATAGCATTACTTGATGGAATGGCATGAGTTACTATTGCTCGATTTAGGTGATAGTGACGACCGTAAGGATTGATACTGAGTAGACTGTACGTAGAGTTAAATTAAGAGTAAAGTGGTGTGTATGGTGGTAAGAGTGGTGAAAAAACTGGTGTGGTTGTATGGTTGTAAAAAATTGTGTTTGTATGGTGTGTGAATACTGGTGAATGGCCAGTAAATTGTTATTTGATGATTCGTAATGAAGTTAGCAAAATTGTGTGAGAAAAAAGTGTTGATTCCTTGTAAGAGTTGTTTCAAGTAAAGTACCATACCCAAGCGAGTTAATCAGGATAGGCCGAGCGAAAGACTTGTGATATTGCAGCTGGGTTTTCTCTTTTTCAGGAGCATCACACGGGGACGTGTGACTGGTCAGAATGGCCGTGTCGGAGAACCACAGCTGAGAACGGAATTGAGACGTAAAATCTGCAACTGATTTGACGAGTTCGGATGCAATTGGCAGTTGACAGCTCGATAGTCAATGTCACTTTGACAACGATGGGAGAATAACGCTGGTCGACTGGAGGACTCGGAGAGAAGATACTGTGAGCGGCGCACGTATTGCCAAGTTGTTTCCGACTTCGCCACGTCTCGATATTAATCCGTTTGCATCAATGTCGTGTGTGAATATTTTAGTGTGAAACTTTGTTATTTCTCGAACAATATACCGGTACAGTGTATGAGAACTATTATTTCCTGACAACTTGACGATTGAAGACAATCTAAACAACGCCCACAAGGAGCCTACCGCGTTATATATATATATATATATATGTTATATATATATATATATATATATATATATATATATATATATATATATATATATATATATATATATATATATATATATATATATATATATATATATATATGTACGCCTAATCTGTATGTATCAAAAATCTATCAAATTTCAAAATAAAATGTCTGAATAATTTCTAAAATAACCGAAAACAGGGAAAAGAAATACTAACAGAAGTTGATTCTACCAGTATAATCTAAAACAGTGTAGCACAAAAAAGAAAAACGTAATTAAGGACCCAATATAAAGTAGAAATCTAACAAAACTTATTAAGTCAATGTGAATCCTTCAAATTGCATCAAAAAGGTTTTTTCAAAATTACTTACTGTGACAGACACTATTAAAAACAGAAATAAAATAAATAAATAAGAATCAACAGCTGAGGCATTGTTTATACCCGTTTATTTTTAATAGAGCTCTATTTCGAGATATAAACATGCTTAGCAAAGCATCACAATTAATATACATTTGGTGATCTATGCCACTGAATATATAGTTTTTTATCACTAATTTTGCCCTTACTATGAAAATTATAATAAGTTGAATTTGAAATAATCCTTGGATCACATATGAAATTAATACAATATACATATTATATAATTATATAAAGTCAAGCTTTAATAATCCAGAACCAAGGGACCAAGTGCAGAAATCATTATATCAATAAAAGTTATTAATTTATTAAAACTTAATGTTCTCTTAAAAACCGTTTCAAAATTCCACTATCCTTTGGAATTTGCACTCTTCACTATTTCAAGCTTGCTGCACAAGCAAATCAAAACCAAAAAATCAAAGCATGAGATGCGAAAACATTAAGTCTGAAATTATAAAATATCTTGAATTAGCTATAACATTTTTTGTGAACCTATTTCTTATAAGTTTGTAAGTATCGTGAATTTTGGTTATCCCAAAACCTAATGGTAACAAAGGTATACTTTTCAAAATAGCATACATTTAATAACGTGGCAATGATCAAGATAATTTTTTAGACAAAATTGATTCTTTAAATTTAAATAATCTTGTACCTATTCATCTAGAATCTAGATAATAGAAAATATCTAAGCTTACAATAGTGTAGTCAATAAAATTAATTTTAATCATTAGGGGATTACCAAAATATTAAAATTATACTAGCAGCAATTTACATAAGACTTCTTATGAAAATTGCTGCTACCTTTTGTATTAAAATTTTAATACCTTTATATTTTTAATAACTTTGTAAACAAAAAAAAATATCTTGATAAGTACCTATATCATCATAATTATTATATAACATAGCAGTGTTTAATCTTAATAACAATAATGTAACTTAATTTATACTTAACCGTTAATAAAATTTACTATCAAAAACAAAAACATACTTAGTGAACTTGAATTATATCCTGTAGGACATTATCTGTAGATAATTAAATAAAACTGAATAATTTTTATAACCAATACAAATTTAATTTAGTAAAAACCATAAATACAGTTCACAGTACATACATAATTCAATTCCTATTGTCCATCTCATCAACAAAAGGTTAACTGGTAGAGATTGCTTAGTAGCAATAAGTTCGCCTTTTGTACATCATAATATATTGTATTAGCAATATTGTTGTATATTTTGTATGTTATTGGTGTGCAATAAAGTGTTTTTGTGTTGTACAGATAAAGATAACTAAGCCGCTGTTTTAAGAAGTACTTTATAGAACTTTAAAGCTATTCCAGAGTAAATTAAAATAGAGAACCAATGGATACTTAAAAAACGCGGTTGCCACAATCTTTCACCAAATTCTTTAATAGACATACTTACCCAACAATTTTAGTTGCATTATATTTCAATTTATTCCTCATAATAATATATTAGTCTATTAAAAAATAATATTTTTGTCTTTTAAAGTTAATGTGACTTCCATAAGACAAAATTATTGTTTCTCCTTTACATAAAAGAAGGATAAATATTTCGAAATTTATTATTTCAGTTTAAGTGTATGAGCTTAGTTATTTAGTTGAGTAATTTTGATTACAATAAAATTTAAAAAGAATAGTAATAAAATATAAATATTATTCTAATTACAAATAAATATTGATTACTTAACTGATGTAAGCTTAAACATGCAAGAAGGTATGATTATTTAGTAGTGCTTGTTATTTTATTTAAACCAACAGGTAAAATAAACCGGGAGTATAATTATATAACATTATGACTAATACCATATTATTATTATTCTAGTATTTAACACATTACACAACTCCCATATGCTCTGAACATCTACATAGTAAAATATATATCGAGAAATGAAATGCGTAGTATAATAAATGATCAAACGAACTTACCTTAAGTGAAGTTCGATCATTATTAGATGAAGCATTTCATTTCGAAGATATATACCCACCCAACCCAAACACATAAGGCTATAAACATATTATAAACCTTACATGCGTAGCCCTGGGAGTTGTGTACATGATATAAACGCTCTAAACAGAATGGCTTAAGTGACAGGAAATAAATCTATGAACTAGAGGGGTCATAGACAATAAGTAACTTTTTTTTCTTGAATTCTAGCTATAAAATATGCGTGGATTGCCAGTAGATATGAAGATACTACATAGTAAAATATATATCTTCGAAATGAAATGCTTCATATAATAATGATCGAACTTCACTTAAGGTAAGTTCGTTTGATCACTTATAATATTAGTATAAATAGACAATATTTGCTCATTTAAAGTTTAAGATACAATACACTTACGACCTCCCGATGTGTTCTTGGCTACCCCAGTCAGTAGCCGCACCAGTTTTCGTATAGATCCAGCCTCCAACGCTACAAGCATTGCCAGGAGCACCAAGCTGTAGAGAAGTGCCAAGCGACCGCCGTAAGTTGGAACGCCGAACCAACGGGCCAGGGTGAAAATTGAGGTCATGGTTGAAAGAAATTGCTGAAATGTACATTTTACACATACAGCTTGGAAAAAGTATGACGCGGTGACAGCAGAACTACAAATATTATATTTGAATCTATCTTTTGATATTTTATCTTTGATAGATTGGAATGTTATGTATTATTTATTTACTATATTACATTTAAATTAAATATGACGTTATTTCAATCTAATATGGATAACAGATAATACATTAGAAAATGGTTTTTAGTTAATTTTTTTGCCAAGCTAGCAATACAATGTACAATTAATTTCTTATAAGTAATAATAAACTATGAGTATTAGCTAACGAACACAATACTTATCAGTCAGTGCCAGCATTTGCATCCTTATCTCCAAGTGCAATAAGCTCAACAAGCAGTTGACTTTTCCTACAAGGAAATGTTAGTAATTTGGTAAGATAAATGTTACTTACATCAGGAGTTCGCTTTTTATGTGACAAAGTCCAGTTGCCTCTCTTCCCTATTATCTTGTTTTTCATCTGGCTGATTTTAATAAATGCAATACATTCACCAAGATAGACAGGTCTCCTTTAATGTTATTTAATGGCTGAAAATTATGTTTGTTAAAGTATTAGTAACTAATAGACAGTAATGTAACGAACTTCGGCATAAAGATTTTCATAGAAGGACCACTATTCATACTAATATTATAAATGGGAAAGTGTGTATGTTTGTTCGTCTTTGACGCCAAAACTACTGAATATATTTAAATGAAATTTGGTACACAGATAGTCTAGAGCCTGAGAAAAGACATAGGCTACTTTTTATCGCGAGCAAACGTACGGTTCCCGTGGTATACTTTATTTACAGTTTCACGTAAAACTGAACTACTGAACCGATTATCATGATATTTAGCACAGATAGACAATTTAGCACAGAGAGTAGACCACGGGAAAGGACATAGGCTACTTTTTATCGCGGGACATATACGGGGTTCCCGTGGGTGGGCGGAGCCGCGGGCATAATATACATTATACATACCAGAATAAAAATCGCTTGAGACTTAAATAATATAATATTTTGATTCCATAATCCAATTCGGTTAGTAATTGGTTTTTATTACACGCCTGGTTTCGACTAGGTATGTCATTGTCAGCAGTAAGTAGATTCAAAACATTGTGCAATGTTACTTCTTAAAATTTTGCACAATTTTATTCAAAAGCCTTTATACAACAATAATAATCAATGTTTAAATATCTAATGAAGTGGAAATAGTACAAAAAAGTGTTGTTATACTTTGAAAAACACTCACAACATTACAAAACTGTTTTTTACAACTGAACAGTAAAGCTATTAGCATAAACACAGTATGAACCACTACAATTACCTGCTACATAATTATACACAACAAACACTTTACTATAGTTATTCAAATACTACGTTCAGAACTTATAAAATTTATTTATTCTAAAGCTATTTATTTAAAGCTACTTGTTATTGCCCGTAGCTTCATTCATTACTAAAAGAATCTAAATCTTGTTCTTGAATCGTTCTGTCTATTGATGATAATTTAAAATCCGTTGCATAGTTTTAAAAAATAATATAATATAGGTATATATAAAGCTGATTAACTGATGTAGCAATGCACATACTAACTTACGGCTACAAATTTTAAATTTTGCACATGTATTTCTCATATGACTAATTAAAGATTTTTCAAAATTCATACCCCAAGGGGATAAAATAGGGGATGAAAGTTAAAACCTAATTGTCTACATGCAGGCGAACGCGACGCGGGTTACTTATTTAATTTTTACTTCGTATTCTTACTCAAAACGTAGTAAGTATTCGATCTTCTTTAATTTCTTTAAATCTTATCTTAGGGATCCGTTTGAAAAACTAGAGTTCCGTATCCGTTAGTGCTAAGCAAACGAAACCAGCTAGTCTAATAATAAATCTAGATCTATGTTCGTACTGATAATATCGCAAACCATCGAACTACTGGTCTAAAGCAATCGATTTTGTACCTACACGATGGTATCACAATAATTATTGTTTTGCATGCACTACCACGCGAAATTCTAGGTACTTAAACCTAGCAAATGATTTAAAAAACTAGGTATGACCTGTGACTTCGTCCACAATTTGTCTTTTGTTTTTTTCGGAAAAAAAGAACAACAAAAGTTCCTATGTGTTCGTTCGCATTTTTTGAGTATATATGTCACCGTAAAATTGTAAAAACCGTTAGATTGTAAAATAACTAACGAGATTTTAAAAATATGTCGAAAGATTAAAAACTATATATTTATTATCTAACAAAAAATAATGTGTAAAATTATAGGTAGAATATTCGCGTCGGAAGTCTATCTACATTTTACAATTTCACTAGTTTTATTACAATCTAACTGTTTTTACAACTGTACGGTGACATTAGTATAACACAGTAAAGTTGTAAAAACAGTTAATATACATTATATAAGACCATTTACAAGACAAAAGGTCGATTTTGCTACTTTAATTCTACAATAATACAGTTACAATCCAGTCCCGATAAAAAACCAACTTCAAAGGCGTTTTTTAATGGTCCAAACCACAGAATAAAGAAAGAATAACAGATGAACAGCTTAAATATATATATTCTTTTGATTTGATTGCATTTATAAATTAAATTTTAAAATTGTTTATTAAAGATACATAAATCTAAAAGAAGTAGGTACCTATTTAGATTGACGCAATTAAAATGATTAAGTTACGCAGGAGTAATTTTATAGTGTCCAAGTTTGTGCGCAGTACACAAGAGCACTCTCTCTTCCTTTACTCTCATAATCCAGTGGGACGGATAACCGACACGACTGGCGAGAGATCAGGCGCAGGTCCGACTTTTTACATGCCCATCCGATGCATGGATCATCTTTCTTGTCATACAATCAGGTGATTAGCCATCATTGTCCTAAATAAACTTGGAAACAACATTTTTTGTTGTTCCAATGCGGGAATCGAACCTACGACCTCCGAGTCGAGAGCCATTAACGCTCTAACCACTAGACCACGGAGGCGATTTGAACATTACCGCTCTAACAATAAAGTCGAAATTTGTAAGTAGGCGACTGATTATTATTATTATAGGTACAAAATATGTTTGTCCCGCGATATATTTGCATAATATTGTTATAATATTCTAGTTCATTTGCCTTCAAATTCGTCCAACAAAAGCTTTGAAACCACTGACTTTAGGCATAAATGAATTAATGAACTGTTTATTGTCAACCAAAATTGAAACTTTATATCTTAGACTATAGGGTAGGGCAGGGCTAGTTGAGCAATTTTTCACTTGAGCGGATATAGCTCCTCAATAATAAGTCTTAATGAGATGTTATGCGGCTTGATGGATTAGTAATTTATTCCTTAGCAAAAGTGTCCATAATATTTTTTTGTAACAAGTCGAATTTAAGAGCTACAGCTGTTTAAATGCAAAAAGTCAAGTATGCTCAATGTACCCCATAGGTGAGGTAAGTTGAGCAAGGGTATGGGGCAAGTTGAGTACTAAGAATGTCTAACCAAACCATGCGTTCAATGTTAACTAGAGATGAAGTGAAATATGTATTTGAAAATCAGCACTTTATTTATAGTCTTTTAGTGACAGAACAACAAAACTTAAAGTAATTTTCTTTGAATAATTAACCAAAGCTAGAATCAATAAAACATTAACGTATCCCCTTTAACTCCCAAGCGGCAACCGGCTGCCGTGCCATTTGCACTGCGCCATTCACTCAAGACCCAAGCGGCAGCCGGTTACCGCGCTCTTTTATTCGATTATGTACCGTATTTCGCTGACTTACAGACTACTTTTGTATGAAGAAGTTTGATTAGTTACGATCTTTGATACATGGGCCACATTCTGAATGAAAAATAATACTTAGTCTGTGGGCGACCATTTTTTTTCAGTCATTTGAAAATCGTCCATTTATTCGTGTTTGTGCTACTGTATTGTGTACTTTGTTCGAAGTTTTTGCTAGTTTTCACAAATGTAAGTACTGTTTTGTATTAGTAAATGGTTTATTTTACTCATTATAAGTATTTTTAGATAATCATTTGAAAGAAATACATCGTAATAACTTATATTTTTCACTTGAAAAAATCGGTTTCTATGGGACTACGTTTGTAAATAAATGAAGTAATAAGCCTAAAGAAGTAAATATAACTCGTCTACAAAACGATTTATTGTCGTATTATGCCTAATTTTAGTAAAATAACCAAAATAATTTTGACGTACAATGCATTCAAAACGGTCTCCCGCCGGCCGTGGCCATTTTGAACTCTATTTGTACTGTACTAAGGACGAAGTTTGCCGGTGAACAATTTCTTTGTACGTTTTCAATAGGGATAGCGTAGTGTCGATAGATCATCGATAAAATTTTTATAATGTCGATAGTGATGGTGGCTTCACGTAATGAATTTTAATTTACTTCTATGTTGTTATTTTGATATTTATTTTTACATTTATTGATTTTTCTTATTTGTTTTATTATAAAGCATGTCAATCTGGCGCGCTGATCAGGATCCACCTGCAGAATTCCTCGATCTCTTATATGGAGATGAGGTCGAGATTTCTGATGAAGAGGGCGATTCAGATGGATCAGAGATGATTGAAACGGACTTGGAAGACGAGGTTGGTAACCCATTTTTGTTTATTTTTGCTTTGGGTGGCAGTTTTTTGCATGGACGTTTCTCTTATGTTTTAGTATGAATCTTGCAACTACGCAACGAGGACTAGCCGTCCACCCTCGCGCCATTCACCGCCAGAACTCTTTGAAGTGGTAACGGTTTTATATAGTATGTGGTTTATAAAACTTATTGGTTGCAGTGTATTTATGCTTTTTATGTTGGCCTAGGGTAGGTAGCGATAGAGATGCCTCACTAGAGTCTCCACTCTACTCTCCTCTCACGTCCCCAGAGCGCCGCGAGAGGCTGTCGCGAATGGTATGCATTGGTTATTTTGTTAGGTTTACGATAGTGATGTATAGGATTACTTCGTTGTATTAATTTTTTTATTTTTTTTTTGTCAGGACTACCCAATGACACCTCCACGACGAGCAGTGTCCCGCGAGAGGTCACGATCGCCACTGTCATTTTTGTCAGAATCGTAAGTGTGCTGTTGTATGTTGTTCACGAATAATTTATACCTGTGTATAAAACAATTCTAAAAATATATTTTTTTGCTTTCATAGTGCCACTATCACGGTGCCTGCAGATGCCGTGGTTTTGCAGATGTTCGATGAGTTTGGTGTGCCGCTGGACGAACGGACGACGGGCGACGAATTTTTCGCCCCGGATACCCACCCATTGTATGTGTCAACTAGAGAGCGTGAAAGAGATGAACGTAATCGAATAGAATGCAATAGAAGAGGAACGAGTATATCGTAAACTATTTCTTTCCTGCTGTAAATTGCACGAAGTGTACATAAAATAACAAAGATGGCCTACCGTCACTTCTCATGGCACAAACACACGACGATTACGACGAGGTTTGAAATTTGACCCTTGTCTTGAATAATTATTTGTGCAGGCATGAAAATTGTATGTTTTTTTCTATTATAAATATGTAGATAGTGTAACTTTTTTTTAATTGTTTTTTGTGTTGTAAATAAATATTTTGTTGTATAAAATTGTATTTTTATTCAAGAGTAAATTATGCACAACAAGTAAAACTATCGACAAAATCAAATCGAAGTGGAGAACATCCCTAGTAGTTTCTATTCGTCGTAGTGTCGCAACTCAAGTACTTTTTTTGTAAACATCTCAAGTTCTTTCGTCGAATTATTTACTTAATTAGAATGAATAGCTCCTTGTTCTTTAGATTATAATATAGTATTAATTTATTTCTTGTGAAACAGTCAGCAACATAGTTTCCAAAGTTTATACTTGTGAAACGAATATCAAATCAGACTAAATACTATATTTTGATGACTTGATAGATAAAAAATATAACAGCTATTACAATGTTTTTTACACAACCATAAAATATGGTGTGGTTGTAAAGTTATTACATTATTTGTACAAAGAAGAATTTTCCGCGCCATCTTGGCTTAGGTGCACGGGCTGCCGTTTGTTTGCTTTTTGACAAGTGTCAAGATGAAAGGGTTAAGATTAATTTCAGCATTAAATTCAGTATTTCTATTTAAAATTAGACTTAAATGTTTATATTGTTGCATAGCCCATGGATAAATCATTTAATTCTTCATTTAATTTCTTCAAAATTCTTGTCAAAGTCATCCGGTTGGAGCCGAATTCTTTAGCGGCGGCATTAACACTTTTTTTTTCATTATTGACAGCCTTTGCAGCATTTTTTAAATATTTAGTAATTCAAGAACATCTTGTAGTCTTCCTCTTTTGAGTCCGCATCGTAACAAAAAATAAAACATTCATTACTTTAGTTGTTTGAGTCGTGGGGTAAGTTGAGCAACTTTAACTCAACTAACCCCAAACCGGAATTTTAAAACAAAATTGAGGTTATAAAAAAAGCGTAAGAATTACACCCAGAACCTCTCTACATATCAAAAGTACAATAATTATCTGGAAGATTAACACTTACCTGATTGAAAACAGATAACAATTGACTAATACAGACGAAAACTTGCGATAAACGACGTTTCTACTTTTTGGTCAAAAAATAAACAAAACGTTCTGACGCTTCACTCGCTCGTCGAACCGCCACTGGCGATCGCATGGTAATTACCCCTCCCGCGACCCCTTCTTTCCGCCATATGATGCCTATGCGTACGGTGAATAGTTTGCGAGATATTTCGATTGCCCAACTTGCCCCTATGCTCAACTAGCCCCGCCCTACCCTACCAATTTACCGTTTACAAAGACTTAATTTCAGCAAAACATCACTATGAACTCGGACCAGATAAAAAGTGAAGACAGTTCTGTGATCCATACAATTACAGTGAGATCTAAACTACGCGTCGGCGTGTAATTACACAGTGTCACGCACACCCATGTAACGAATCTTAGGCCCGTATTAATAAACCGTTCTCATAGTTGAGACGATTCTCAAGAATGTTCTCAAGATTTTGTTTTAATTAATAGATCGTACTTGAGTACAGCTGTAGGGACGGCGTCTCAACTGAGTGAGAACGTATTAATAAATGAAACTCGTTCTCAACTGTGTTCTCAGTAAGCTGTCAAACTGTTTCTTGAGATGCGGTTTCGTAAGTATGGTCAAAACCTGACTTGAGAACGGCTTGGGATACAGTAGAAAATTATTTGCTGTGTTTTTGATTGTTTTACAATTATGTAAATTATAATCTAAATACTTACGATTAGTCAAACTCCAATTTACGCTACATACTCAACACAAAACAAAGTTATGAATAAAAAGACTTTTGTTGATACCTCCATCTTCTTTGGATACCTCTTCATCTTTTTTTTCGGCAATCGCGGTTGCAAAGGCTTTGCACCATTCTGCCAGCGTCGAGTATTTAGAGAAATATTTTCGATTTCATTTATTTATTTACATTAAACCTATTTGATTTATAAATCATAGCACTAAATACCAAAGATAAATATCAAAACAAAAGTGACTTGATTTGACATTTGACAGCCGAACTTGTTTTTCGGTGTCCAAAAAAACCAATCCTCAATAAATCAGTTCCCTCCCCCTCCTACAATTCCTCGCCCTATCACCCTTAAATCTGTTCTGCGTTTTGTAAATACTCCTTTTATTGAAACTTTATGTATATAATAATATATTGTTACTAACAAAATAAAACTGTGGTAAGTACTAATCCTAAATGTTTGTGTTTGTTCTAGGTTTTAGATTATAATTCAACAGACTTCATTCAGTACACCATACCCTTGTTTATTCATGAAAACCACTCAGCAAAGTTATCGTCAACACACTCTGATATTGGCGAATCACTAAGGAGCCATTTTAAAGAAAAAGAAGAAGTAGAACTTTTTAGAATGTTTGTGATCCGCATTCCGTTTTACCTAGTTGTTATAAAAATATAGATATTATTATGTAATCGATTATTAAACATTAATATCTACGTGAAAATTAATGAATATCAGGTTTTTCAATATAAAAAATACAAATTAAACTTTTTTTGGTATTTATATTATTAGATATTACATTTTTTTAAATAAATATTGAAGGAATGTTTATTCAATAAATCCGATCTTTGTAGAAGTGTAAACGAAACGTAATTTCATTCGTTCTTTGTCGTGTAAATGACGCTTAAAAGTTGAGAAAGTGATCTCAAGAACGTTATCAACTGAGAACGTCTTGAGATCATACTATGAATTAAAGACCTTCTTGAGAAGCTAATCGCTACTTGAGACCGTCTCAGCCGAGAAAGGTCTTGAGAACGAGTTTGAGAACGGTTTATTAATACGGGCCTTAGTCTTATCTCGTAAGGCTGTCGCGGTGTATGTTTTAAGGATGTAGTGTGCTACACGCTCATCTAGATATACTAATATTTTATCTATACTAATATTATTAACTATACTATCTAATCTATACTAATATTATAAATGCGTAAGTGTGTCTGTCTGTCTGTCTGATACCTCTTCACGCTTTATCCGCTGAACCGATTTGTATAAAATTTGGTATAGACATACTTTGGGTCCCGGGAAAGGACATAGGATATTTTTTATCCTGAAAAAGTAGTGTTCCGGCGGGATAATGTATTTACGCGGGCGGAGCCGCGGGCAAAAGTTAGTATTATAAATGCGAAAGTGTGTCTACCTGTCTGTCTGTCTGTTACCTCTTCACGCTTTAACCGCTGAACCGATTTTTATGAAATTTGATATAGAAATACTTTGGGTCCCGGGAAGGGACATAGGATATTTTTTATCCCGAAAAAGTAGTGTTCCCGCGGGATAATGTATTTACGCTGGCAGAGCCGCGGGCAAAAGCTAGTATTATAAATGCGAAAGTGTTTATGTGAAGAAGTAACAGACAGACATGTCTGTCTGTTACTTCTTCACGCTTTATCCGCTGAACCGATTTTTTTTAAATTTGGTATAGACATACTTTGGGTCCGGGAAAGGACATAGGATATTTTTTATCCTGAAAAAGTAGTGTTCCCGCGGGACAATGTATTTACGCGGGCAGAGCCGCGGGCAAAAGCTAGTATTATAAATGCGAAAGTGTTTATGTGAAGAAGTAACAGACAGACAGACATGTCTGTCTGTAACTTCTTCACGCTTTATCCGCTGAACCGATTTGTATAAAATTTGGTATAGACATACTTTGGGTCCGGGGAAAGGACATAGGATATTTTTATCCTGAAAAGTAGTGTTCCCGCGGGATAATGTATTTACGCGGGCGGAGCTGCGGGTAAAAGCTCGTTACATACAAACAAGTTTGACAAAGCGCTGCCTGTCTGAACGTTTTAGGGTTTCGTCGTACTCAAGGAACCCTTATTACCCGAGAATTGCTGAACTGATTTGGCTAATTTAATTAAAAAAATGGAAGGTTTAAACGGTGAGAAATATTGGAAGTTTATACTTAAAACAAAACAACGTATGTCGGGATTAGGGACAGCTAGTTATGACTATAAATTTATTAAATTTGTAATAGTTATAATCATAATGTGTAATGTGTATAGATATGTCGGTTTTGGCATCATAAAATTACCTTTTTAATATAATACATCGAGGGGTAATTATTATTGAAGTGAAACTTTTTTATCGGCGTTGGAAAAAAATTTACCGTCACATTTTTCGGTTACGCGTCACATTTTTCCGTTACGCGCCATCTTTTTCAGAATCGTGAGAGGGTCAAGCCACGTTTTTTTCTTGCACCCTTATTTATTTCTGAAACACAATAGCGACGTGATAAATAATATATCAATACTAAAGTGATCAACAAAATCAAAGGCTTTATTTTAATTCTAATTCCAGTGGATTTTTAACAAAAGTAAGTAATTATATCTCTTTTTCTAATACTTGGGTGGGATTGTGGTATTTATTTTTTTAAATTTAAGATATTTAAGGTTAACCTCAGTTTCTGATTGTAATCAATGCCAAATGGAAAATGGGATGAAAATTTTGATTGTTGCACTGTATATATCTCCTAATCAGAAGTTGGACGATATTATTAATTTTCTTCACCATTCATTGTTGCCGTATACAAGTGAAGGTGCCTCTTTACTCGGTAACAATAATTATAAAATACCGATGATTTTAAGTGGAGATTTTAATGTCAATTTTGCATCGGAAAAATCTTTGAAGCTAGTTGAATTTCTGAAAGATAAATTGAATTTATCCATGAAAAACAGTCCTCAAACGTCAACAACAAGATCTGGCACTACAATTGATGGAGTTTTTACTCGGTCACTAAATTTCGTGGAATGTAAACCATATATCTCATATTTCAGTTACCATAAGCCATTAATTACAAAAATATATAATGACGATGACAATGATAGTAATAATTCTATTACAATTAATGAAATGCTGTAATAATCTTAGTATCAAAAAGGTAAAGTGAAATAATTGTATTATTTGTATTCATGTCTATGATAATAAAATCCTTTTGTTTAAACTTTATCTAATTAAACTTTATTTAACCAATTTCTACAAAGTTGCATGTAGATCATTTTTCGAAAAATAAGGCCATAAAGAAGTTTCACTTCTTACGTGTGTACACTAGTACACGCACACATTTTTTTTATATTTTAGGGATTGTAAAATATTTTAATTTCAATAATATTACGACTCGTTAATCCTAGAAAATATAATATTTAAACGGTTAATTACTATATTAGCCGTTTAAAAAAATATTTTTAGAAGTTTAAGATTTTACTTGTAGTTTAAAATTAAAAATTGTATCGGATTGTCTATTGAAAATGCTTGAATTAAACCAGTGTCAATTTAATTTGAACGTTGAATGGCTGTGTTCCGCGGAAAAAGGCGCATGTAAGCGCTTGTAAGCAAAATGGCGATTGCTAAGCGGTAAGCGCTGTCAATGCTAAATGCTATTTTCCTCTAGGACACGTTATCCTCTAAAAAACACTACCTACTGATTTCAAAATAAATAAACAAAATGGCGGATTATGTCAACGGAACACAGCCAATGTATTTTTCTTTTGTGCCAGCACTGCTTCATTTACGGGGTCTTATATTGATTTCTTATGTTTAGGCGAATATTGTTCATTGTTTTAAACACTTACGGATTTTGTCGCGGTGCACTTTTCTTTTGCCCGACGTTTCGGCTACTTTCCAGTAGCCGTGGTCACGGGAGGACTGAGGTGTCAGTTGTCCTATTTGTTGAAGTTGTTCAAACTACCCGAAGATACTTCAATTATTATTTATGTTCCGATCCACGCAAAACATACTAACAGTATCTTGAAGCCGCGGTGTTTTTGACCTGAATTTTATTTTATTTATCACTGGATCCCAACTAGATGGCAGCATCCAGCCATCTTCTCGGTTAAAATTAGGGTACTTTTTAATTTCTATAGCCTCGCGTACGTTACGGGGTCTTAACTTTGGCAACATTAATTTTAAATTTATTCTGTGAACTCTAAACTCGAATTAAATTTTAATCAATTCAGTGTTAAATATTATAAGATGCAATAAAAGGTTAGTCGTAATCGGCTTACAAGGTTGACAGTATTTCAATCGTTAGGGTCCGTTCACACCGCGAAGTTACGTGACGATACGCAGCGCTGCAATTTAAGATAGCTGTTCAAAATTGAACGGGTGAACTGAACGGACCATGTGTGGACAAATTGCTTCAGTTCTCTCCCAGATTGCGGCCGTACGGGCGTGTATTGTGTACTTGTAACAAGCGTCGTAAGTTTTTGCGGTGTTTAAATACAAAATTGATAAATACGACGGTAGCTCGCGGCAAATCAGAACGAACTGATGCGATTTTTCCGTGTGTGGACTCAAATTCGTTCAGGCTGAACTGATGTCAGCTCTAACTGAAACGATCGGCCTCTCGTCTGTGGGGGCCTTAGTAATTAAAGTTCAACGTGAGTTCAACCTTTAAAATGCAGCGTCGCGTATCGTTTAGTTTCGGTGTGAATTAACCCTTAGCGTTGTAAATATTTTGTTTATCAAAGAGACTTAACGCGCTTCAAGTGACTCCTAATTCTATGTTAAACGACTTTAAAATTAGTTCCGTCTCTTCAGGGATCAAAATTTCCGGCAGTTAATTATTTCTAATAAAGCTATTTATCTATTGTTTGAGAGAATTTTCTTGCATCATAATGTCTTTATCCTATACACCCGTAAGGGACAGGTTTCTGAAAACTAATAGAGTTCAAGCAGCTCAACGCTCATCATTCTGAATCATAATCAACTGAAACAACAAAAAAAAATCAGGTTTTTGTTTTATTTTTATGGTGTTTCTGTTTTTTAGTACAACTCCTTTATTTCAACGTAAAATGAAGTTTTCAGTATGTTGTACTTTTTTTTCAAATAAAATAGCTAAAATAAAAAATTCGGCAATGTATGCATTAACCATATTAAACATACTGCACGGACTATCGCTCACTCTCTGTGCGTGCGTTTCGTTGCGCGCGTTACTTCGCTCTATATACATTGCGTAGGTCAAAATAAAAGAAACCCGGTTTCTTGGGTTACCTTAACGTTCCTGAACTTTTTCTTTATGCAGATTATCTTAGTATGATGAACTTAATATGTCTCTTACATCCTGTAGCTATACAGGACGTTTGGTTGAAGGTAGGAAAACCGTGAAATATAGGTCCGACGGGTTAAGACCAATAATTTTTAAGCAACCCCTTTGCATGGGTGATTTTTTAGCGTTTCGGAGAGTTCTCGCTATTTTGTATTATTTTGAGATGTGGATGATCTGGCCTGTTAGGGTTATAATAAAACGTTCAAAATGGTTTAAATAATCGTCAATGTTTTAATTTCCTCGTAAATTTGTAATAGCAGAAGTATAACTAACTAATCTAAGCACAATATAAACCTGAAAAACATTTATTGATATTTTATTTAAGGCGAAAATATACCTAGATGACGTCACAGATTCGGGCGTGGCCTAACACTTCCCGCCGCGCCACCCGCATACACCCCGCAGCGCTCGCGATCTCCGCGCGCGTCCGCGCCGCGACTCAAATTATAAACTGAGGAACGGCCCTTTTATACGACTTTAGGATTGATTTAAATGCAACTTGAAAATATTAATTTATTTCTGGTCTATGAGCAAAGAAAAAACGTAGAATGTATAAACCGCTTCTCCTTCTTCTGTAGAAGCCGGTCGAGGTTATTCCCGAAATCTAGAAATTATTTGGTAGGCAATGCGGCTTTCAACCCATCACTTTTGATTTCATTTTCCACCTCTACGCCCACCAAAATGCAATACTTGGTGCTATTGACAGAATCACTAAAATATCCACTAGGTGTTTTTTCGCTTTCCTAAGCGATAAAAATACCGAAAATGAGTTATATCAATGAGTTTGTACTTTTTTTTTTCTGCGTCGATTGGTCTAATCGTTGTCTTTCTACGACGATTTTTTTGTCGCTTAGATATAGTGAAATTTATACAAAATCATGAATGTTATGTTCACTAAGCGACAACAAAAAGCTATTTATAAAAATCTACTTAGTCTATTTTTCATGTTTTTACTTTTCTTTTGTTTGCACATAAATATTTTTACTTGTTTAAAAAATTCTTTTCGTGAACACTTTGTACATTTTCTCCATACAAGTTATTTGTGAATTGTCCTTACAGTGCATTTAATTTGATACCATTATTTTACGAAAGTGCAACTTGTAGAATTTTACCCATAGTGAAATAAAACAATATTGGCGTAAAGATAGTTTTACATATTTGACACAATAACTATTCGTGCTATGTAGATATTTTTACTTGAAAACTTTTGTTTTTAAGTATTAGGTTGGGGAAAAAGTTTCTTCGCATTTTATATAAAAATTCAAAAGGTTTTTTTATAAAGTTTATTTACAAGTGACTAAAGTATTTTGAGACATTTTGTTCGATAACTTTTTGCCATCTTGTTGGTAGGTACATGATCCCATTGCTATAAAATTTTTGGGGCTTCTGATGAAAAAACTGCGACAAGTGGTTTTGGCAGTCCTCTTGTGATGTCAACCTGACACTGCCTAAGGAATTCTGCAGCGACCGAAACAGGTGGAAATCTGAAGGTGCAAGGTCAGGACTATACGGCGGATGCATTAAAACCTCCCAGCCAAACTCCCGTAATTTTTTCTGAGTGGCTAAAGATGTGTGAGGCCTAGCGTTATCATGGTGAAAAACCACACCCCTTCTGTTGATTAATTCCGGCCGCTTTCTCTCAACTTCTTGCTTTAATCTCATCAGTTGTTCGCAGTACAGTTCAGAATTGATGGTCCTGCCTGGCGGTAACAGCTCATAATGAATAATGCCCTTCCAATCCCACCACACACACAGCATCACCTTGTTGCGAGTTAACCCAGGTTTCGCCACAGTCTGTGAAGCCTGACCGGCCTTTGGCCACGATCTTTTTCGCACGTTCTTGTCGTACGTGATCCACTTTTCATCACCAGTTATCAGCTTCTTCAAAAATGGTTCGGTTTCATTACGTCGTAATAAAGAATCACAAATGAGTACACGGTTCATGTGACGGTTCATTAGGTTTCTTTTAGTGAGCTCATGAGGCACCCAAATATCGAGCTTTTTTGTGTACCCAGCTTTTTTCAAATGCACCAAAACCGTTTTGTGGTCAATCCCCAGTTCTTCAGCTACATCGTAACTACTAATATGCCGATCTTGCTCCACTTTTTCAAAAATGGCAACAGTTTTGTCTTTAACAGGGCGACCAGAGCGACGTGCATCTTTGATATCAAAATTTCCGGATTGAAAACGCTTAAACCAAATTTGCGCTACACTCACAGATACTGCATTAGGTCCATAAACATCACAAATTTTTTTCGCGGCTTGTGTTGCATTTTTACCTTTTTTGTAATAAAATTTTAAAATGTATCGAAATTCTTCATAAGAATTACTCATTTTAACAATAAGAAAAACAAATGAAAATCTCAAATTTACCTAATTTGAATTTGGAATTGTCTTCTGTAAAATTAAAACTTTTTAATGATACCAAAATCAGCCAGATGCAATTGGTATAGCCCAAGATATTTTATGACAAGTTCATACATACTATAATGCGAAAAGACTTTTTCCCCAACCTATTATGTCGGTTAGATATTTTTTTTGTCGTCGGTTAGATAAAATGTAACTAAAAGTATTAAATTTACAGTGTGTGGGAACCTTAATGAACGCAAACATTGCTAAATATATTTCTATATTTATGCGCCTAATGTTTCGCTAGTTAGTCCTGTCGGTAGTAGAAAATATCATACTAGGTTATGGGAGCAAACTTTGCGCACATACTTGGACATAATAAAATAGCTCCTATAGCTGGTCTATTTTCAATTAAATTGGCAACAGTCACTGAAATCGGTGTGGTTTCATTATTATTCCTTTTTTAAGGTTCCGTAGTTCATGTCTCGGAATCCTTATAGTTTCGTCATGTCCTTCCGTTCGACCGACCGTCCGCCCGTCCGTCTGTCCATCCAAATGGTGGTGCTTGAAATATGAAACTTTGAATGGATAAGTTTATTTATCACGTCGACATAGTGCTAAAATAAATGAAGATAATTTTTGGTTACACCTACACGAAAAGGGGAGATATAATTAGGTACATAGACATTATAAGAACATTGAGAGGTTTCTGAGATTATATTTTGATGTACGTACTTATCCGTTTGCGCGATATTCCACTTTTAAGCGCATTTCTTGTTAAAATACGGCGTCCCCCCCTCTAAAAGCCAAACGGCTGGCTCTAAAAATGTGAAAAATTCATGATGGTAGTCCATGTAATAAACTTTGAACGAAAACTATAACGGTCCAAAAAACTTCATAAATTCAGGAGTTATAGAGACTTAAATTGAATCAGTTTAGATGAAGATATCTGTGGTTCAGTGGTTAGCGCTTTAGTGCTCAAGCCAAAGGGCGTGGGTTCGAATCCATAAGAGAATAAAAAGTTTTCCGGGGATTCCTTGGAAAAATCGGTATGTGGAATATCTCCCAGCACTACCAAGAGAGAACTCAAGGAATGGGGCCGCAGCTTAAGTATAAAGCAATGGGCTGATATCTAGGCCTTGAGTTTTTACTTCTATATTTTTTATTATTTCAAGATCAAAATTAGCTAACGTTTTAGCTCGTTTTAGTCAGACAAGGGAACTGCAATTAATTTTTAAACAAGAAGAAGGAGAATATTGTCAGTTAGGAGCAAAAATTTACAATGTCATTGAATAATAAATTTACTAAGATAACTTTAGCCGTAGAAAATTTTTAATGTAAGCAACATTTATGTAACTTATCTTGTTTTATTTTATAAATTCTAAGGCCATTTAGATGAATACTCCTATAATTTTTTTAAAGTGTTTGGAATTAGTTATTTTTACCTGTTATTACAGAAAATGTATCTATAGCTTATCTATTTTTACATGTTGCTGAAAACCTTTAAAATAAAATGTAGGCAATTTTACTTGCTATTACATAACTTTCGTTGATAGCTTAGATAATTTTACCTATTTTTCGAATTAGGACTTTTTTACCTAAGCGACATAAACTGCCTGTAATTCGAAAGCTATATGACTCGTTTTAATATAAAAAATTGCTATAAAAATAAGATACACGTTGTATCTTATTGATATATAGATGTATGTTAAAACCATCTAAATCCGATTATTTTGTGATTTTTAATGTTTTTTTTTTTTTTTTCTAAAAATTTTAACGTTAAATCACTCTTCTATAAAGTTTACTAAATTTATGCGTCATATGTGTCTTTCTTTAATTATTATATTTTCTTTACTTATTATTTTTTATCAATTATTATTATTTAAACTGGAAATATCATAATAATAACTCCCCCACCGATCTCGGTGACGGTGGCCGGTTTCATTGAAACCAGGCCAGTTACGCAGGAGTGATTTTTATAGTGCCCAAGTGTGTGCGCAGTACACAAGAGCACTCTCTCTTCCTTTACTCTCGTAACCCAGTGGGACGGATGACCGACATGACTGGCGAGAGATCAGGCGCAGGACCGACTTTTTACATGCCCATCCGACGCATGGATCATCTTTCTTGTCAGACAATCAGGTGATCAGCCTGCATTGTCCTAACCAAACTTGGAAACAACATTTTTTGTTGTTCCCTTGTGGGAATCGAACCCACGACCTCCGAGTCGAGAGCTAATGCTCGAACCACTAGACCACGGAGGCTGTTATATGTATCATAATATGTATTATATAAAATATGAATTTGTTCTCCTACGCTATCGAATTGGATTTTGTCTGTAATGGTAGTTGTATGTGTGTTAAATAAATAAATAAATGTCGCTTAGGCATTTTTACCTCATATACTATATACCTCAAAACGTTGATATACTAAATAGACAATTAAAACAGAAATAATATAATAATCTATGGACGCTTCACACCACGTCAATCTGATCTCGTGGTAAGTTCTCGAAGAACTTGTGTTACGGGTACCAGATAATGGAAGTATATTTAATACTTTTATACTATACACATAATTAAGATTTTTATTATATTATACACATATTTAATACACATCCATAACCCAGGAACACAGAAAACTTTTTGTTCCGTCGGCGGGATTTGAACCCGCGACCCCCGGCTTGAGCAACGACACGCTCAACCAACTGAGCCACAGAGGTCGTCATAGAAATAGAACTATACACTTTCTGTGAAATTTACATATTATATAATAAAATATTATACTATAATATATACTATATAATATTATATTAATATATTATTAAAATTTCAAGTAAGAAGTTGAAAGAACAAAAAAGTACATTCAACGATCGAACATTTTCATTCTATCGCAGGCAGAGTGCTCGCTAAGGTTTTCATAATTTATTTTTTACGGCATGTTGTTCCCTATTATTTCAAGAGTAAAATAAACGATTACGAAATAGCGGCACCGCGGAGAGTGACACAACCTCCTCGTACGAAAGTCAGCGGCTCACTGTCCCGCGCGCCCGCGCACGCACCGCTTACAAATATTTTCACAAAATAATAGTTATTTACGTATATTTTGAAAACAAAACGGTATTTCGAAAAACCCAACGATGAAATGTTAGATAAATATATTCTTCACATTTTCGTAAAAGAACCACCTTAATAGCCGTAGTAGGTAGTAAGTAGATAGAAAAAGAAATCTGAAAACAGGGCTTTTTAATTTTAATTTATTTAATATTAATCTTCGTCTTATTAAAAAAATTAACGATGATATTAAAGATGAAGGATTGAAGTGTGAAATGTATATTTTTTTGAATTTTTTTATTCCCATTTTTCGGAGTAGTTCCGACTCAAACTGAGCGATTTTTAAGCTTTAGGGGCTATTTGCCCCTTAACGCTTAACTGAAAAACATATGTTTAATCTCAATTGCATTTTGAATTTACAGAGACCGTAGAATGGAAAATATTTACTAAAAATACTTTGAAAATTCAATGCTCTTTTCAATAATGTATAACAATATTAAATTATTCTCTATGACATCAGAAAAAAAACCTTTCAAACAAGAATGGAGACGTAGTTTTGCTTACGTTTTTTGCACTTACCGTCGGTCAAAGCCTACTTTGTCATTTCCGTCACCTAGTCAGAGTTCAATTACGAAGTGGAAAAAATATGGGATAAAGTACACAAAACTTGACATATTGAATATACATATAATATTTATAGATATTATATAACATACACATCCTGAACCATACACATTTTGAGAAAAATAATATATTTCCTGAGTTAAAAAAATCATAAAATCACCTTTTTAAAATCACACAATCTCCTAAAACGTAACATTTTGTTGAATAATTATTATATATTTAAATTTTAACCGAACACTTTTGTGATTTGTACAATAATATTTCAAAATATGTTTAAAAAAACCTTGCTAACACCTGCACCGTCTTCTAAATGAATATAGAAAATAATGCTACGCAAAAAATAGTCTTATTACAATGTGCATACGAGTAGTGTAAATCATTTTGTTTTAGACCTTGCCTTAAACTTAGTTTACGGACCTAGCCGTTAAACTGTAGCAAAACCAACTCGTAAGTGACAATCGTACCAGCAACCTGTGGACAAAAATGAAAATTTGAAAAATGTTTTATTTTGCTCGCTAATAATATCATAATTTTAGGAATGAAAAAAAAACATTACCGTTAGTACAAGCTCTTTTGTCACGTAGAAAAAGTTGAGACCGGTGAGAGCTACTGTATCGCCGTGTACTTGTTCGATAAACCTCTCCACCTAAAACATGAACTGATTCAATAAAATAAAAAATAAAAGATTTAATTTCACAAGCTATTTAATTCCTAAAGCCAATGCCAAGTCACCACAGCACCGTCGAAAACGAACATGGAAATTATATTATAATACATTAAGCAAAAACATGAGTGTAAATATACGAGAATTGTGCGAACGGAGGATTTTAAAATTTAACACAGCTAAAGTTTATGTAGCCGAAGACGTGCAGAAAGCTATTGTTATTTTAAATAGTGCTTAGAATTGTATGAAATTAACAAAATAAGTTACACATTCTACCACAGTCATAACTCTATAGCCAGGGTTGACAAATTTTCAAAGTCATTCTTTCCTTCATATTCCTAAACTAAATTTACATATTTTTTTATTTCGTGTCAAAGAGGCAAAATAACCCCAAAATTTGAATAGTCCAATTTAGACCTCTAGTACTAATAATAATGATTGCCGCCACTGTCCCCACACCGAAATCGGTGTGGGGACAGTGGCGGCTTTCATTGAAACCAGACCAGTTACGCAGGAGTAATTTTATAGTGCCTAAGTGTATGCGCAGTGTACAAGAACACTCTCTCTTCCTTTTTTCTCGTAACCCAGTGGGACGGATAACCGACACGACTGGCGAGAGATCAGGCGCAGGTCCGACTTTTTACATGCCCATCCGACGCATAGATCATCTTTCTTGTCAGACAATCAGGTGATCAGCCTGCATTGTCGTAACCAAACTTGGAAACATTTTTATTGTTCCAATGCGGGAATCGACCCATGACCTCTGAGTCGAGAGCCAAGCTCTAATTACTAGACCACGTACTAATAAGCAGGTGTGGACCTCATCCGAAAGAAGACGTCTTTCACCTTTAGGGTCGAGTGTCGGGAGTCTCACCACAAGGTCAACTTCAGTACCTTTGTGTTACGAGTACCGACGCATCTTCTACCGACCTTAGAGGTGGAGGAGTTCATGCCGACGGCGTGGTCTACTGGAGGTTTCGGGGAAGGCTCCCCAACGAATCGTGCATCACGTCGCCGAAAAAAGATGAAAAGTTATATATATATATGTGTGTGTGCGCGTGTGTGTGTGTGTGTGTGTGTGTGTGTGTGTGTGTGTGTGTGTGTGTGTGTGTGTGTGTGTGCGCGTGCCGTGTGCGTGTGCGTGTGTGTGTGTGTGTGTGTGTGAGAGAGAGAGAGAGTGAATGTGAATAATTATAGAAAATAAGATTTGTATAATATAATATTGTATAGTATAAATTGTGTGTATATAGTATAAAAATATAATATGTCCATTGTCTGATACCCGTAAGTCGTAACACAAGTTCAACTTAGCACGGGATCGGATTGACGAGATATATATATATATATTAAATAATGATGTATATTTGTTCTGTATATATTTTGATGTGTGTTTGAATAAATTGAAAATTGAATTGAATGTACCTCAGTGCAATACGCTGGTGACGGTACATGGTACAGACTATGCGCGGGCACCAGCGACGCGGCGTGCACTCGTGCCGCGACCAGCGCCACCGCCAGCGAGCGCAGCACCACGAACGCCAGGGAGAAGGACAGGTATACCTGTGTCTCGTGACCGCCAAATATTCTGGAAGACAGGTAGACCTCAGTACCGCAGCAGTACCACGAAATTACCTCAACCTAGGGGGGCAATTATTGCAACTAAAAGTTGACGATTTGTCTCCAACGATAAGAATGCTATAACACTTATCCACCCGCGATTTAATGCGTGTCTGAATCACATAGCATGATCTGTCGTTGAAGCCATACAAAGGGCTTAGCCAACATGCCATCGCTAATGATGAAGATGGAAATAAAAAAAAATATGGTACCTATTGGCGTATCGCGAACGTTATGTCAGTCCCATACATTTTTGTTTTCGAACTTCGTCATTGTAATTCTCTTATTACTATGATGACTTGTCATCTTGCCTAAGGGCTCTAGATTGCCAACTTATCGGTACGAGAATTATTTAATTGGACTCCAGGTTGTTTGATTTAAGAATTCAATAAAAATAAGACTTCTATCGTGGCAGCAAATATAATTGTTGTAACATGTAAGTAACATAATTGTCACTAAATTAGGTAAATCAAATTAAATTATTGTGTTTAATACGTGCGGTTGCGGAGCTCGTAGAATTTCGTAAATCGCGCAGGAATATATTGCTATCGCGTTTACACAAATATGCAATAGGAGAGCGATAGTAATATATTCCTGCACGAGTGAGAGATAAGTAGCGATGAGTACGAAATTCTACGTGCCCCGCGACCGTACATTACTAAGAAATGCATACCCGGTAGGATAAAATGGACAGTTTTCACTAATCACTATTTCATCGTTTTTGCTTGACTTGAACCCAAATCTGAAAATAAAATGAATATTTAAAATACATAATCTTAATTATAAAAGAAATAGATAAAGTAGCACGGTGCGCGAGCGGTTGACAATTCATGTGGCACTATAGGAATGGTAATCCGACCGAGAAAAGTTGCTTATTAATTTGGAATGACACTAGTCCATTGAAAAGTTACATTTGGGGTTGCGTTTTTTAGAGGACGCAATTTTATTTTTTTGATGTGAAGGAGGGGTCAGTGTAAAGCTAAAACCAAGTTTGTGGGGCCGCCACCCTTGTCCCACGGCCGCCATCTTGAAAATAGGGGTTGAAATGGTTTTTACGGTATATCTCTTAAACTATTTATTTGATAAAAAAAATTTGTTAACATTTTTGTTGCAAATTAAATTCTCTACAACTTTGGTCCAGTACTTTTTTGTCGTAGAACTATAAATAAAAAAGTTTAAGCGAAAATCTTCAGAAATTCGAGAAAAAAAATTATATTTTTCGATGTAACTTTTTTTTTATCATTTTACGAAAAAAATGATATCTGACCATTTTTCACTTCCTCCAACACAAGACACAGCTCGCTTTCATACTTTCCGAGTCTACCATCAGGTCCAGTCGTGGCTTGGTAATTATAATGATCCTGAAGACTGGGGCTGGAAAAAATGTCGAAAATTATTGATGCCAGTGCAGAACTCTAAACCTCCAGCACCTCCTGAGCTTCTAAAATTGATCTTCTGCAAATGCAAAGGAAACTGTGGAGCGATGTGTGGATATCGAAAAGCAGGACTGAAATGTTCTGCAGTGTGCTTCCATTGTTCTGGAGAGACTTGCAGCAACGTAATGGAACTCTCAGAATTAATAAATGAAAATGACTTTGATAATGAACCGCCAACATTAACACCCCTTCCTTCGCCAGTTCTTCCACTGGTATTTAATTCAGAAAGCCGATCAGATGCTGAGCCGTAGCCTGGTCCATCGAAACGACTGAGGACGGAGTAGTTCTAATTTAGAAAATCACCGTGGATTATGCCTATTGGGGATACCACGTAAAAAAACGCGCCTCTAGACTCTACCTCGTGGGTGGTGGGGAAAAGGGTCAATAATTATTAATAATATTGCAAAATTTGTAATTAAAAAAGTTATAATAACAAGATAAAAAAAATTAAAAAAATAAATAAATAACTGATGACATATTTTAGTACACATGTCCCTATAATATAGGTATAGTTAAGAGTACTAAAATAGTACTCACTTCGGAGTGCTGTAAAACCTTAGCTATTGACTTAATGAAAAATGATGCAAATAAAAGTTGTTCCTCAAAAAACGATCTACAAAAATGGTCAGATATCATTTTTTCATAAATGATAAAAATAAAGTTACATAAAAAAATATATTTTTTTTTCTCGAATTTCTGAAGATTTTCGCTTGTAACTTTTTTATTTATAGTTCTAGGACAAAAAGTTACTGAACCAAAGTTGTAGAGAATTTAATTTGCAACAAAAAATGTTCACAAATTTTTTTAATCAAATAAATAGTTTAAGAGATATACCGTAAAAACCATTTCAACCCCTATTTTCAAGATGGTGGCCGTGGGACAAGGGTTGCGACCCCACAAACTTGTTTTTAGCTTTACACTGACCCCCCCTACACATCAAAAAAATAAAATTGCGTCCTCTAAAAAACGCAAGGTAAGGCCTAAAAAATGTAACATTTCAATGGACTACACGCACTTTGGGTCGTTTGAATTTAGAATAATTTTCATTTTGACAGAATATGGTCATGGCTCTACAAAATTATTCGCTCTTCTGGTTTCTAGTAAAGTGACTTACGCCAGTATATGATATAGCCTCAAACAGACGAAGAACAGGTTGCTGGCGAAGGAGGCGAAGACTATGTTGTTGATGACGTCATCGAACGCCCGCACAAGCCGCGTGGCGGCGCTGTACTGTTCCCGGAGATCACGCCAGTATGAAGACGGTAGATACTAAAAAATATAATATGTAGGGGGAATTAGTCAGATTGTCTGATGCTAAGCATGTGGAAAGGTTATAGTAAAAAAAATCTAACTAAAAAACCCAGAGTCATCAGCAATGAAATATTTGCAAGTGGATTCACTTTAAATCATATTTGATGTCAGTAAAGGAGCAACCCTGAAATACGTATTATATAAGTTGCGAGCAATAAGCCGATAATCTAACAAAAATTACTGTCATCTTCGAAATATTAACTGAGGCCATACACAGCCTTATTCGCTACATACTTACTTATAAAGATAACTGGCATTATAATTTTAGTACGTCACATGAAAGTTTGGAACTGTAATGGGTCTTATCACAGCTGACAGTTTAAGTTTTTGTCAGCTGAGACAAGTTAAAATTGGTGACGTTAGACGTTAGTGTTCAAAACTTATTTCTAACTACCAAAACTATGTGACAATCTACGAAAAAAATTAAACAAGAGTATTTTATCAGAGCGGATGCTTGTCTATAAGTATTATATTGACGAACTCTGTACCTCTGTGTATGGCATATTTCAGGCTATTAATTGGAATAACTTTCCATGATTCATTAATGATAAAATAACTCAGGAAGTAACTTTCAATGTAGACTTGATAATTTGATTACTAATTCGAACTTTTTTCAAAGAATATTTTAAAATAAATTAGGCTTATATTTAAAAACATAAAACACGTTGCTAGTACATATACATCTCAATATATAAAAAATAAATAATGATTTTGACTTCTAGAAATACTCACTTGACCTTCATGTGAATTTATTTTCTTATTGATTTGTTCTAGAATCGATGACAGGAAATAGCTGATGCAGACGATGAACAGATGCGAGTAGCTCCATATTATTGCTGACACTAGATTTAATAGCTGCGAATAAGGCTGCGATTATGATCCAGAATCTGGCGGGCTCAGAAACAGTACTTAAAATACTTAAAATAGAACTCTGCTCTAATACAATAGAGCTGAAAATCGAACACACAAATGTCGAGTTAAATGTCAATGTCACATCTGACATCTCGACACTCGACACTTCGATTTTCAACCAGCCTATCTAGTCTGGCCGCTTAGTGGAAAAACATCCTAACTTTATCATAAACTAGCTGTCCCGGCAAACTTCGTACCGCCAGAAGTAAGAATTAAATTTGTTGACGCACCGACAGCAGCGCCACCTACCGGGTTCAATTGTAAATATAAGACATCAGAAACCTTCTTTGGCTCATGCACATCAACTTTGCTAAAGATCATCACATGATCAAAGGCATAGTTTACGATTCTATAAAGGACATACAGATAAACATTCATTTTTATATAAATAGATCATCATCATCAGCCTATCGCCATCCACTGTTGAACGTAGGCCTCCCCCAATGAGCGCCAACCATCCCAATCTTGGGCAGCCCTCATCCATCCCCTGCCAGGCTACCTTCTTCAAATCGTCGGTCCATCGTGCCGCAGGACGTCCTACACTACGTTTGCCTAAGCGTGGTCTCCAATCTAATACTTGTCTGCTCCATCGATTGTCTGTCTGTCTGTAGACAATGCCGGCCCACTTTCACTTCAGCGTGTTAATTCGTATAAATATATGAGTACAGTCAAAGCAAGTTCCTAATTTCTTTTCCGAATTGTCGTGAGTTTATACATGCTCATACATCAATAGCCGAGGGCCATTATGAACTTGTTCGTACTATAAGATATGATGTATTCTAGAGTTAGTACGTTTAATTTAAAAAAATATATATATATTTCGTAAAATTAAAAAATTAACTTCTTTCACGTGTACCAAACGTGAAAGAAGTTAATTTTCATTAATTATTTAAAAAACAACAAAATGTTGACGATCGTGTCGTGACTCGTGACGCGACCTTGAAATGTATCTCTCAACGCGCCCAAAAGGTACACATCAAAAAGTTTTATAAATGTACGGGCACATTATGGCAGACCGCAGCAGGTCGGGAAGCAGCGCAATAATACCCTCATGACACGGATTTCTGGCAGTTCACACGGATCTGTTATCAAAATCCGTCAATGCGCTGTGAACTATAATAGGCTCTGAAATGCGAATGTTAGTTAAAACTTGAATTTTAGATATAAGTTACTTTGAAGAATTTAAAAACGAACTGTGAAAGTTTTTTTAATTCACCACCCGAGAAGGGATGAAAAAAAAGAAAAAAGTTTTTATTTTAATTTTGGGAAAACGGCAAGTGCTAGAAAAAAAATCTTCAAATAAAAGTTTTAGAGCGTAAAATGATACATAAAAATGTTGTCTTACCTTTTTTTGCTAGAGTACGATTTTTTAAAGTTCCTGTAATCATAATACTAGCGATATTATACTTAGTACATAATATTTAGCGCTGCATTGCGGCCCACTGCGTCCTACAGAATGTGCGCGTACCTTTACCAGTTGAAATCGCGACGATACAATATGACGCTGTATTTTTAAGATAGTTATTGAATATTTACACCAATATAAACCCGTTTCTTGTGACGTCAGTTACACTGCGTGCATACTGCACATGCACTGTACAGCGTGGTGCAACTTGACATTCGAAGTCTTACAATGAAACGTGTATACTATTGTGTAATGAATAAAGTTTTGTCAATTTTGAATTAAAATACCTTAAAAATTCAGCGCCGCGTCGTCGTTTCGAAATTGACCTTTAAACTTCAAACATACCGGCAGTATAATCCCCAAAAACATATTGTATGTAACTCCCAGGTCGAACAGCCAGGGGAAGGACTGCTCCACGTACAGCCGGTAGTGGCCGCGCTCCGCCGGATAACAGTCCGATATGTCGGATATTGTTGATACTATGGATAGCACGTGCTCTACTAAAAATGGAATATTACAGAATATATAAACACTAAAATTATATAACTTTATTATCTACTTTATCAGATCAGGTCAAAAATTAGGAAAAATATGACACTAATAATAGGGAATATGCATAAAATATAAAAATAGCTTAAAACATAATAATATGATACTAGACTGAAAAATAAAGGAAATGGCGAAAAAAAATTCAATATCTGATGATAAATGAGCAAGATATGAGCGGTCAAAGTTTGTACTCTATCTCTTTCTAGCAAAACGAAATTTAGTATGAACTTTCTATGAAGGTCGTGTTATGTGACGTCACGATACACGTCCGACCTCTCTGTCTAATAGACTACTTTAAACGTTCATATCTTAGTTATTTTTAATGATATCAAAAAACTGATTTTACCATACGATTTACCAAATAAGATAGATCTATATAAAAAACTAAAAAAAATACGTGCATATTCCCTATTATTGTTAATACACATTGAAACAAAATGCGAAACACCGCGCTGCATAATATGGCTATTGGCTGTGTATGACTGATGTCGTATGAAATGTGTAATTTTTCTTTTATATACCTAGTGAATAAAATTCAATTTTGAATAGCTATGTTAAAAATGCCGTCGTGTTTCGTCGCGGTTTGAATTGACCCTAAGGCCTCTCCCATATTAGGCGTGCGCGTTCCTCAGGCGTGTCAGTGATGCGGGCGCTACTCGCACCACGCACATGGCCGAGGAAGGGCTCCCACACATAAACACATCGTGCTACGACATGACATCGTAACCTGCCACGATGCACGGCACGACGTCGCATCGTGGAAACTCACGATGCATTCTTATAGTTATTGCTCACACTTCAAAGATGACGGACGATATTAAGGTCGATTATTTAATAACCCCTGTCGAGGAGCGTCTCGTACTGTGGGACAAAATAAAGAACGGGAGCAGAACGCATCTAGTGCGGTCCATTTTTAGGAATAAACTGCGACAATTCACCCTCCATTGTATCGACGGCGTCGTGCCGTGCGTTACGATGTCGAGTTGTAAATTTTTACGATGCTAGTCGTAGATTTTCACGACTTGTCATCGTATCGTGTTTATGTGTGGGAGACCGAACGCGCACGCCTCATGTGGGTGAGGCCTAAAGGTAGACTTATTTATACCTAGTCCAGTAGAGAGTAGAAAAACAGTAGCACAGTTGCACTTATACTTGACGCTCGGGTCAACGAATTCGTTGAGATCAGCTGACGATATTTGTATCACGAGGTGCTCCCACTTTGACGCGAGGCGTAGGAACACAACACATGTTAGACATGTTGACGAGTAGAATGAGAAATAACCTAGAAAATAAATCAAAATAAATAATAAGGGTATTAAGTAATATAATTCGATAGCTTTGTAAAGATATTGTATGTTAATTTCAATTCTACTTATACACGAACAAATTCAGAATAGGGACTATCTTACTACTATCAGGCCTGTCTCACTCCCCGTGTAGGTATAGAAAATGCAAGTACGCGCGGCATCCCGCTCTGCGTGGACAATCAGTAGGGACTTACATGCGAGCAGTGAGAGACGTACGCGCGAGATTTGTTCGTAATTATTATAATTTTACGTATTATTTTAAAAGTGTGTATAATGGGTACTATAATATTTATAAATATTAAATAACAATATTATTATAAATATAGTTTGAGCTAATGCTATTAGTTGAGATTTTGAGAACCAATATTAAGTTTTTAGGTGTTGGCTCCTGAACTACCTGTTCGCGTCATAAACTGTCATTCCGATGCAATGTGAATAGGGTATTATCCTATGATGAAAATATACATCAGATTGTTGATATTTTATCGCTAAACATTAATTTAAACCAATTTAACCAACTTTTTAGACAAAAATATGTATGATTTTTATAAAATATCAAAAATAAAATTATGAATTTTTCACGTTTGACCACGTGACTAAAAACGCACGAGATTGGAATGTGACGTCATATTCTTGTACTTCTTCTACTTTTATTAATGGCCTCCCGATTTCCATAAAGAATAGCCAGCATCAGAATCATTATCGTCATGCGTCAGCGAGTAATAGTCACTTTTTGCGCATTTCAGTGCTCTTTGGTATGGTCACAAAGATTTTCCCCGGTATTTTTATAGACATATTGGCACTACGCACCATTTATAAGGCATTTTTAATAGGCTTAAAACATTTAATTAAAAACGTAAATAGTAGGTATTCTGGGATTTGGCATTTTCAGTGTA
This sequence comes from Glaucopsyche alexis, assembly GCA_905404095.1. NCBI lineage: Eukaryota > Metazoa > Arthropoda > Insecta > Lepidoptera > Lycaenidae > Glaucopsyche > Glaucopsyche alexis. The sequence goes on from FR990050.1 coordinate 21,078,595, forward strand.
ATTTGACACTTGACACTTGACAGTTACAATGTTACAAGAATGTGACGTCATGACAACTCATTAAAGCGTTTTCGCGCCTATATTATTAATTTAAACTTTTTGGCTAATTTGCAAGGAAAAGAAAGAAATTCACAAAGAATGGTTCAAACTGCTAATGTATTTTGGTATTAGGAACAATTTGACATACTTTTCAAAAACTTGGAAAATACCCTATTGTGATACAATTTGAAAAGTAATTTGTTGACAAAAGTACCTAGAGTAATAGTAAGGCGGCGTGATTCAACATCTTTGAGTAATATCAGGCCGTAAAGGTATCGAAAACGCTTACGTTTACACTTTACGCATAACTACTTATACGTAGGTATACGCGAATTTATTAGAGTTAAAGTACCTAACACCTACCTTAGGTTTACTTGGAAAGTAATTCGTTCACTAAAGTACAGTAGGTAGGTAGTAGGTACTAGAAAAAAAAAGTTGTATTTAAATAAATTATTTTCTAAACGGAGACAACCCCGATTTCGTCACAATTATGCGATATGAATAAGAGTTATGCGATAGAAAGAGACGCAACTTGTAGGTAAATATAATCGTAGGCGATCGCGTGCTGCACAAGGTGAATTGAACTTAATGGTATAGTAGTAAGAGTCCCTATTTCTTCTAATGACTCTTCGAAGTGGTGCTTCTGTGGTAACTAATATCTATTCTGTGCTACTATTATAAACGTCATGTTTGAGGATGAATGGATAGATGTTTGTTGTTCTTTCACGCAAAAACTACAGGACGAATTTGGGTTAACTTTAGTATGGTAGTAATTTAAGCTCTGGATATTAATACAATACATAATAATATGATACTTTTTATCCCATGCGGGCGGAGCAAAAGCTAGTAGGTTCATTATTCAAAAACTCTTATGATACGCCCATTCTAACGGGAAATACGGTTGAATGTCTCGATGATATTTTTATTTACTTGGCTACACAAACTTTTGACCACCTTTATTGGCATAAATAACAGATATGTGACCACATTCATTGACATAAATAACCCTCACCAAGTTTAGTAACAGATATGGAGTCGCTCAGCAGACGGAACAGTGATAGCGCTAGCGCTGCGGTTTGCGCCAAGCACATCGCACAGCTGTACACGTACCTAATGCTGCGTCTGTTGTACCTGAAACAAATGATTTTATGAGAACTATGAACGTAAAAAAAAAGGCGGACACCGCTTCAGTAATATGAAAGTATGAGTGAAGCAATCAAAGTAAGATAGCCGTATCGTAGCGACACGTGCCGCACGCACACATTCACAGCAAAGTAAGACGATCGGGCGCCAGTACCAAAGAATATAATATATTACTAACGTAAAGAACCGTCACTCCACCGATTTACACGACTGACCGCTCGCAGCTATGTGTGCGTGTCTGGGCGAATGCGGGTGGGAGGGGTGTAACTTTTTCCCAGCCTGGACTATGATTCACGGGGTTGGCAGTTTCGCTGACGCGACCGGCGACAGTGTAATTTCATAAGAAAGATTTGTCTGATGCGATGTTTGTAAAAAATATTTGTTTTTTGTTTCACTAGTGAGTAGTCATGTAATAATTAGATTTTATCGATATTTTTAACGAAATATGCTTGGGTTGGGTAAAGCGTGTAGGAGGTTAACTTCGAACCTATATCAAATTAAAACCCGTTCAATAGTTATTGTGTTAAAGAGTAACAAACGTCTGGTGTGCCATTTGCCAATTTAGGATTCATCCGTCCATCCATTCATCCATCCATACATCCTCATAAACTTTCATATTTATAATAGTAGTAAAATATTTTATACTACACCATCTCTCTGCTTCTCTAGTGCTCGAACTGTCATTTGTAGAGTGTCGCCCCTGTGCCAGTACGCCAATGGCAATTATCCGTAAATCTCACACAAACGTAAGTCGCCGCCATTGTTGGGCTTCACTATTTAGTGAAGCCCAAGCATTGGCTTAGCTTACCTTCCGCCTTTTTTTACGTCCATGGTTAAAACTTGAAATTTTTAATACCCAAAATTTCAAGAAGGAAGCTAGCTAATGATAATAAATTATTATTAGCTTTCTGCCTTTTCAAAGTTGCATACAAGTTGAATTTTTTACGTAATTAGTGTAAAATTCCTAAATAATTTGTTTACTTACATAAAATACAAAAATATTTACTATGGTAAGTATGAACATAAACGCGCAAACTTATGACCACACACTTCTTAGCTCCTTACAGGCGTGTGACGTCATCTGCAAGCTGTACGTCTTTTGTACGGGGCGTTTCCGCAAGACTCACAAAAGTGTTTCAAGCAATCCACAGTGTGTTAAAAATTTAGATTTTTACTATACTAAATTCCTTTTGTAAACTTTCTTATTTTTCAAAGAACTTTTCCTTTAGGCAAAAAAAAAATACAGGCAAATACCATATTCAAAAATAATCTTTGGACTAACAGGGTATTAAGGACTTGTATATATTTTAAACTAGCTGTTGCCCGCGGCTCCGCCCGCGTAAATATAGTATCCCCCGGCAACATTGTATTTTTAGGAATTAAAGTAGCCTATGTATACAGAGGCTAAAATACTACCGTATCAAATTTTATCAAATTTCGTTCAGTATTTTTCGCGTGAAGGGTAACAAACATCTATTCATCCATCCTCACAAAGCTTCACATTAATAATATTACTAGCTAATGCCCGCGGCTCCGCCCGCGTAATTATAGTTTTTTTTGCGGTCGCGGATATGTGACTGATGAAAACAATCCTTGATGCGGATTGTATATCATGCTTAAATTTCAGCTCGATCGGTGCAGAACTTTTTGAGTTTTTGAAGCGTACACAAACCAACATAACATTTTTATATATTATGTAGATTAGGATGTTACTAACTACCTAATGTACCTAAACTACTACCAAACCAACCTGACTTTATCCACATCAGTCTCCAGAACCCCCACAAATGGCAGCAGACCCACACTCTGCCCGCAGACGACCAGCAGCTTCATCGACGCCTGGAACACCTGCGCCTGGGTCTGATAGAGCTTCTGTTTTGAAAATATTTGGACCCCTGGAAACCAAGAAGATTTCTTAGTTAGGTTATTTATCTAATTAATAAATACTAGATGTTGCGCGCGATTTCGTGTGCGACGGAAGGAAATCTCGTGGAACCGTACATTTTCCGCAATAAAAAATAGCCTATATCCTACCCCGTCTTCTATTCTATATCTGTGCCAAATTTTCCAGTAGATTCCGAGCCTATTTGATGCAAACAAACAAACAAATAAGCAAACAAACTTTTCCTCTTTATGATATTAGTATAGAAGTATAGATTAAAAAAGATGCCTAATTTTTTTAAACTTACATTTTGTAATGTGGTAGAAAGATTTATGTTCATTGTTTGATGCTGACTTTTGCCTGCAAAATTACAAGTATAATGTTATTAGGGAATATAATTCTTAAGCAGGTTGACCGTTAATTATAATTTGTTCGTATTAAAACAATAATAACAACTCCCCATACCGATTTCGGTGATGGCGGCTGGTTTCATTGAAACTAGGCCAGTTACTGTTATCTGTTAACTATGGTAGAGCCACGCTTCGGCATGAATGGGCCGGCTCAACCGGGTAAATACCACGGTCCCATAGAAAACCGACGTGAAATAACGCTTGCGTTGTGTTTCGCCGAGTGAGTGAGGTTACCGGAAGCCCATGGGGAGGATTTGGGATTTTAAGAACCAGGAACGCAAGTCGCAATACCAGAGGAGTTACAAGTGTTACTCCTCTGGTGTTGCGAGTGTCCATGGGCGGCGGTAATCGCTTACCACCAGACGATCCGTCTGCTCGTTGCCTGGTTCATTACATTAAAAAAAAGTTACGCAGGAGTAGTTTTATAGTGCCAAAGTGTGTGCGCAGTACCTACACAAGAGCACTCTCTCTTCCTTTACTCTCATAACCCAGTGGGACGGATAACCGACATGACTGGCAACAGATTAGGCGCAGTTCCGACTTTTTACATGCCCATCCGACACATGGATCATCTTTCTTGTCAGACAATCAGGTGATCAGCCTGCATTGTCCTAACCAAACTTGAAAACAACATTTTTTCGTTATTCCAACCCACGACGACGAGAGCCAATGCTCTAACCACTATACCTACCACGGAGGGTGTTATTTTTTATATTATACTAGCTGACCCGGCAATCGTTATTTTGCCTTATAAAAAGTTAAAAACCTTTAATTGATCAGTTATCAAACGGGATGAAAAATGATAAAATTACTAAAATGGCCTTAAAAAAATAGGGGTTGGTGATAAAAAGGTAAAAATTTAGGGTAGTATGTATTTTTTAATGCCATATTATAAAAAATAAAAACAAAAATTTCGTCCAAAAATTAAAAAAAAAATTAAGTGTGAACAACCCTTATCACTTAGGGGTATGGAAAATAGATAGTAGCCGATTCTCAGACCTACTGAATCGCATATAAAATTTGGTAAAAATCGGTAAAGCCGTTCCGGAGGAGTACGGTAACTAACATTGTGACATAAAAATTTTATAATATATTAGAAGAAGATATATATACGTAGTTCAATAGAAATATTTCATAAAGACATGAATTTATTTATTTATTTGTTGGCCGTCCATTAATCTTCTATCACGTACACATGATATTCACATCGCTGCTTTGGAAGGAGACTGTCGTAACTCAAATTGAGTGAATTTTTCAGTAGAGCACTTTAAAGTTTTTTCAAATTTTCAAATGCTGTATTTATTTTATTTACTGCGCTAATGTTGATAAAACTTGAATAAAAATAGGGTAAATATATTGCAGTTTATGTTTATTAAATGTTTTAAGAAAATAATCCTTATTTAGTACTTAAATATTGAAAATGACTACTAGGTCTCAGACTTATAACAAAATGGCACAGACGAATTTATGAAGATTACTGGCTCATTACAAAAAATACGAGAAAAAAACAAGGTTATTTTTAATAACAGTAGTGTATTTAGAAATAATACAAAATATTCATTATATCTTTCTTAGTGCTACTGACACATTTTGAGTTGTGACATCTTAGCACTATTCATTTTAAATCAGTAGTGTAACAGTACCAATTCGGTCGTTCTTTTACAAAAATGCTTACTGTATGTAACCTGTTTCGTGGAATAATAGAAAATTAACTGGTTTTACAGCACAGTTGAACAGTTTTACAGTACACTTGAATATACTAAAATTAGACCAATATAGAGCAAAAATAGGCCAAAAATGTATTTTTTGTATGGGAAATATTCATTTTATTTTAATTTTATTATTAATTGATAATTGTAATTACTATTATCGAATAAAAAAGGCCAAGAAAATCACGTTTGCTGTATGGGACCTCCATAAATATTAATTTTATTTTATCTTTAGTATTTTTTATTATAGCGTAAATAGGAATACACAATTTGTAAAAATTTCAGATGTTTAGCTTTATCTGGTCTTGAGATACAGCCTGGAGACAGACAGATAAACAGACAGACGGACTGACAACGAAGTCTTAGTAATAGGGTCCCGTTTATACCCTTTGGGTACGAAGCTCTAAAAATGAGAAAGATTGACATCTTTAAAATTAGCTAACGCTTATTATGTAATTTTTTTAGCATAGCGTCTTAAAAAGTTCCAAAAATAAAACCAAAAAGAATCAAAAAAGCTTATAATTGAACAATACAGCTTTTATCACCTTAAAAATTAAAAGTATTTTATAAATTCTAAACAGAGTATCAGTCTATATTTTCAAAAGTCTCTTTCAAAAAATAAAATACAAACATTCAAAAAAACTTATATTTGAACAATACAGCTTTTATCAACTTAAAGATTAGAAGAAGTTTATAAATTCTTAACACAAAACAGAGTATATTATCAGTCTCTACTGTCAACAGTCTTAAAATGTTATCTTAATATTATCTAACTATAATACTTTGAGATCATAACAATCAGTTCACAAGTTTTACATTACTAATGCACAAAAAAAACTTAATAATATAATATCTTGACTTTATATTAATATCAATTAAATCTTTCGACCAGTTAACGATAACTTCTAAACACAAACAGAGTATAATATTATTATCAGTCTCTACTGTCAACAGTCTTAAAAAGTTATCTAAATATCAAACTATAATACTTTGAGATCATAACAATCAGTTCACAAGTTTTGCAGTACTAATACACAAAGAAAACTAATATCTTTACTTATATATTAATATTAATTAAATATTTCGACCAGTTAACGATAACTTAAAGATTCTCATAGAATAATGAGTAACATTTTGGAAAATTTGTATTCTTTTTTAGTAAGCCTAATAGTCCTCGTTTCTTCTTTTCACACACTTCCATCTTATTTTCATATGCTTGTGTCAAAACTATATTTTGATAAGTCACTATGATCAGAATCGGAATAATAGTCATCAGAAGTTACGTAATTCGGATCCTTAACGCTGTCATCAGAACAAAAGTCATATACTTGCTGGTTTTCAGGTGGTAAGGGAGATAGTGTCACGCGTTCCGTTTGAAACATTCTATCTTCTGCTTGATTTTCCTGTAACATAATATCCAATAAGGGCGGTATTCTTGGTCGTTGCTTAAGAAAGTATTTAAGAATTTTCGAATAAGTCCGCCTTATTTGTATGAAATAATACTTAAGACAATGCTTAACTTACGACTGTGAATCGAAATGTCACCTTAAGCATGTCTATAAGGCGAACTTAGAAATAAGAATCGACCAAGAATACCGCCCTAAGACATCAATCTAAAAGCTTAAAATAATATTCTTCTCGATAGTTATTGATAATATTAATCACTAGATGACGCCCGCAACTCCGTTGCGCCAAAATTCGTTTATCGCGGCGGAACGTACATTTTTCCGGGATAAAAAGTATCCTAGTATGTCTTTTCTCGGGTCTCAAAGTATCCCTATACCAAATTTCATCAAAATCGGTTCAGCGGTTTGGGCGTGAAGAGGTAACAGACAGACAGACAGACAGATGGACAGACAGACAGACACACTTTCGCATTTATAATATTAAGTATGGATTATTTTAAAATCAAGAATCCAACTACCTATATTAATTCATGGAAAAGTGCGTACTTACCACTTCTTTTATTTCCTTGATACTCAATGGAGCATTGATGTTCGGAACATCTGTAGTGTCCTTCGATTTGCCACTAAAATAAAAGAGTCAAGTAAAATTTAGGCAGTTACTTACGATATAGCTTACTAGTAAATTATGTTGGAAGTATTCATTTCATACTATCTACCCTAATTTATAACTTGGATTATAAGGAGTCGATAGGTTAGAAGAATACTAGGTACCCACGAAAATATTAGGTTCTGTAAGCTCATTACGATTAGGTATTTAATAATAATAAAATAATATTATGCGTTTAATAAAAAATAATGCGTTATAATAAAAAATGCGTTTTCGAGTTGCTTTTTATCTGGAATATTGTATCAAGTACCATACTAGCACAGATTGTTTAACGGATAAAGTCATATTATGAAAAATACAATTGCAATCACGAAATAATTCATGTAGAAAAAAGTTTTAATTTTAATTGTACAAATACTATCGACCCTATTATTTATAATAAACAGTAATAACTAATTTTAATACATTTAAGTGATACTTACTTTTTGTATAATAACGTAGTAATCCCGAATGATACTTTGTTTATGAGAAGTGTCTTAGAGTTGTGGTAGATTTTTTTAAACAATAGTGTCACACCTCGAAATAACGCAGTGTACTAGATAAATGCACACTCAAAATCAGTATTATTTTGTAATATCACCATATATCAGAAAAACAACCGGGTGTTCACTTCTAAAGACAAGTTGCAACTGGCGATGCAACGCTGTCTATGAAAAATGGCGGCAAAAATTGACCAATAGGATACAGTCTTTTGGTGGCGCCACGGCCGTAAATGTTGTTATTGAAATACGATCTTTGCTGAGTATACAAAACAGATCATTTTACGTTGAATGGTGTTGAAAACACAATTTTGTAGTATTTGGTAATAATACGCTATTCTTCCAAAGCAGCGACATGATGTACCCAAGCTACAAGGTACGGTCGCCGACGATCCGGCTTATCACTTGTCGACCTTATTACTATGGCGATAAGGTTCACAAATGGTCGTACAGTGTCAAGACGTGAACATGAATATTCATACCTCGGTAATACATTGATGAATTCCAACTCCCTGTAGAGGTCAGAATCTGAAAATGCAAAAGGATTAGATTTGGCATTACAATGAGCAATTATGAAAAAAAAAAAAATTATACTATGCATTGGTTTTGAGGGAGGCATTAACCCTCTAAAGCCTTTCAAAGAGATACGAAAGGCTTGGACTCTAGAGGGTTGAATTAGTAAAAAATTGTTTTGTTTAGCATTGCAAGCATTGTTTTATTTATTAATGTTGATGGTAAATAATTTTTAATTTCTCTTCACCACACTCGTGCGAACAGGTAAAATAGCTTAACATATTGTTTAGTTGTTTACTATGGTTATAACATTTCCTTTCTTTTACGTTTTCAATGAAGTACCTATTCCTCTCAAGGTCAATCTAATCAATGTTTTAAGGAAAAAACACAAAAAAAAAAACAAGCTTTTTATAACTGAATTCCTATGACAACCTGCTCTGTCTCCATCATCAGACCCTTAATACTATAATATTATAAAGACAAAGTACTCGTCAAGGGCAATTAAACGACCCAAACTCGACGGGGTTGCGTCGTTTTATTGCGAAGTTCCTATGGTGTCTTTCCTCTGATCTCAGAAGGGCAATTCTGCTAAATAAAACCTGCAATTTCCATCAAGTCCCGACTGCTTAAACTCTCGAACGATGTTTTTATTAACGTTAAACCAACGTGAAACGCGCACTGATTGGTCGAAACGTCATAAATCATACGCAATAAATCCATTCATGGTAACATGTCGCTTCACTTTCAATCCAATCAAAGTAAAATTAAAGTCTACTTTAAATACGAGATTCATGTCATACGCGATATTTGTATGCGTGCAAAATTTCAGCTCAATAGGAACCAGGAAGTGTTTTTAAATAAACCAAACCATAGGCAACAGGCAAGATTTGGTTACACAGGGACCGGTAATAATAATAATATCTATGGACGCTTCACACCACGTCAATCTGATCCCGTGGTAAGTTCTCGAAGAACTTGTTACGGGTACCAGACAACGGAAATATATATAATACTTTTTATACTATACACATATCTAAGATTTTTATTATATTATACACATATTTAATACACATCCATGACCCAAGAACACAGAAAAACTTTTTGTTCCTTCGGCGGGATTTGAACCCGCGGCTTGAGCACCAACATGCTCAACCAGCTGAGCCGCAGAGGTCGTCAAAACCGGTGAAACTATTTTATGAGATTCTAATTTAAATTATTTACGTTTTGTTTTTTCCTTGACTTCGACTGCGATAGCCATCACAGAAACGTTTAACTGACACTGATTTTGTGGTGAATAATGTTGGCGTGAGTCAATATAAAGCACTTAATAAAAATTATAACCTTTTAGTGGATTAGGGCGCGATCGAAAAATGCTTTATAAAATTTATAGGTATCTAGGAAATAATTTACATACTGGCCTTCATATTATAAGTATTTTTATAATAATTATAGCCCAACTATAAATAATAAAAAATAAAATAAAAAAAAAGCTTTTTATTTCATTGCAGTTTACAAACATTATATAAAAAAGAAGAAGAAAAAAATAGTAGTTACAAAAATACTAAGTAATAAATTATTTATATTATATTATAAAACTAGTTTTAATCTGCAAGAACCCCTCTACGGGTAAAGGCCTCCTCCAAGGATTGCCAGTCGTCTCTAGATTGCGCTACTGAAATCCACTTGTGGCTGTTTTTTTTCAGATCGTCATCCCATCTAGTTACAGGTCTGCCAGTTGTTCTTTTGCCCTGCGGACCTTCCCATGTGGTTACTCTTTTTGTCCATCTCTGGTCCGGTAGACGTGCCACATGTCCAGCCCACTTCCATTTCAAAGAGCGCGGGTGAACCAGAGCGTCCTTTTAATTTGGTGATTATTTTTGAATGTTTCACATTTTGATTTTTTTTAATATATAACATACTACGCTGTTATTTCAGTATTTCTATTCCACGCTGGCAAGAGATTATTTTTTTAATCGTTTTAATGTTGAATTTCCAGGTTTGAGATGCATATGTGAGGCACGGTATAAGGCACGAATTAAGGACCTTAGTTTTAATTTTTGTTTATATGCTGCTCTTAAATATCTCCTTCATTGCCCAGTATAGTCCAACTAAGTAAATTATATAGCACTAAATGTTGCCCGCGACTTCGTGCGCACAAAAGCTAATTTCGCAGAAACCGTACATTTTTCGGCAATAAAAAGTAGCCTATGTCCTTCCCCGTGGTCTACTACACATTAGTGCCAAATTTCATCAAAATCTGTCCAGTAGTTTCAGAGCCTATTCAATGCAAACAAACTAACAAACTTTTCCTCTTTAATATATTAGTATAGACAATAATTATGTTACCGGGCTATTTTTACGAATCTATTGACACCTCATTAATTATGTACATATGTATATGTCACCGTACAATTGTAAAAACCGTTAGATTGTAAAATAACTAACAAGATTGTAAAAATATGACTTTATAATATTTATAATTTAACGAAAAATTATGTGTTAAATTATGGGCAGCATATTTGCGTAAGAAGTCTATCAACATATTACAATTTCACTTGTTATATTACATTTTTACGGTGACATATACATATGTATTTATGCGATCGGAGCCGGGGACACCAACAAAGCTTATACAACTAATAATATGCGAAGGCGCAGATAGAATGCATGAATATGAAATGCTCGCTGACAGCTTTCTGAACTACCTTGGGAAATTGCGAATTAATAATACTTGCGAGATAGTTGTGTATGCAACAGAAGTTATAACTACGTATGCTAAGCTAAGTGATAACTTGCTAATTATTATAATAATTAGCAAGTTATCACATAGCTCAAGTCTAAAGAACATTCACTTCATTCAATTCATAAAGCGACTTGTAAAACAGTAACATAAATCAATATTTTGTTACTTCAAAACCTTCTCCGGTTTACGCAAAAGCAGTTTACGTTCACAGAGTAGAAAATAGGTATATAATATGTATCATGCATGTACCTATGTTATACCTACATTGACTGAGTTCCGCGAAAAATAGCGCTTGTTAGCGCTTGCTAGCGCTAAAAATACGAGTGAAATGACAGTTGTCGGCCAGGACACGTTTACTAACTTTAGTAGCGCTGACATAATCCGCCATTTTGCTTATTTATTTTGAAATCAATAATATTTTTAGAGAATAACGTGACCTAGAGAAAATAGCATTTGTGCATTTAGCATTGACAGCGCTTACCGCTTAGCAATCGCCATTTTGCTTACAAGCGCTTACAATGTATTAACATAAAATATACAGCTTCTATAGAACGATCAAAATCTATCCTAATTTGAAAATTTTAACGTCCCCTTCAACGGTCCACAATTTTTCCACACAATTGTATACACATCGTATGCATGTTGTAGTGAAATGATTGAAAACCAACTATGTAGCTGTTTTTCTTTTCCTATTTGTTTTGTGGAAACTTTGAGAAAATATAGTAAACATAGTTTTTGGTGTTGAAATTGTTAGGTGTATGTGGGTAGGTAGGTAGATAGATTGGTTATTTATAGATATTGATGTAGGTGTAGTTGTATATGTAGGTGTATATTTAGGTGTAATGTATGTAGGTGTAGTTGAACGGGTAGATTATGTTATAGGTTGTAAATGTAGTTATTTTATCCAGGTCTATGACCTGGATAAAATAACTACAGAATTACTTAAGAATAAGTGTGTCGGGTCAGTTAGTTTTTAATAAATTATGTGTGAAGAGAGTTTTCTTCAGTGCGCAAGTTTGAGATATCTGTTAACAAGTCAATCTTAACTTCCTACGAACTGAACCCTCGGTGATAGCTGCCCGATAGAGTTTAAACTGTACTCGCTTAGACCTGTCATAAACAACAATACCGTACTAAATTAAGATACGTAATAAAATTAGACTGGCGACGCCAAGGCTTCACATATTTCTGGCACAACAAAACATAAATTAGTAAGGTTACCTTAATTTATACAAAATTTGTTCATATTCTCTCCTTTAAACAGTTTCCATTTAATTTTGACAATCTCAAAAAAGACTTAAAAAAAGTTTGTGCTTTTAAAATGTGTGCAAGCACTATATTATTTATCCTACTTTTAATAAAAACTGAGTATTTTATTGACAAATATGATGCTTAATGAAACTTTCCTTTTTACTCTCCTTTTCCAAACTAAACACAACAATAAAATATCATTTTCTACAAATCATCTAGGGTAAAAGCCGGATAGTTGCCCCACTTTTTAAAAAATGCCTGTTGTTAGTGAAATTATACAAATGGAGAATAATTCAACATGATCATCCAAAGGTAGGTCTTTAATTTTTTATAATAACAAATTTTTATAAGCCTAATTTATACGAGTTTTGAGTAATTCCATTTTCACTGGACCTCTAAATAAGGGGTTAGTTGCCTCCTATAGCGGATAATCGCCTAGCGTTACAAATGCATCGGGGGATAGTTGCCAAACGTAGGTTATGTATCCCATTCGTTTGTTTTTTAACGTTTAATTAGAATATTAAATAATCGAATATTAATTTTAATCAGAACTATATTTTATAGTTTTGATTAGTGCATTTTTTTTAAAACAAACAATAAAATAAATTTGTCTGTACTTGTTTAAACAGCCAATTATTATTTTAGTTCAAATTAATATTTTTATAGTTATGGTAACTGCCAATGTTTGAAAAACAAACAATTATTTCTTACTTGTTTTAGAATGTATAGGTTTATTTAAATGCGGATAGTTGCTCCTTGACCAACTCTCGGGGCAACTATCCTCTGAAAAGATAAAGGCGAGGCTATCCTTTTTGATACGAATGCTTTTCTTTACTTTTTACAAAATAAATAAAAGCTTTTCTACAGTAGAAAGTAAGAAACATAGTATCTTAACCTCTAATGCATACAAAGTAACCAAAAAAATACTGGACCCCCTAAGCTAGTAAAAATATTAAGTAGAATTGACTTGCCAGTATAATTATAACGTCCGCCCAAGTCTCACCGAGAAAGATTTTTGCTCACATAGACAAAAGGGGTGCGCCTAAAATTATATTTTTATGGAATTAATATCTTCAGGGAAGGGACTCCTAATGATAATCAAAGACTTCCGCAAAATTAGGTTCTGAATTCGCTATATTACGAATGTTCATAACACAGCGAATTCAGAATCGAGGCAACTACCCGGCTTTTACCCTATTTAATACAATTAACGTTACACGTTACTTTAGCGTTTGGGGCCGTCCATTAATCACGCGATATTTCTAACAACTGTTTAAAACCCCTCCCCTCCCCCTGGTGATACGTGGTGAAGTTTTATAGTACCTCCCTCCCCCCACCTAAGATCATGTGTATTTTTGTACATAGTAAGCAGGTCATATTTTGAAGAAAAACTTTAACTTAAAAAATAATTTAATCGAATAATTTAAGCAATTAAAAACTATACGAGTCATTTGTCTTGTAAGTATTTAAACAACATTACGAATTTACAACTGATAAGAATTTTGATATGCATTGACTAGATTCAAAAATTAATACACGTGATGTACACACCCCTCCTCCCCTTGTGATACTTGGTGATTTTTTTCGGACCCCCCCTTTAGGCATCACGTGATTAATAGACGACCCCTTTCATGCAGCTCTAGCCCGTTAGATATTCCCTATAAGCACTGGTTACTTTCTTGACATATCTATTATCTTACTAACTCTATACAGATTCTGTTATCGTTTGATGTTAGTAATTGTCAACTTGTGCAAAGGAGTATTGAGGTTGAGAGTTCTAAACTGCAGTTTATACTATCATTAAAGTAAACAGAAGGAATAGATAAACAGCTACATAATAAGCTTTCGATTTGATTGTACTACTACAAGCATACGGTGAATGTATGTGTCTGCACAAAACTCCCATCGAGTAAGCGGCAATAGTGGAAGAATCTGGTAAAGATTTTGTCCCGTCGATGGAGCGTCTACATTTTCAATTTTGGATCGATTCGCTTCGTTTTATGAAAGCTGTTTCTCTCTACGTAAGTATATTATACTTACGTACTTCACTTTAATGCGTAGAAATGTATAAGTGTCTATAGAATCTGTTCTTGTTTGTTATAATATTTTACATAGCGCTTATTACATTAAGTCCAAAACTTATAAGAAAATAGTTAATATATTTTCATTCAGAAATTATTATTTTAATACTAATTTTAACTTAAAAACTGGGTATTTAATTAGTAGATGGTAGAATATAAATAAATAAATAACCTATTATAACACCTTAGTCTTAATGCAGATAATCAGTTTCCCTATTACCTAATAATGGACTTCAACTGACAATTACTGGGAATGGAATTCATTTTGACGTTTGAACTTTTTAAAATGTCAAAATTTAATATTTTAAATTTTGTTTTAAAAAATTCAAACGTCAAAATGAAGACCATTCCCAGTTGTCAGTTGAAGTCATTAATTAATTAGGTTATCTGTAGGGCAGCTGGTCAGAAATAAAAAAAAAATATGTTGTTTACTATAATAAAATTACTACAGTCTCGGTATTCACCTGATACGGTGTAATTATTAAGCGAATAACGAATATTACGACGTTATGTAAACGCCCCGAGCTGCTTTCACAAACCCAAATTGCTATTTACAATTGCTACCATATTAACATTATGAAACAACAATCCGATCGAGAGCGCATTTATGGTTCCGTAGGCTTGTTAAAAATTCGATGTTTACAATTTAGTAGAGATCTATGTAACTATAGGTACCAGTGGCGAAGGCTGGTTTTCCTTTATAGGGGGAAGCCATAGCCTCTTTATAGGGGGAAGCCGTAGCATTCAAATCCGTAGCTACCTATTAGTAGCTACGGATTTGAATGAGGGTCTTCAAAATGTAAGCGGTAAGTGAAGCCAATAGGAATGGAGTTATAGGAACCCCACGCTACTGATAGGTACTTGTTTTTGCAGGCGTCCCGCGTAAATACAGTATCACGTAGCATTCGTAGCAACATTGTGCTTTTACAGGCAAAAATGTAGCCTATGTGTTAATACTCGTACAGATTCTAAACTACTGTCTATCTACTAGCATACCAAATTTCATCAAAATCTGTAAAGTGGTTTTGCCATACCGCTGTCAGACTTTATTTTATGATCAGTAGGCATGCTGAAACAAAATAAATAAATTAAAAATAATTTATTTAATTGACACAACGTTAATGCTTTTTAATGCGTAAATATTCTAATACAATATTGAAAACGAGGAGATTTGAAACAATCTGTTTCAAATCTTCTCAGTAAGAAAAAAACCTCTCGATATTAATTTAACCTGCAATCAATAATCAAATACACAGAAATCAATTTTACCAAATATATACAATAATTCTCTAGATAATGAGCTTTCGAAACTAATATAAATCAAACTAAAAGACAGTACCCTTATCAAAATATAGGCATGATAAAAAAACGTAAATAACTTACTTTTCACGATTTTTGTCACATGGCACGCAGAACTCTATAACGACTCATACCATATTTATATCATTAAAAAGGTTGTAGAATTAAATAGGCAAATTACTATTTTGTTAGGAGTTTACCAAAAAAGTTTGAGTTTAATGAAATATCAAGGAAATATTATTACTTACGCGTGACGTCACTGAATTGAGGTTCAGAGTTAATAAACAGTACGACCACGATCTCAAAAGCATTCGGGAATCGCCGTTTTTCATACATCTTCTGTCATTTCGCGATTCGATTCAATGAGCGATTCGATTTAGTGTACACTAAAACCAATTTGCTATCATGATGACTGAATCGACCCATACAGACCTGGTAAACAGTTCAATAGATAGATCCTATTATTTATAAATATATTTATCTATTATATATAAATTAAATTATAATATTATTATAACCATATAATTAGTAGAGCGTTTTCACATTGTGATACTAATACCTATTCGATAAGAGACCGGAAACGCTCTTATGTCTTGGGCATAGGTGTGTTTTTACAATGTCCAATCTGATGACCGATATCGTGCCGTTAATGACAAAGACGGGTATATATGATTCATATTAATCCATCCTCACAAACTTTCACATGTATACTAGTAATAATAATATGGGAGGTATTATTATTACTAGTATACATGTGAAAGTATGGGTCTGGTGACGATCTTGGTGACGGTGGCCGGTTTCATTAAAAACCAGGCCAGTTACGCGGGAGTAATTTTATAGTGCCCAAGTTTGTGCGCAGTACACAAGAGCACTCTTTCTTCCTTTACTCTCATAATCCAGTGGGAGGGATAACCGACGCGACTGGCGAGTGGCGAGAGATCAGGCGCAGGTCCGACTTTTTACATGCCCATCCGACGCATGGATCATCTTTCTCGTCAGACAATCAGGTGATTAGCCTATATTGTCCTAACCAAACTTGGAAACAATATTTTTTGTTGTTCCAATGCGGGAATCAAACCCACAACCTCCGAGTCGAGAGCCAATGCTCTAACCACTAGACCACGGCTTTCACATTTATTAGTGGTAATATAGTAGGACTAGGAGGAAAATAATTAAAATACCAAATCTAGCGAGGTTTTTTAAATTTCAGCCTAACAGTAGCGGCACCCTAAAACAAGTCCATTACGAAATCCATTTCGTACCGAGAGCTCATTTTTTGATGAACAAAACGTATTTAATTTACAAACGTTTGTGTTAACAATTATTTACTTTACTCCGCTTAATTATCTTAAAAATACGTTTATAAAATCCGAGTTTTTATAGTTTACAGAACACCTACCTATATTTGTAAATCCTCAAACCCACCAAAAACATTTTCGTTTAAAGTGATGCCAAGATCGCACTGTCAAAAAGTTATCAGATTTCATGTAAGACCAAGTTTCTGACTTTACACGCCTTAACTCTACGAGCCTAACTTCACAAACTCTACACCTTAGTTTATGTGGCTTGGCCTTTTCGTTCCGAAAGAATAAAGTGAACTAAGAACAGTTTTCAGTCGTGCCCGCTGTCATTTTGGTAACACTGGTAGATAATAATTAAATAAACATTTCCCTAGCTTGAATTGAGAACCCATGTTAGTTTATTAAACCCTAGTTTATAATTTCTATAATATTAGGTATAGGTCGTAGGGACCATTCCCTTATTAGGGGTTAGGTATAAACCAATAGACCTCAAAACAACGTTCGGATAATCCCTCATGTGACATGGGGCACGTGACAGGTCAGAGTTAACACCCGACTACATGCATACGATTTTTAGAATTGTCGTCAATCGCCATCGACCATCTAACGTATCTAATGTGTGACGTGGCGATTGGCAAGGACCATAATAATGCTGTCGCTTGGTTATTTCGCGTTCAGTGAAACTACATTAGGCGCGTTGAGATTGAATTCTTAAGGTTATGGTTACGTGTGCTTGTTTCTGCTCTATCCTATATCCTACTAGTATTATGAAATATGTGAAAGTTTGTGAGGATGGATGTATGGATGGATGGATGGATATTTGTTACGCTTTCACCCAAAAACAACTTAACGGATTTTGATGAAATTTAGCATGGCAGTACTTTAAGCTCTGGATTAAACATAAGCTACTTTCTATCTCGAAATAGTATAGTGTTGCCGTGGGGCGTTTACGCGGGCGGAGCCGTGGTCTTATGGTCAAACTTTCATATTTATAATAGTAGTAGGACGTAGGTAAATAAATATCGTCAAAGTACCTACTTCTAAATAAATTTATATTTGTTTTCCATGTTTCTTTCATAATATGATGTTTTAATTCTTAAAATTGAATTAGTCTAATCGATACTTAAATATGTTTCTACGCTTGAAAGGTCAGCGCACACAGAGACGCGACGCAGCGCGCACTTTTTAAGATATCAATTCAAAATTTAATTACCAACTTTATTCACTACTTAAATAAAGATGTGTAGTTAAATGTAAAACTACTTAAACCTATCTTTCATAGTTAAATTACGAATACCGATCTTAAAAGTATAAACTAACGCTAAGAAACCATTTTGTAGTTGAGTATCTCTAAATACCCCTTAAAGACATATTTTCATTCCTTTTTTTTTTTATTTGAATACTTAATCTAAGTAAATGTACCTTTTGACCTTTAGCTTCAATGTCAAGTGTCACTTTAAAAGCTTTAAAATAAATAAGGAGCAAGTAAAGTACGTCGTAGTTGAAAGAAATAAGGAAGAACAATATTTAATTCAGTTTAAAATTACACTAACGTAGATGTGTATGTTTATAAGCATGGATGGATGGGTGTTTATTATTACTCTTTCACGCAAAAACTACTGCACGGATTTTGACGGAATTTGGTAGGGTAGTAGTTTAAGACAGTGTTTCCAAGGGAACTGTATTTTTTTTTTTTATGAAATAAGGGGGCAAACGAGCAAACGGGTCACCTGATGGAAAGCAACTTCCGTCGCCCATGGACACTCGCAGCATCAGAAGAGCTGCAAGTGCGTTGCCGGCCTTTTAAGAGGGAATAGGGTAATGGGGGAGGGTAGGGAAGGGAATAGGGTAGGGGATTGGGCCTCCGGTAAACTCACTCACTCGGCGAAACACAGCGCAAACGCTGTTTCACGCCGGTTTTCTGTGAGCCCGTGGTATTTCTCCGGTCGAGCCGGCCCAATTCGTGCCGAAGCATGGCTCTACCACGTACGTTAGGTTATTTACGCGAGTGGAGCCGCGGGCAGAAGCTTTTACTCAAATGGTGTTAAGGCCGACTTCTCAAACGTTATTTACAGTAGGTAACCCTTGCAATAAACTACAGGCTTTCACAAGCTCTGCTTGACAGAATGATATGGACTGTAGGGTGGAGCACGAATGTATGGCGAATTTTTTTTATTATTATTTTGATTTCTAAGTGCGAGGGATTTATGCCTTATGTAAAAATATAAACATATGCCAATTTTAGTAATAATTGAAAATGGCTTTCTACCTCCGAATCACTTCTAAATTTCCGAAATTCTTGAAAATACTGACTTCTTTGTTCAAATCTATATTTATTGTAAGTTAGGGAAATATGGATGTGAAATAATGCACAATGCAATAATCAGATAAGTAAGTATACAATAAATGCAAAAAGAAATAAATATAATGTAAAAAAAAAATACTAGTAACACCTTTAGTTTGGTTTAAAATGATCAATTTTGTATTAAATTTTGGCATTTTGGCTCTTGATTCTAATTTTGCCTTTATGGCACCTAGCCGCGATTTCTTCGTACATTGGGACATAGCTGCTTCTGTTGTGATCTTCACCTGCCTGGGTATAGCACAGAAGACGTAAAAATGATAGCTGATCCTCGCCACCAGACTGAACAATATTGGAAATTTCGTCGTCGACAAGTTTTAAAAATTAGTGGTTCAGTTATCTCGTTTTGCCAATTTATTATGTCGATATAATTTGATGCATTAAAATTAGTTTTGGTACGTCAAAAAGGCTTTGAGTTTATACGCAACTGCTTCAAAATAAGCCGAGTAGCCACCTCACGTACCTATGTGTTTTCGTTCATCAGTTATCATAGGCACTAATAAGTTGTCAGCATGCGCAAAATATCCGTTCCTTTCGAATACAGTGTCTACGATACCTTTCAAATTATCTGGTAAGTATCGTGACGAAAATATGATCTTGAATAAGTGGCGGGAACTATCTTTACAATAAGGTTTATTCTTAACTAGCTGTCTCGATACACGTTGTTCTGTCTTAAATATGAACTGGAATGAATAAATAACTACACCTACAATGCAACCTACATCCTAGTCCAACACCTCTTCCAACATTTCTCACTGTTTAAACCTCCCTAAGCTTTCACAATTATTTCAAGAGCAAAATTAGCCAAATCGGTAGAGCCGTTCTCGATTTTTTAGTCCCTCGGAAACGGGATAAAAAGTATTCTATGTAAAAATGCAAAAATTTATTAGCACGCGTGAGCCAGCCCGCATGAGATATTTTTTTCTGAAGACTTGTGTCCTAAATCGTCAGGAAAAGTGCCTGTAATGATTGCTGAAAGAATTCTATGCAAGAACTTTTGGTCTGTACTTAGATAGTCGGGCATTTCAGGTAGCAAATCTCCTTCAATTATTTTAAACTTTATAACCGGGAGTCTTTTTATTAGAGAGAGAAATTATCCACTTTACACCAACAAAGTGGTTTATTAATCTATTTTTCAAGGAGCCTTGTAATACCTCCATTCTTCCAATAAAGACATTAGTTCTGTCACAACCGATTGCCATAACGGTCTATTTTGGGAATTTATACTTTACTGTTCTAAAAATGCTGTAATCGAGAATACTATTCCTTTATTTTTTATTGCCCGATTTGAACCCCCTCGCACTCCTTGTTGGTACTTTTTGCCTTGTTTTTATTTTTAGGGTTCCGTACCACGAAAGGAAAAAACGGAATCCTTATGGGATCACTTTGTTGTCCGTCCGTCTGTCTGTCAAGACCCTTTTTCTCAGGAACGCGTAAAGGTATTAAGCTGGAATTTATATGAAATACTCAGGTCTACTGTCCCTTAGAGCTGTGAGAAAATCAAACTTCTAAGCCAACGCAATCAAAAGATACAGCCGTTTATGCCGCAAATTTCTGCAAATTTTCGACACTCGCAAGGTCAAAACCTACAGTGTACTTCCCGTGAACTCAGAATCTTGAAATTTGGTACGAAGCAACATCTTATAGTACAGATAAAGGAAAAATTGCGAATACCGTTAATTTTTTGATACATCATAGAATAAAAATATTTTTAATAATTTTAAACTTACTACCCCTACTATGACTCGATTGTCGTGATGGGTGAACTTTTACTTATATACTTATGTACGGAACCCTCGGTGTGCGAGTCTGACTTGCACTTGTCTGGTATTTTATTATCAAAATACAATGTATTTCCGATTAATTGAGATAGTAAAAAGATGAAGTTTATCAAGATTTTATAAAAAAAAAAAATTACCAACTCCTGCGTAAATTCTGAGTTTTGTAAAAGTTCAAAGACCTTTCGGAGGTAGTTATACTTATTTCTATCAAATAATATTTTACAGGTGTATGTTTGAGCTTAAAAGGCATAAACTTTTTACTCTTAGAAGCTCGAAATGCTAAAAAAATTTTTTCGCTCCACCCTAATGGACTGCATGTAAGTTAAGTGCCATTTAGTTTAAGTAGCCCTTGAGTACTCGGTCGTTACAGATGTAAACATTTTCAAGATTGAACAAACAAAAAATAATAAAAATAAATAAAAAACTAAAAATAATTTTATTCAAAATAAAAAACAAAGGTTGTGTTAGATTGAAACAGGTTCATCCATTTGGGAGCTACAATACCACGGGCAGACACATACAGACACGCCAAAAGGACACGCCGAGGACAGGACAAAAGTTGCCCTTTAAACGGCAGGGTCTAATTTAAAACTTAATGACGTCACGTACCAATCTTCTTATCCCAAACTTCTATCGGCCCAAAAACTTATCTTATTTGAGCCATTTATAACTTTGTTTAAAAAAATATTAACAACCTGAGTGTTTTCAGCGAGAAATAATGTGTTATGTAAAAATTTACATCTCAGGTTGTCTCGTCTATGTTTGTCTCCATATATTCCATAATACAAATGATAAAAAATAAAATAAAAAATAATAAAAATAAAATAAAAAATAAATATACAAATATTAAAAAATAGAGATAAATATTATGATATATCTTTTATCTATCTATATGGTTTGTAAAATAAATTACGGATATTTTGGGTATATGATCTACTGCTTTTTATAAAGACGTTTAAGCAAAAAAAAATATTGTCAAACTCAAGCCAGAAAATCATTTTGTCATGTTATGGGAGAATCTCCGCTCAACACAAATTCGCCCATATAAAGGAAGATTTGTAGCATTTAGCGAAGCTTGTGTGAATAGAAACCAAGCTTACAGCTAGAAAATATTAAGGAGCTTCTATTATTATATATTAGGTCCCGGTATCGTGGGTGACATACGAGTCATACGACAGGTAAATTGCTAGAAAACAATGAAATCCGGGAATTGAAAAATCATAAACATAAGGCACAGTTCACAGAAGCATGAAATATCACATCATAATTTTATATCCGGTTGTTAGTTATTAAAATAAATATTTTTGTTTTGTGTGGATGAAGAATATATATTTTATGGTGACGTAATCGATAACGATAATTTACGATCGTTCTTTTTAAAATAAAATATCTTGCAATCAATTATTACCCTACCAACTTGAAAAGAGGCAATATTTTACATTCGATCATAGATATATAATATTAAAAAGAACTACATTCGATTTAGAAATAAGCGTAGCATTGTCAACGCAAAAATGCGTTTGGTCTTCGCAGACGGATTGCCTGATGGTAAGCGATTACATAGACACTCGCAAGTCGCAATACCAGAGGAGTTCTAAAAAGTAAATTTTGGTGTGCAGTGCAATGCGCGGTCGCGATGCTAGCCGAAGTTGCGACGGTGACGCATATTCGTATGACATCATAACGTGTGACCGTGTGACTTCGATAATTCGATTTTACTCTCATATATTTTCATACCCCGGGCTTATAAATGAGAATCGTTTATTTAGAAGTAAAGTCAAAAAAAAAGGTAAACGTATTTATTGCAAACCTACCATTACAACGCCGCTTTACATTTAATTACATAACAACAAAACATGAAAACTTCACATTATTGATTTCGGTGTAGTTTCTGTAATATTTTCCAACATGACTCGAGTTGTGAAAGTGAAACGACGGAAAGTGAACAAACTAATACTTCCTGAACAACCGTGTCATGACGTAAGCTATTACATATAATATAGTACATGTAATATGTATACCATATCCCTAAGTGATATGGGTGGCCACTGACCGACCCTAAAAACATTTTTCTTTGTTTTTTTTTTTTTTTTTTTTGATTTGGCATTAAAATAGATTTTACTCTCAATTTTCACCTAATACTAACCCCCATTGTCAAAATATACTTATAGTTATAAACCATAGATATATTATATTAAAATTATAAACTATTAACGAAAAAACTAAAGCCCTTTTTGATATATTTCATAGTACCTACTAAAAACTTATGAAGATTCATTGATGTAATCTTAGAATTGATGTACCCTATAAATTTTGATTGCCTTGAGTGTCAAAATATTAGTTTTTTGCGACATAACCGGCCGCTTACAATTTCCATTTTTTCACAGCTACAAGGGCGCATAGGTCTAAGTATATTCTTTTAATTTTAAGTCGATACCACAACGCGTTCTCGAAATAAGCAGTCATGATAGACAGACGGATGGACAAAAAAATGATCCTTTAGGGTTCGATTCTTCATTTTGAGGTACAGAATCATTAAAATTGACCCAAAAGCTTTATTTCTGTATCAGGTATTTTTGGAGACCATGTCGAAGGTGTTCAAGTGGTCCCGCTATCTGGGAGTGGTGGGTGGATCGAGCCTCCTGTGGAAGTTTTGGGGGGCCTTCGTGGTGGGCTGGCTCCTGGCCATCGCGTGCCAGGCGGTGTGGAAGGTTATTAAGGCTCTGAGCGGATTGGCGGCTGATACTTCTGGAAACAGTAAGAGATGCCTGTAAATAAAGGATGACCATTGACCAAGAGTTTTACTGGAAAACTTATCATAATATAGATCTGCAGGTCTAATATGGCCACATTAAGTGAATCGTAATATGAAATATCTATTGAAATTCAAAAGATGATATTTCATAGTACATGTTGTGGCCATATTAGAAGCTGCTAAGGGTGAGACGAGCCAAAGGCACTATCTACTTTTGTTTGTCAAAGCTTATCTTATATACAAATGCACACTTTATACTCACTTCTGTTTTTGGCTTCGGTCTAGTTGATGTACAATCTATGTTAGTCTAACTTAAGTCCTACTTATCTAAACCGATTCTATTTACTTCAATATGTCTCCTGTCCGGAATTCTTGTCCTCAGTCCGAGCGAACCATAGTCTTATCTCCAAAATACTAGATCACCAGAAAATAGTTCCCTTTCCCTCTTATCACTGCCGGACTGGAACCGGCTGGAACCCTCTGGTTTGATGCGCAATGATGGCAAGAGACTAGACGGTATGACCCTGGTCTCTTGGAGAGTGGGACGGATTCTTATATGGGACGCTATAGCTTGCGTCGATATAATTGCTCCGTCCCATGTCCAGGGCACCTCGAGTACTCGCTACAGTTGCGGCTGCCAATCAGGCAGAGAACCTCAAGCAGCGCAAATATGAGAAACTTAGTGGGGATCTCATATTTGAACCGCTTGGAGTAACCTGGTGGCCTGGACGCGCAAAAACTTTTCACAGAAATTTGAAAAAAAAAAAAAAAACTCATTGAGGCCACCCGAGACCCCAGAGCCGGCACCTGACCTAACCTAGAGAGTGAGTATCCAGTCCAGTCAATCTAGCGAGGAAACTCTCTGAGCCTTCTAGGTACTCTGCCTGGTGGGGACGACCTGGGAGATTTCTTTTTTTGTAGCCTTTTAAATTTTGGAGTAGTCATTAATTTGCTTTTTAGTACTTTAAAGTTTGTTAATAATTTAAATAGCAAGCCATAGATATAATATATATTAACCTGTACCTATTGTTAAATCACTAATGTCTTTATTCAACATACATAATAATATACAATATACTTAATAAAAAATATATTTAAACTAGAGCAAAGATATTATATAATAAACAATATTACTATCCCATAATATGTCTACTTCAAGTCCAATATTCAGTTTTTGTAATCCTTGGTACATTTTCTTCAATATTTTTATAATACAAATACATATAAAATATAGTAAGGCTAACTTGCGCAGAATTGAGTTTAAGTTAATTCTGGGTTAAACATTCATTCCTTCTCTTCCATAAATATGTATAATGAAAGAGTTGACATGATATTTAGCCCAAGGTTCAGTTTAACCCACATTTTCACAAGTGGGCCTTAAAGTATGTGTTTCAAGCTTTATTATTATTATTATATATTTTTTACAGGAAGCATAACCGTTCGTTTTGCTGGTACAATATTCTACATGGGCAACCTGATAGGTCTCATACTCTGTTGGAGGCTTTCCTCATCATGGACAACACTGTCCAAGTACTGGACGTCCATGGAACTAGGGCTGAATATAAAATATGTACCGAGAGACAACACTATCAAGTATAGAATGAATACTGTAATTATTGTCATGATAATTGGAGCTGTATGTAAGTTCATTATTATTATTTATATTTATAAAATTATAGCTTTTAGGTACCCGCGGCTCTGCCTACGAAAATACAGTATCACACGAGAATACTGCACGTTTTCGGGATAATATGTAGCCTATGTTTTTATGTGTAGGTAGTTTTAAATAATTATTTAAAACTAACTACACCTGATGATGATTTATTTCGAAACCGGTCGTGTTATTTGTTAAAATTTATAATTATATCTTAAAATAGTGTATAAAGTGTAAGAAAAATTGTGTTTTATTAGTTTTCATAGCTACATAGTCTGATAAACACATAATCAGTTCTTTGCGTCGCGCAGTTGGGAAAAACCTTAATAAGGGGGCGGAAAAATTGTCAGCCACCCCGGTCGGCAGACACCCCCACGCTACGCCACTGGATCAATCTGGTCAAGTCGATTGGGCGATAGATTGTATGGTGTAATGGCTATCATAACATGCATATTATGTAATGGATTGTTGTGTTTTGTTTGATTAAAAGTCTACACCAATACATTGATTTTTCTGTGTTATTTCTAGTAGAACATCTTTTAAACGTGATGGCGAACTTCGACATAGATTGTTCATTCGTAGAATGCCTACGGCGATACATGCTCAAGTCACATGGATTCCTGTTTTTAGAAAGTAAGTTCCTGAACATTTAGAATTCTAGTTCGGCATTCAGCAACAAGAGTCGAGATACAGTAAGGTTTACCAAAATATATCTTTTGTGTCTGTGGCAGACCAAAAGGTTTCAGAGTTCGGAGCTATATAAAGTTCAAAATTAATTACGGATATTTTGGGAATAATAGAGGATCGGACTACATCGAAAATATTTAGTTTCATTAATATACTCAGAAATATTGAGACATTACTACTTGGTAAATGTAAAAAATATATTATTTTATGTGTAGTTTACTAATTCATTACATCTAAAAAGTACATTTTTTGTGGAATAAGTAAGCAAAACCTACATCATTAGTTTATTTACATCGTATACAAAAACATTCATTATGTTAAGTATGAACTTAAACGCACAAATATCGGACATATTTACAAATATGATCCGGCGGCCATATACTTCATACCTACTTCATACACAGTGACGCCACTCGTAATGACATCTACAGACACACGAATTTGGTACGGAGCGTACAGCGTTGTACGGCCTAACCGCCGGATTGCTCTACACACGCACGGATTTGGTACGGAGCGGACCAAATCCGATGCGGACAGTGGCGAACTCTTCGCCTTCCTCTTATGTAGGCCGTACAACGGTGTTAGAGTTGCCAACTCAGGGATTTACCCCCCAAAATTAGGGAAAATATCTACGGGGTTTACTAGGGGACAGGATGTTTAGAGTTTACTCCTTATGAATCAATTTGTATGTAATAATAAAAATTATTTCAATGTGTGTTTATAGCCAGGAATATGAAAATGTATTGGGAGTGAAATCAGATTTCGACAAGATAGTTTATGTTATTCATGTTAAACACATAACCTTTCTTTCTAGCTTATTATCTCTTAGACCTGTCAATGGTATAAGTATCAGTGGTAAAATTTGGTGAGAAATATTTTTGAGAGTTGGTGTCACTGCCCGTTATCAATGAATTGCGGGAATCATCGTCGTCGTTGAAAAACAGCAGTGTAAATAGAACTCTGTGCTATATGCAATAGAGCATAAAATCGAACACACGAGTGTCGAGCTTTTCGATCCTCTGCACCGTAACAAATCCGTGCGTGTGTAGCGACACCGGATTCGGTTTGCGGATATGGTCCGCTGTACGCTCCGTACCAAATTCGTGTCTGTAGACACCTTTAGTATGGAGCGTTTTTACGAGACTTGCGAAATTTTGTATACAAATCGCTGTACCTTCGAAAACATTGGCTTTTTATATACGGTTTCTTCTGAGAATTTACTCAAATTTAAGATTTCTATTCATTTAAGTAATTTTAAAAAAGTACGATCCCCTATCGGGTAAGACGTTCATTGCGCTCTTTAAGGCGCTGAGGCCATTAACGTGACAGAAATAGGTTACTTAATTAAATAGGAAGCAAATAATTTGCCTAAATAACATCAATACAATCAGTTATGTGATATCAATGACCTTAACAGCACCGTAAAGAGCGTGATGTTATTTTATTTAGTTATTTTTCTGCCTAAACATCTTGACATAAGCAGTAGATCATAATTATGTCCAAAATTATATTTGTAAGTTATTTGAATTTGATATAATATACAACACCTACTACTGCAGTGGGCTTCGACCTGAAGGGCACTTCTGCTAAATAAAATCTGCATTTAATACAATAACAATCAAGTCCCCATACGCTAAAACTGTCAAAGGGTGTTTTTATAAACGTGAAACCAACGTGCAACGCGCTCTGGTATAAACGTCAAAATCCGTTCATGCTAACATGTCGCTTCTAGACGGGTCTGGATAAGTTTTGAGGGTGCAAAAATTCTAAAGTCTTTTATTTTTTGCATATAGTTTCCGGACCTTCTTCTTAGTCTAAAATTTGATTGTGCCATTTTGGATGGCTGCGTTTGTAGCAATTTAGGTTTTTGTGTCTTTCATGGATATTGGCCCAAAAGTAAATTATAGCTAAAAATTTTACTTTCACGATATTAAGGAAAGAGTAACCGATGCACATATGCAGTTTGAGTCGCATCCAACCAGGGGTTTCCTGGTATTCGGCTACTATATAAAACATGGTCCCACCAGGCCCACAACTATTCTAATGTCTGACAAATCTTAAAAAACTGTTTAGAGTGTTAATATCTGAGTCTGTAAGAAAGATGTGCCACATTCGGCAATTTCGTATAAAGATATTCCATTTTTTTTCCTCAAACTCGCTATAAAAACTACTAATGAAACTTTTAGTTAGTAGAGTTCATATCTATATGATGATTATGGTGTTATAAAACACTTTCTATAAGTTTAACCATCCATGTTTACCCGCGGGATTTTTTTATTAGAATGTAAAAAACCAACTTTTATCATGTATCAATGGCGAATACGGGGTGCGGGCCTCTCGCCACGCGGGGAGGGGCCCAAGTTTCATATTAATACGACAAAATGAAATGACAATTTATGTGACAACTTGACAAGTAATAATGTTCTAAATGCGAAATTTATAATTTCAATTTTAAATTTATTTCATGTTTAATGATACCAAGACGAGACCATAATATTATGACTCGCCAATAAAAAATTTCTTCAGATCTCGTCTAGAACCTTCTGACTCCACTCTACGTTCTCTAACTCTATAAAGCTTGAATTTACAAACTCGTAAAGTAGAAAATAGGCTTAAGATAAAAAATATTTTAGTCACTGTTCATAGCTTTTCTGTTAGAGAACACAATGTTCTGGCACAACGACGACGCTCGAATATTGCTAGTGTGGGGTGTGCCTTATACAAAAGCTCATGAAGTAATGAAACGCTCAAGTTATGCATTTTGACTCATTAGACGGATCGCGCTAGCTGTTTTTTAGTGGGAAGTGGAAAAATTCTAATGTTGCTGAATTTTTTCTGTACCTATATGTAGATGATAGAGTAGTCCCTAGGGAGTTAATAATTAAGTTTTGTGCCATGTCTGCCTATTGCCTTTTCAGCAATTCGATTATTTGTGGTTAATTTTTCCGTGGCTGCGTAACGTGAGACTTTAAAAAAATAAAAAGTCAAGGAGTGTTCCCAAAAAGGCAAGCAAAGTTTAAAATTGATGTAATTCAAAGGTCAGTTATACAAAAAAAAAATAACTTAAAGATAAAAAAATCATAGCTTCTAATACTATTTACTGTACCTACGCGGGCGGAGCTGCGGGCATCAGCTAGTTTTAACATAAAACTAACAAGCAATAATAAATAAATAAAACTTCAAAAATAAAAAAACCTTTTATTTCCAGTTTCACAAATTAATGCTTTTTATAATACTAATTAAATTAAATTAAGACTAACGTTAGGTATTATAAACCAATTATTTTATAAGACTAACATTATTATAAATAAATGCTAAATATATTGAACATAATATATCGAAAAGCAGTACAAGGATCGGTCCACATTCGTACGTAGTACTCTAATGTTTCACTAGGCTCGACTTGGTGGGGCTCTGCCGTGCCCCTAGATATAAAATTGTCAACGGGATGAATAACAATATATACAAATATTATTTTGTTGGTTTGTAAAATGTATTTAATTATATAAATTATTACAATAAATTAATAACCTAATAAATAAGTCCTTAACCACGAGTATTAGAAACATGTATTCAGCAACCTACGTATAAAATTCAAGCGTTGAAATATTTTTTTTTTTTTAAATAATACTATATATACAATAAATATGATGTAGCTGAAGAGACTATTCGGTTAAACGACTAATTTTAAGAACTAAAATTAGGTATTTGAAATTGTAATTTTTTTGGTGTTAGATAACCGAAGTTTCATGTGGAAGCCTATCGGATATCAAATTTTATTGTGCATTTATGTATTGTATAAAATCAGGCGACAATTACATTCAGCTTCGTCATTCGTGCTACGCAAACAAAGTTGCGGGCAAAAGCAAGTTTAAATTTTGTAATCGGTGTAAAATGCGAAATATAAACATTTTGAAATGTAATGAATGAATGACATTTTATCACACACATTTACGTACATGTGTAATGTGTATGTTGTAGTGCGAATATTCCACAATACTTCGACCGCATATTATAATAATATTATTTTTGCATTTTATTATTTAAACCCTCCATGAAAAAGGCACAAACTTGGAATATAGATTCTTTATGACTTAATAATATTAAATACGTGAACTTTATTTAACGATTATGTGTTTTGGAGCGCTTTTAGCTTAGGGAAACTAAAAAACTTAATTTCTCGAATCGCAGTCGCTTAATGTGGCACAAAATTTGGAATTAGGCCTATTTTAGTGGCCTTAAACAGAAAATAGTCGTTTATCACACTTTAGAATTTTTGCCGGTACTGTTTTCAAAAAATGACCCTAAGTCTTTTTTTACTGGACGAAAACGACGCAAATTAAGTCTCCATACTCTGGAAGCTGTCCCAGTTAAGATACCATTAATATTTTAAACTTTAAATCAATATTGCCACTTTTATAGCCATATAAAATATCAACCACAAAAAATGGAATTGCTGAAAACGCAGTGGGCAGAAATGGCACAAAACTTAATGATAAGCTCCCCAGGGACTACATTATCAACACACAAAAATTCAGCGACTTTAGAATTTTTTCCACTTACCACCTCGAATACACCTAGCGCGACCCGTCTATTCACTTTAAATCCAATCAAAGTAAAATGAAAGTGTACTTAAAATACGAGAATTGAGCACACCACCTCGCTCGGTCGGAGATCTCCCTTTGGGGAGAACATATCCCACATTAGTGACCCTCGACAAAACTCGTATCCTTCTGGACATCATCATCGGCATCATCACTCCCCATCACTCCGCTCCACGCCAACCAGCTTCAGCCTCATCGGGTACTTCAACCACGATCTTCCTTTCGGGCTGCCATTATTCTCACATGTCTAAAAATACTTATAAGAGCTATATTATTATACAATGTTATATTATGAAAAGTAACTGGAATTTATAATAACTAAAAATACTGAAGTGCTATACTTATTAAGCAGACTCAAAGCAAATAATAAGATGCATTAGAGCGTAGGTGGAATCCTTTGTACCCACGCATCCATAACTTAATAAAACATTCATCCTATAATTTGTAGCAGAAGTAACCAATTATAAAAATAGTTCCTTTTCAGATCAGTACAAAGATTGGTACACCGTACCGTTACTGTTTATGAGTAATTTGGCAACGATAATATGGAACTTACAAGACTTGTTGGTGATACTGATAAGCGTGGGCTTATCGTCAAGATATTACAGATTGAATAAGTGGGCGGAGAAAGTTTTACAAATGAATAACGAGACAAAGCATTTAACTCCGGTAAGTTTTTGTATCTTGTGGCAATAAGGGTTAATTCACACCGAAATGAAAAGTGACATGACGTTGCATTTTGAAGATAGCTATTTAAAATTCAACTTTATTCATAATACAAGAAAATACATGTTTCATTGTAACCCCATTGTTGACCCTCGAGGCAAACGGAGGTGTCATATAAGTTTGACATGTATGTCTGTGTACGTAAGTCTATCTGTGGCGTCGTCGCTTCAGGTGAACCGATTTTGATCTATTTATTATGATGTGTAAGTCTTTGAGAAGGAGGCGAGCTCCGGGACATCTTTGAATCGTCGATCTCACACTTAAGACTGATCTTAAGTGTCAGTTCTGGCGTTCTACCGGTAATGACATACGAAGCCGAAACGTGGACACTCACCGTAGGGCTGGTTCACAACTAATTCAAGGTTGCTCAGTGTGCGATGGAAAGAGCAATGTTGAGGGTATCTCTGGTGGATAAAATACTTTATTTGCCAGAGAACTAAAGTCAACGAATTAGCACGCTGAAGTGGAAGTGGGCCGGCCGTGTCTGCAGACGGACAGACAATTGATGGAGCAGACAAGTATTAGAGTGGAGACCACCCTTAGACAAACGTAGGACGTCCTGCGGTACGATGGACCGACGATTTGAAGAAGGTGGCTGGCAGCGGATGCATGAGGGCTGCCCAAGATAGGGATAGTTGACGCTCATTGGGGGAGACCTACGTTCAGCAGTGGACGGTGATAGGCTGATGATGATGATGATGATGATGATGTGTGAGGTGTCACAATAGATATTATATAATAACTCACCGATCATCAGCTCACTTGCTATTTTCTGGGAGTTACTTACTTTTTTAAATTTTATTTATTCACAGAACATGAAGACCTTGAAACTGCACACATGGCGTCGCATCAGAATAGCGTACGTGCAGCAGGCGACTCTGGTGAGGAGGGTCAACTCGGACCTGGGCGTGCTGGTGCTCATCTCCACCGCCTTCAACTTCTACTTCATATGCCTGCAGTTGTTCCTGGGGTTTGCGTAAGTTTATACTGAGGTGACTGTTAACCGTTTGATACGTTTAACTAAACCAATAAACTGCATCGTTAACAGATTGACGACCTCTGTGGCTCAGTGATTCAGCGTGTTGGTGCTCAAGCCGGGGGTCATGGGTTCAAATCCCGCCGAAGGAACAAAAAGTTTTTCTGTGTTCCTGGGTCATGGATGTGTACTAAATATTATATGTAGATTATAATAAAAATCTTAAATACGAGTATATGTACCTATAGTATAAAAATATTAAATATACTTCCCGTTGTCTGGTACCTGTAACACAAGTTCTTCGGATACTTAGCACGGGACCAGACGACCTGGTGTGAAGCGTCCATAGATATTACTATTATAGACTTAGGGTCAATTCACACGGAAATGAAACATTACGTGACACGGCACTAAATTTTTGAGATAGCTATTCAAATTTGAACTTTATTAATTAAACAAGAAGATACATGTTTTATCGTAAGATTTCGAATGTCAAGTATCACCGCGCTGTACAGTGCACGCGCAGTGTATGACAAATGTCATGTGACACTTGTTTCTTTTTGTGTAGTGAGTAAAGTGCAATCCTTACGTTGTGAAGTGACCTTCAGATAAAGACTAATTTTGTTAAAGTGCATAATTCCCTTGTTACTTGGGAAAATAATACTGTAGTTAAAATATCACCATGTTACCTAAGATTTCACTATTCAGAAATCTCATCGTTATGTCGAAATCAATCTCATTAGCTATCTTATATCTATCACCATGTTTACCTAAGATTTCACTAATCAGAAATCTCATCGTTATATCGAAATCAATCTCATTAGCTATCTTATATCTATCACCATGTTTACCTAAGATTTCATTATTCAGAAATCTCATTGTTATATCGAAATCAATCTCATTAGCTATCTTATATCTATCACCATGTTTACCTAAGATTTCACTAATCAGAAATCTCATCGTTATATCGAAATCAATCTCATTAGCTATGTAATATCTATTACCATGTTTACCTAAGATTTCATTATTCAGAAATCTCATCGTTATATCGAAATCAATCTCATTAGCGACATATACTGATATGTCGCTAATGAGATTGATTTCGATATAACGATGAGATTTCTGAATAGTGGCTAATAGTGAATAGCAACTGTGCTAATCTTTTAACACGCGCTTGATTATTTTCCACGTATCTTTCTTCCTGCCAAGACCAGCTATTTTTACAAATTAAAGACAGTTTATAATCTCTCTCGTCTCGTCTCGTTTTCAGTCACGGTCTATCGGAGCTTCTGCTGAATAGAATATACTACATCATATCGTTCTCCTGGCTGTGTTTCCGGGCGTCTCTATCTGTACTGTCCGCTGCGGGTGTCAACAGACTGTCTAATGCCGTGCTACCGGATCTGTACCAGTGTCCACTCGAGTTTTATAATGTGGAGGTAAGCATTTTATGTATAAAAGGACATATAGAATTTCAAACCCAGCCATGATGACTATTAAAAACTTAGGCCTTTCATCCTTATTGGACGATTTAAACAGTATTCAGTAGTAGAGCGAAGTAACCACTCTTGAAATACTGTAGTGCCTGGGACAGTCGGTTTTTAAATATTATCGTATGGTTGCCCAAGCACATACGGCATTCTCACAACCAGCCTAGGAATGACTGGTCAATACGTCTGGGGCCAACCATGTGCGGGTTTCTTCACGATGTTTTCCTTCACCGTTAGAGCGTCCGTATAATGTACTTGAGATCTGAAAAAGTCTCATTGGTACACGCCACAACCTGAGATTTGAACCTGCACTCTCTCGAGTGCGAATCAAACGTTCTACCTACTAGGCTATGGAGCTCTACGATGATGACTATTAACTGGGTTTCAAATGGTATATATAGTACATGAGCCAAGTAGAAGCCCAAATTTGATTATTATTGTAATTAATAGCAATTTACCGCAAAATAATACCCACAACCTGCAAGCAAATGTATGAGTGCACGCATATTAGCATGCGTAAAGCACTTCAATCCTCCTACATTGCTTATGCGTACACTCAGAAACAAGATCATGCAAACACCACCACCACCCAAGCAACAATATCAGCAATATCGTCAATATCAGAAGAGGTAGCAAATATTATTATGTATGAGCGTTTACGTTTTTATTAACTGCCACTAAAGTTATGTAGAAGCAGAAAATTGAATAAAAAATATGAAGAATAATAGTCTAACCTGTATTTTAAGCCAAGTTTAACATCTTTATCGAGCTACTTAAGACTTAGCGCAGCGGGTCTTAGATATTAACAACTTCGTAGGAAGTTCAGCAATAAAGTTACCAGCGAGAAATAGATGTGAACCATATTTTAACCGTCATTTCTTTGTAACTTTAGTTTAGTATTCAATGACAGAGTTTTTGCAATGCGACAGATTATGTAAATTTAATGCCTAATTTATGTGTACTAATATAACAAAGAGGAAAGGTTTGTTTGTTTGAATCGAATAGACTCCGAAACTACTGGAACGATTTTTATGAAATTCGACACTGATATAGAGTAGACTACGAGGAAGGATATAGACTAGATTTATCGCGGAAAAGCTTACGGTTTCTGCGAAATTAACTTAATCGCGCACGAAGTTGCGGGCAACATCTAGTTTTGATATAAAACCGTAAGGTCGATTCTGGTAATTATATCCTACATTAAGAGAGCTACGATTCAGTTCCAATAATATGTTAAAACTGCAAAATGGTATTCTCATAAACGTCAACGGAAAACGTAGTAAATACACAGTCATATCCACACTAAGTTTCATCTTTCTAACTCTAACAGTTTCGGCAGTAGGCCAATGACGGCCGGAAGGATGGACCTGATGAAACTATAAGCGTTTTGAGAAGTGAACGATGGAACTCTAAAAATATAATTATAATAATAATAATATAGTTTTGTTAGTTTCATACATTTTAAATACCTTACGAATTTAGCTTAAAATATAAAACGAGCGTTGTTAAAACCGAACATTGAATACGTATGCTTGCTCACTACCGACCGGCAAATGACCAACGAGTTTGAAAGTGCGCCATAGCTTGATATAATGTCCGCGGAAAATACCGCTTGTTAGCGCTTGCTGGCGCTAAAGAAAAAAAAACAGATTATCGGCCACCGGACACGTTTGCTAACTTCAATACTGCTAATAATCCGCCATTTTGCTTATTTAATGCCAGCGGTCGCCATTCTGCTCACGTTTTTTTGTTAGCGCCATTTTCCGCGGAACACAGCCATTGTAATATCCTTCGTACCCATATTATAAGACCAGACCATAATTACCGCACTTACTCTAACAAAACAAATTGTATACCTATGTATTTATTTTAAAAGATAGTGGTAACTATAGGATGTAACGTGCGAGGGAATCGATAATATAGAATGAATATTTTAAACGTTTCATCTTTCATG
This sequence comes from Glaucopsyche alexis, assembly GCA_905404095.1. Classification (NCBI taxonomy): domain Eukaryota; kingdom Metazoa; phylum Arthropoda; class Insecta; order Lepidoptera; family Lycaenidae; genus Glaucopsyche; species Glaucopsyche alexis. The sequence continues at coordinate 21,114,507 of FR990050.1, forward strand.
CGTAAACTGCTTATAATTATTTCCTTAAAACCCTACAGGACTCAATAATAAAATAACTTATTTGGTTGCGCCGGTATCGCATTTTGAATTGGACGCGTAAAGTTAATGTGAAATTAATCATTGATTTGACGTTGTAATCACTTCCTATTCCCATTTCCCTTCCGCACATACCGTTCTCGTGCACCAGAACGAGACGATTGATGTTAACAGTCCACTAACGCGCAACCATTATTAATATATTTACAGATAGAAAGACTTCAAAAGCAATTAAGTGAAGAGTTTGTTGCCTTGAATGGGCTAGAACTGTTTTATATTAGAAGAGGGATATTGTTACAGGTATAAAAGTTTATGTATATAATTAAATAGCCATTATTATTTGTTATAAAACATATCTATAATAATATGTTTTATAACATTTTATATGTTATAAGACATATTATAACATATTATAATGTTTCAGATGGCGGGAGCCGTTTTCACGTACGCACTGGTTCTGATTCAATACGACTCTGAACAGAATACTAGTAATGTTCCGGAAAATGTCACAACCCTAGCATAAAAAATAAACATTCAGACTTCATCTTATACTTTAAACGAGCAAATCTTGTATGTTTATAATCGGAATCTCGGAAACGGCCGCAAGTACAGATATTTCCATGAAATTTTATAATCCATCTAACTAGATTTTATCTCTGAAAATCTGCGCATTTTTATGTTACCTATAATAACTATTTAAAAACGTTTTTCCTTTCGTCATGTACCTATTATGAAATGAAATGGCTTTATAAACATCGAACATTTTGCGTTGTTGGCAATTTTGTGTCTCGGGTTTAAATCCGAGTTAGACGAATATTTTTGTGATACTTTGTTTTATATTTCTTTATTATTATTTTATTGATTATTTTATCGTTGTGCTAAAAGTCTGAGCAGATACTTACAGTTTATATTTTTAAACATTTATTGTACTCATGGAGCTAGAACAAAAGCTTTGACCTCCATGATTGTACCTACTGCTTTATATTATGGATGCAATAAACTTATAGAATGTTTATCGATACGAATTATACTATCATCAAACAATAATATTCAGTCTATTTTACTGCTCGATCCTCATACTATTTTATACACTTTCCAATGAGGGTTTTAGTACCGATTTCACCAATTCCTGTTTAAGATAATCGTTGATTAAATATCATAATATTATGTCACTTGTTCTTTGTATTAATATGTAATGCATTGGTTGGCTTTTCTAATAAAATATTTTTGTGGCTTCAGACTTTATTGGGCACCTATTTAGGTGGTGATCAGCAGATGACTGACTCTCGCAGGAAGATATTATACCTAATAATAACTCCCCACACCGATTTCGGTGACGGTGGCTGGGTTAATTGAAACCAGACCAGTTACGCAGGAGTAATTTTATAATGCACAAGTGTGTGCGCAGTACACAAGAGCCTCTCTCTCTTCCTTTACTCTCGTAATCCAGTGGGATAGATAACCGACACGACTGACGAGAGATCAGGCGCAGGTCTGTTTTACATGCTCACCCGATACATGGATCATCTTTCTTGTCAATCAGGTGGTTAACTTGCATTATCCTAACCAAACTTGGAAACAACATTTTTTGTTGTTCCAAATTCCAATGCGGGAATCGAACCCACGACGTCCGACTCGAGAGCTAATGCTCTAACCACTAGACATTGGAGGCTATTATACCTACATAGACATAAGACATACATAATAATATCGCACATATATCGTTGTAATCAAATAAGCTGAGTCTACACTTCTGACGACCTTTAGAATGTTGGCGCTTAAGCCGTAGGTCGCGGATTAGAATCCCGCCCAAGGTAACAAAAAGTTTTTTGTGTTCCTGGGTCATAGATGTGTAATAAGTAATATGAATATAATATAATAAAAATCTTAAATACGTATGAACGGTAGAAATGAAAGAGATGGTATTATATTTAGACAGACGGTTAGCACTAACAAGCGTTGGTAAAATTGGGACTAAAACTATAAAATATCACTTAAACAGTGACGATCAAGTTTGTCTATTTAACGAGGGAACCTCTCAGTCTACCACTTTAGCCTACATCAAGAATATCGCATTGTTTAGTAACTATTGCTGTATTAAGCGCTGTGCGCTGTAAGGCAATAGATATCGAACGAGCAATGTATAACGCTTCGAAAAGTTTGATGAATAAATAGTAAATTAGTAATAGTTCTTAAATCCTGTCATTAAATATGCAAAGGTAGTAAACTGTACACTACAGACTTGATTATCTTCACTTGGACAAGGATAATGGCAGCTTACTGCTGGTCACCAAATTATATTGCACATATAAGCATGTAAGATTCAAATACATATATGCAATTTTCAGAATGCTGAAATAACTATTGTTTTACATGTTGGCATGCTAAATATTGAAAGTAATGGAATGACAATATATGTAAAAGTGTTAAAAGATGGGCCCATGCGAGTTTCTTACGGCGGTTTTTTAGACTACATAAGGTCAATGTTTCTTTTAAAGGGCAATGTATACGTTTTTACAACAAAATTCCAAAATACTTACAAATATTATCTGTTAATAAGTTTACAAATATTATTAAAAAACAACTTCAACAAAAAGGATACTATAAAATATCTGAGTATCTAGAAGATAAAAATTCTTGGAATATAAATTAGCCTTAAATATGTACTTATAATAACAAATATTATTTTCAATGTAATTAATATTAATTATATTATTGTAATATTTATATATTATTATCTAATTTATATTAACATGTCCAAATTTTGTAATGTGCAAATTATGGAAATAAACAATTTTGAGTTTGAGTTTTCCTCGGCGGGTTAAGGTTGAACCGGTGGTAGTTTTTTCTGTTGACATTACGAAAAAAAATAGCTTGTTAAGTTTTATTTGGAAATAAATATTTTAATTAGTAAATTATTATCTATATCTTTACTAAAAATAATGAAGAGGGAAGATTTCATTGTTTGTTTGTTTGCATTGATTGAATAATATGCTCCGACACTGGACCGATTTTGATAAAATTTGGCACATACGTAGAATAGACCACAGGGAAGGTCATAGGCTACTTTTTATCACGACAAAATGTAACGTTCTTGCGGGATTTCATATTGCATGCACGAAGACGCGGCACACAAATTTTGTTGTGTCTTTTTATATGACTAAAATTAAGCCCGCGTGTTCGTGCGCCCTGAAGTTAATCTTGCGGAAACCGTACATTTTTCCGTGATGAAATGTAGCCTTAATATAAAATTAGTAAATTTTTTATAATTAATAAGCATAAAATATTTTCCAAATTACATCAAAATCAGTCCATTAATTTCGGAGCCTATGCAATGCAAACAGACATACAAACAATATAAATTAGGTATATTTATAATGTAATGTTTAATATATTATTACATTATATGTACCTAAATATATATTAATGTCTAATGTCACAATACAACAATTTCTAATCAGGAATATTAAAATCTATCATTATAAGGCTTATGAGGAATTCCCAAAATTGCTAACAGGGGTACTGAAAGCAGCTGAAACAACCCCTAAAAATCGTATTAACGCGACTCAACCCTAAAAGGACGTTCACCCAAACTTTATTGCATTGTATAATTAACGTAATAAGGTTAATTAAAAACCACTTGAAATATAAATTAACGGGTTGTGCAAGAATTTCAAAGTAGGGTGAAAAGGCATTTTGTAATTAAATAAATAAAACTCAGAAGGTTATCCATTATAAATTTTAAAATATTTAAGTAGGTAGGTAAGTAGTAAGTCTCTCGGACTTATTATGCAGCTTTTGTCACATTATTCTATTGTTACTGATAATATTAAATTATTGTTAAATTTTTGTTGGCAAAAAGATTTAAAAACTCGATGTACATTTGTCAGAACAAATCTTCATACAGTATTAATTTATGCCATGTTGGTTTTCACCATACCCAAAAGTCTCAAAAGTGGTGTCATTTAACTGGAGATACTTTTTGCCTCAGCATGCCTCGTCTATAATATTATATACATCTATGCTAGCGACCTAGCCGAATTATCATTGACACGGTTGATTATTATCACCATGCGACCCATATACATCCAGTACTACAAAACTTGTATTATATCTTAATTTATGTATTCCTGAAGCAAGACATTTATCAAATCTAACTCAAAGCAACCCGATAATGAAATCTCATAACTTTTTAGTTCAGCTTTTACTTTGGAATTAATCAGTTTGACTTTTGTCTACAAACTTTTCCTTCTAATCATCAAATCATTTGTTATTCAAAACTGGGGTTCTGTATTTGCATTATTTTATAAGCTAGAATTTATTTGACTGTATTTTTTTGTTATCATACGGAAGCATTCCAATGTTAACCACCGCAGACCACAAGCACTTGAAGTTTATCTAAGTCTATACTAATATTATAAGGCATGTATTTAAACTTGCGACAAAACAATAAAATTTAGGATGTGAAAATACTCAATATTGAATACTAAATTACCAAGTTGGCGAAAGAATGTAAGGAACAAAAAATTACTAATCTGGTGACTAAATAATACCACTGAATTTTCCAAACTGGAAGACAGATTATGTTTTAGCGACTAAATAACCATCTTGGCGACAATTTGTGAGTACACATTTAATTTAAGAATAGGCACATATATTTTCCCTGATTTAGGTAACTCAAAAACCATACAAGCAGTGAAAGGAGCGCACACAAAAAAACCATAAAGGAGCGTACAAAATTCCCATTTTTTTATTTTTCTCGGTTTTAGGGAGGTGTAGATTATTGTGTAGATTAATTTTGAAATTTAAAAATGGCGGATATTTATTTTTCGTAAAATTGATATGGGTGTCGTTTACCAGGTTTTTGGGAGTGCTGGATACGAAAATGACATTCGTTTTGAAATTCCAATATGGCGGACATACTTAATTTCATAAAAATAATATGGGTGTCCTTTTATTGGTTTCTGGGGGTGATGATTACAAAAAAGTCATCCATTTTAAATTTCCTTAGTAACCCAACAACCTCATATTTTCTTCATGATGGGAGAAAAAGAAATTTGAAAATCCTGAATTTTCCAACATTTCTATAGCTTTATACATCTAGGAATGTATCTCAATGTAGAGAATTTACTATGTTTTTATAAAGTTGATTCTATCTCGGAAACGGTGCATCCTACTGAAAAAATAATGAAAATTTCGCCCTCCTTTGGAACCCCGCAACATCATATTTTCTTCATGATGGGAGAAATTTTTTTTCGAAAATCCTGAATTTTCCAACATTTCTATGGCTATAAACATCCGTCGTATCTCAATGTACAGCATTTACTTCTTTTTTTATAAAATTTATTCTATCTCGGAAACGGTGCATCCTATTGAAAAAATAATGAAAATTTCGCCCCCCTTTGGAATCCCGCAACATCATATTTTCTTCATGATGGGAGAAAAAAAAATTTCGAAAATCCTGAATTTTCCAACATTTCTATAGCTATAAACATCCGTCGTATCTCAATGTACAGCATTTACTTCTTTTTTTATAAAATTTATTCTATCTCGGAAACGGTGCATCCTATTGAAAAAATAATGAAAATTTCGCCCCCCTTTGGAATCCCGCAACATCATATTTTCTTCATGATGGGAGAAAAAAAAATTTCGAAAATCCTGAATTTTCCAACATTTCTATAGCTATAAACATCCGTCGTATCTCAATGTACAGCATTTCCTTTTTTTTTTTTATAAAATTGATTCTATCTCGGAAACGGTGCATCCTATTGAAAAAATAATGAAAATTTTCTCCCCCCTTTGAAATCCCGCAACATCATATTTTCTGCATGATGGGAGAAAAAAAATTCGAAAATCCTGAATTTTCCAACATTTCTATAGCTATAAACATCCGTCGTATCTCAATGTACAGCATTTACTTCTTTTTTTATAAAATTGATTCTATCTCGGAAACGGTGCATCCTATTGAAAAAATAATGAAAATTTCACCCCCTTTGGAACTCCGCAACATCATACTTTCTTCATGATGGGAGAAAAAAAATCGAAAATCCTGAATTTTCCAACATTTCTATACCTGTAAACATCCGTCGTATCTCAATGTACAGCATTTACTTCTTTTTGAAACGGTGCATTGTATTGAAAAAATAATGAAAATTTCGCCCCCCTTTGAAACCCCGCATCATCATATTTTCTTCATGATGGGAGAAAACATTTTTCGATAATCCTGAATTTTCCAACATTTCTATAGCTATAAACATCCGTCGTATCTCAATGTACAGCATTTACTTCTTTTTTTATAAAATTGATTCTATCTCGAAACGGTGCAGCCTATTGAAAAAATAATGAAAATTTCGCCCCCCTTTGGAACCCCGCATCATCATATTTTCTTCATGATGGGAGAAAAAAAAATTCAAAAATCCTGAATTTTCCAACATTTCTATAGCTATAAACATCCGTCGTATCTCAATGTACAGCATTTCCTTTTTTTTATAAAATTGATTCTATCTCGGAAACGGTGCATCCTATTGAAAAAATAATGAAAATTTCGCCCCCCTTTGAAACCCAGCAACATCATATTTTCTGCATGATGGGAGAAAAAAAATTTCGAAAATCCTGAATTTTCCAACATTTCTATAGCTATAAACATCCGTCGTATCTCAATGTACAGCATTCACTTCTTTTTTTATAAAATTGATTCTATCTCGGAAACGGTGCATCCTATTGAAAAAATAATGAAAATTTCACCCCCTTTGGAACTCCGCAACATCATACTTTCTTCATGATGGGAGAAAAAAAAATCGAAAATCCTGAATTTTCCAACATTTCTATACCTATAAATATCCGTCGTATCTCAATGTACAGCATTTACTTCTTTTTGAAACGGTGCATCCTATTGAAAAAATAATGAAAATTTCGCCCCCCTTTGAAACCCCGCATCATCATATTTTCTTCATGATGGGAGAAAAAAAATCAAAAATCCTGAATTTTCCAACATTTCTATAGCTATAAACATCCGTCGTATCTCAATGTACAGCATTTACTTCTTTTTTTATAAAATTGATTCTATCTCGGAAATGGTGCATCCTATTGAAAAAATAATGAAAATTTCGCCCCCCTTTGAAACCCCGCAACATCATACTTTCTTCATGATGGGAGAAAAAAAAATCGAAAATCTTGAATTTTCCAACATTTCTATAGCTATAAACATCCGTCGTATCTCAATGTACAGCATTTACTTCTTTTTTTATAAAATTGATTCTATCTCAGAAACGGTGCAATCCTATTGAAAAAATAATGAAAATTTCGCCCCCCTTTGAAACCTTGCATCATCATATTTTCTTCATGATGGGAGAAAAAAAAATCGGAAATCCTGAATTTTCCAACATTTCTATAGCTATAAACATCCGTCGTATCTCAATGTACAGCATTTACTTTTTTTTTCTAAAATCGATTCTATCTCGGAAACGGTGCATTCTATTGAAAAAAATAATGAAAATTTCGCCCCCCTTTGGAGCCCCACAACGGTTCCCTATTTTTTCGCATAAAATCATATGTCATAACTTTACTTGGCATAATTTTATTTGACCTAATAGTAGTTTCGCATAATATTTATTTGTCATAACTTTCTTAGCATAACTTTTTTTTCGCATTATTACTAAAAGCATAATAATTGTTAGGCATACTTATTGTAAGGCATATATTTTTTACGCATAATATTCATTAAGAATAATATTTTTATGCATAATATTAAAAAGCATAAATATATTTACGCATAATGATATTTAAGCATATTATTATATTTACGCATACACCTTTGTAGCATTTTTTTTTCACATACCTACTAATGAATGATAAATTCTACTGGGTATGCGAGTTAAGACGAAATAACAATTATAATTGTAATTTTCGACTGATTACGAAATTAAACTCGGACTAAAAACACGAACTGCTATCTAAGAACATGCCGAGCTAATTATTTTAAACATGTTAGCGGCTTACGGGTGGCCCAAGGGCCACCCCGCCGCAACTTAACCTACTGTTTCACATGTGACACTAGGTATATGAGTGTAATACCTGCTTTAAATGTTTCATAAATATGCGTTTAATTACCTTAACCGTGTTTTCATTATGTCGTTCCATTTTATTCATATTTGTGCCTTGTGACAGAATGCCTTGAATGTATTATGACAAAAAAAATATGCCTAACGAGTTTATGCCGAAAAACAATTATGCCAAAGTATTATTATGACAAGAAAAATTATGCCTTACGAGTTATGCCTCATTAAATTAGGATTAACAATATTAGTCTAAATGATATTTATGCCTAATGATGTTGTATGCCAAGAAACCATTATGCCAAAGTATTATTATGCGTAGTAAAATTATGCCAACTGAGGTATGCCAAATGAAATTATGACAAATAAAATTATGGGAAAGAAGAGGATCCCCCCGCAACATCACATTTTCTTCATGATGGGAGAAAAAAAAATTCGAAAATCCTGAATTTTCCAACATTTCTATAGATTGATACACCCCTCGTATCTCAGTACAGCATTGTCATATTTTTTTCTATAGTCGCTTCTATCTCAGAAACGGTGCATCCTACTGCAAAATTTGCTCCCCCTTATTAATCTAGAAATCGCATATTTTCTTCATGAATGGCAGAAAAATTCATGAATCCTGAATTTTTAAAAATTCTATACCTACATAGCTGGTACTTTGAACTATATAACATACTGTAATAATAATCATCAATCCTAATTAGCATCCCAAAGATCTTTTAATTTAGTATTCATATTCATTTTCCGAAGATTGTATATTCTCCATTTTGGAAAATGAAATTGGAAGACAATTTTGTAATCAGAACCCCCAGAAACCGGGAAAAGGACAACCTCGTTAATTTTAACAACAAAAATTTACGCCATTGTGGAATTACGAAACCGATTTTATTTTCATATTATTCTGCACCCCCAGAAACCTAGAAAATGACATCCATGACAAAGAAAAACATACTCCAACAGTATCCAAAAATAGGATTTTCCGTAGTCTGTAAATTGAATTTTTAGTAGCCATTAATTTATCAACCAAATCTGGTTTATAGCTGCTTATATGGTATAATGGTCATCAACTCGGAAATTAAGTCACCAACTTATAAATGTCGGTGCTAATTTGGATTAAATTTCGCCTCTTTTTATCTGCCGACTTTAGAATTTTTTGTCACCCGAGTGTTTTCGCCAGTTTAGTAATTTAGTCGCCAACATATTAATTCGCTGCCAAATTCAGTAATACAGTATGCTCACGTGCAGCCGCCAACTTATTTTTTGTTCGCTCGATTAATTATATCCCATATTATAAAGAGGAATGATTTGGTTCTTTCTTTTTATGTTTGTTTGTATTGAATAGGCTTCGAACCTACATGACCGATTTTGATGAAATTTCCCACAGTTATAGAGTAGACCAAAGGCAAGGACATAAGGCATCTTTTGACGCGGAAAAATGTACGGTTCCCACGGGATTCTCTTTTGCACGCACAAAGTCTCGAGCAACGTCTGGTATTTTATAAATGTTTTATTTTTTGAGATTTCTTTAGTATGCTTCAAATTTTGACCAACATCAATAAATATAGTAAATACCTAGAGGCCGAGATATTCACAAAGACTACTTATAGTAAGGGCCCCCTAACGACATGACTGCTTGGCAGAAGACAACAAAGACAGAACGTAGCTTGAGAGCATCTCAACTAAAGTGGCGTTTAGAAGTGATTGATATGTTTATTTCATTTTTAATACAAATAACCAAAAATAACTTAAAGTTATTCACCAGTGTCTGTTTCGGTGGAAAAAACAACTGATAGTTTTTAAGTACCTACAAGATTTTACAAGCTTTTATTTAGTTTCACCTGTCCAGTTGTCTGTAATGGAATATGGTTAAATTTGACCCACTTTCCAGTTTCCAATTGAGCTGAAATTTTTCACGAATATGTAAATCGCGTGACAGTGCAATATTATGATGACATGGAGCTGATCTGATGATGGAGCTGGAAGGTGGCCATAGGAACTCCGTTATAAAACCACATAACCCTATCGAGTTTGGGCTCGTTTGATTCGTCTTGATGACTACTTTATCTTCAGATATACGGGGAGTAGTAAAAGTTTATTTAAAAATATATTTTTTTTATTTAATATACTTACCTATAGTAATAAAAATTGCATTATTTATTGCAACTAAAAAGTAGCTGAAACGACGAGAAAAACTGAAATAAAAATAAACCGCCACAAAAGTAACTACATACTTTTTTGTGGCGGTTTATTTTCATTTCACTTTTATTTGCAACGTAAAAGTAGTTTTAATTGAAACGTATAAATACTCTTGAAATTAATTGAAAATGCACGGGCAAGCTTCCTATAATGAGCAGCTCCATCGAACGATCCCGGAGGGTGTGCTGTATGTTTGCGGCTTAAAGAAAATTTATCGAAACATTATTGGTACATAACGTATGCAAATATTTTGCTCCTCATGGGACACGTTCGAGGTTGTAATCAAAATTGAGGAACAAATCAGACGTACAGTCAAAGTAAGGGTCTTCTCACACGTACCTACTACAACCACATCACACCGACGCGACAAAATATGGTCAAGCTATTGACTATGCGTACTAAATTTCATGGTAATACTTGCAGTTGTTCCCGAGATTCTGATTATATATGTTACAGTTAAAACTAGTTTTTAGATAGAACGCGTTTTCTCTAGTTAGAACTTGTTTTTACTAAGCACCTTTGTTAAAACTAGAATTAACTAAGGCTCAAAATTTAATATCAGTTAAAACTAGTTCTTACTAATCAAAACGCGTTTTTCCAAAGACTCGCAGTTAAAACTATTCTAACCGAGGGTAAAGTTCATCGTATACTGATTCGCAAGACGTCACACGGTTCTGTAGACAAAATGCAATCGATAATTTTGACGTCGGACTTCGAAATCAAAAATGTATGGAATTTGACATAAGTCATCGTTAAAGACACGTCGCTTGCGATGCCTCATGTCAAATCACATACATTTTGTTTTTGAACTTCGCCATGGAAATAATCGAATACATCTTGAGAAAAGGCCCTTGGCCTCTAGTCAAGATGCATATGTCCCGCGATAAAAAGTAGCCTATGTGATTTCTCGAGGTCTACTTTATATCTGTGCCAAATTTTATAATAATCGGTTTAGTAGTTTTTACGTAAAACTGTAAATCCCACGGGAACCGTAAATTTCCCAGCGATAAAAAGTAGCCTATGTCCTTTCTCAAATATTTTATTTTCATAAATTTCATTTAAATCAATTTAGAAGTTTTAGCGTTAAAGACGGACAAACAGACACACACACTTTCCCATTTATAATAAATATTAGTGTGGATTGTCACCTTAGCAACTACTAGTCGATGTTCTCTAAACTGTTTCTTTTGTGTAAGATTATTAATTTTACTAGGTAAGTATATAATAATGTCTCTATGTCTTAAATCTCATAATAAATATTTTTAAAACTATATTTAGCTTTAAATCCAAAATTAGTTTCCCTAGTGCTCGTTTTAACTAAAAGTCAGAGTTACAACTAGTTTTATCTTAAAATCAAATATATTCGTAGATAATTCCAGTTTTGACTATGTATTTCTAGTTTTAACAAAGGCATTTAGTAAAACCTAGTTTTAACTAGGGAAAACGAGTTATAACGAAAAACGGGTTTTAACTGTAACATATATATATATATATATATATATATATATATATATATATATATATATATATATATATATATATATATATATATATATATATACAAGAATTTCTCGTTCAAAAAATAAGATTACTAACCTACTCGTGACATTATACGATGTTTTCTGTGGGTGATTATTATCATTTAATACACCATTCTATTTTTGCTTTCCTGATAATCGATTTCAATTTCTCATACCATAATTATAATTTAAATAATATTACCTACCTATCTGGATAGGTAAAACATACCTACTTGATATTATTAGTAGCTCTTTCCATTTAAAATCGCATCATCCGACTAGTATAACAGTTTTTAAACAATTTTATTCCAGTGTTTTTAAGCAAATCTTCCAATATCGTTACCGGCTTAACTCGATGTAGAGATTTTCCGGTCTCCAGAGAGTGCGCACGAAAGGGTTTTTACATCAGCTTAAATACGTTACAGGATATAAAAAGTAATAAATGAAAGAGATATTGTCGATTGTAATAGATATAATAGGATTTAGCTGAAGATCAATGTCTTAGTCTGAGGATCAGTCCACACTGAAACGAGACGCGGCGCTGGATTTTTAAGATATCGGTCCAAAATTTAACTGCAGCGTTGCATCGCGTTACATCGCGTATTGTTACGTCGCGTCGCGTCTCGTATCGGTGTGACATGACCCTAAAAATTGTAAATGTGTGTGTGTTACGTCATCACGCTTAAACGTGACGTTTGACGTGGCAAAATGTACAGTTTTGCGGATCCGGATTTCAATAACACAACGTGGACAACAATAGGTTAGTATTATATAAAATTTCGATAACGGTGGCTGGATTCGTTGAAAATAGTCCTAATACGCAGAACCTATTTTAATAGCGCCCAAGTGTGTGCACACTATACAAAAGCATTCTCTCTCTTATGACCGAGAGGGACGGATGACTGATACGAGTCAAGCTCAAGACGTCGAATATAGGACCAACTTTGTAAGTACATATGCATCGGACGCATGGATCATCTTTCTTGTCACACAATAATGGTGATCAGCCTAATTCCTTCAACAAACAAAACATCATTTTCTATTGTTCCAACGCGGGGATCGAAACCAAGAATTCTGGAGTCGAGAGACAAGCTCTAAACCATGGGGTTTTAAAGTTCTTTAAATACTTGTTTAAGACTGAAAAGTATAGTTGACCTTTTTTCTGACTGGCCTTATATTATTTGTTTGTATACAAAGTTTACTACGTTGTTTTATAATATGTTTTTACGCAATTTGTGCCTCTAAAATTTCCTAGAATAAAATCTTATTAGTCCCACGCTTAGGGATAATAAGGGTCACTTATTAGACTAAAATAACATTTCATAAACTCTATCATTTACAACTCTGTATTTTGTATCTTCATAAGCGGCGTGCATACTAAACTGAATGCAAATTTCACTGATGTAGCTTAACTTTTCTAGAATTTTCAATTTAATATCTTAAATTTAATATAATAAATTGAAAGTTTGACGACCTCTATGGCTCAGTGGTTGAGCGCGTTGGTGCTTAAACGTTGTGTAGGATCGAATCCCGCCGAAGGAACAAAACGTTTTTTCTCTTTTCATGGATCATGGATGTGTATTATAAATGTGTAAAATGTATATAAAAGTATTAATATACTTCCCGTTGTCTGGTACCTGTAACACAAGTTATTTGGATACTTAGCATGAGACCATACTGACGTGGTGTGAAGATATTACGAAGAACGTCCATAGATATTATTAAAAGTAGATGATCGACTTAAGAATGATACTAATAGGTTGGGGAAAAAGTCTTTTCGCATTATAGTATGTATGAACTTGTCATAAAATATCTTGGGCTATACCAATTGTATCTGGCTGATTTTGGTATCATTAAAAAGTTTTAATTTTACAGAAGACAATTCCAAATTCAAATTAGGTAAATTTGAGATTTTCATTTGTTTTTCTTATTGTTAAAATGAGTGATTCTTATGAAGAATTTCGATACATTTTAAAATTTTATTACAAAAAAGGTAAAAATGCAACACAAGCCGCGAAAAAAATTTGTGATGTTTATGGACCTAATGCAGTATCTGTGAGAGTAGCGCAAATTTGGTTTAAGCGTTTTCAATCCGGAAATTTTGATATCAAAGATGCACGTCGCTCTGGTCGCCCTGTTACGGACAAAACTGTTGCCATTTTTGAAAAAGTGGAGCAAGATCGGCATATTAGTAGTTACGATGTAGCTGAAGAACTGGGGATTGACCACAAAACGGTTTTGGCGCATTTGAAAAAAGCTGGGTACACAAAAAAGCTCGATATTTGGGTGCCTCATGAGCTCACTGAAAGAAACCTAATGAACCGTGTACTCATTTGTGATTCTTTATTACGACGTAATGAAACCGAACCATTTTTGAAGAAGCTGATAACTGGTGATGAAAAGTGGATCACGTACGACAAGATCGTGCGAAAAAGATCGTGGTCAAAGGCCGGTCAGGCTTCACAGACTGTGGCGAAACCCGGGTTAACTCGCAACAAGGTGATGCTGTGTGTGTGGTGGGATTGGAAGGGCATTATTCATTATGAGCTGTTACCGCCAGGCAGGACCATCAATTCTGAACTGTACTGCGAACAACTGATGAGATTAAAGCAAGAAGTTGAGAGAAAGCGGCCGGAATTAATCAACAGAAGGGGTGTGGTTTTTCACCATGATAACGCTAGACCTCACACATCTTTAGCCACTCAGAAAAAATTACGGGAGTTTGGCTGGGAGGTGTTAATGCATCCGCCGTATAGTCCTGACCTTGCACCTTCAGATTTCCACCTGTTTCGGTCGCTGCAGAATTCCTTAGGCAGTGTCAGGTTGACATCACAAGAGGACTGCCAAAACCACTTGTCGCAGTTTTTTCATCAGAAGCCCCAAAAATTTTATAGCAATGGGATCATGTACCTACCAACAAGATGGCAAAAAGTTATCGAACAAAATGGCACCTATATACTTTAGTCACTTGTAAATAAACTTTATAAAAAAACCTTTTGAATTTTTATATAAAATGCGAAGAAACTTTTTCCCCAACCTAATATTATTAATTATAGGTCGTTGGTTTAGCAGTGTATTATGGTCATAGACGAGGCATGTCAAGGCATTTTTACTAACTTAAAATCAAACCCTGTTGTGACTATACTAACGTAGAGACCCAAACCTTATTGCGACTATACTAACGTAAAGACCCAAACCGCCTCTCGACAATACTAACGTAAAGACTCAAACCTTATTGCAATTATACTTACGTAAATACCCAAACCGTATTGCGACTATACTAAAATAAATACCCTTGCAATTATACTAACATAAGAACCCAAACCATCCCCACCACCACCACCACCCCAACCACCAAATCTACTAACGTAAAGACCCAAACCGTGTTGCAATTCTGCTAATATAGAGACCCAAACCGTGTTGCGATTATAATGTCCTTACGTTATAATCGCAAAGCGGTCCTTACTCAGTCTTACCGTATTGAGATTAAACTAACGTAAAGACCCAAAGTGTATTGCGTTTTTTTTTTGGTTTTGGGTCTTTACGTTAGTAATAAATAATTTATTTGGTTTGATTGCCGAGTGTGTATGGTATCGAATAAAATAATTATTTATATAAAAAACTTTTCTAACGTTTGTATATGGGTAAAACAGTATAATATATACATATTACATTGGCCTGCAAAAGAAAGTACTGTACATTAAATATTTTTAAAACCAGGTATAGAAGCTAGAGCTTTTGAATAAATAACTTTTAATAGGAAATTTATCAGCGGTCTAAAATATTTCTTATTAGAAAATTTAAAAGTATTTTATTTTGCAGGTCAGTATATATCACGCGGAAACCGCGAAACAACTTACTACAATAAATATTTCCCGCGAGTTCTAGTTTGTAACTTTTAATTAGATTCAGGGTACAGTTTTTACTTTTCGGGAAATGGCAAAGGAACTTGCGATGACCTGCTTGGTCTCTTTGTAAAACTGTAATAAAATACTTTTTGTATGTTTATCGTAGGAAGATACAATACAAACTGCAGTGTTGTGAGGTCACAACTTACCTACACGCCACGGAGCATAGTACCGTTAATACTAGATGTTATCAATTCCTTCTATCACTAGTATCCTCATTATTAGGTCCTTCCATATTTGCTCCCAATTCTATAAATCGTTTACTAGACGAATAGGATTGAATTACGTTTTATTACATTAATCCCGTTTTCTCTCACAATCCAACCATTACCCATCCATGTTGTTGTATTAGCCAGGTTTTGACATTATACTACACTTTAGATCCATTTTAAAAACCATAATATTAATTAACCCCTTCTAAGAAATTTTATTGAAATCATTCCTAGGTTGTATGTTTCTTTATACGAGTGAAAAACCTTCATCTGATCGTCATATATTTTCGTAATTGATCGTCTTTTTAATTATGTAAGTGACATCTTTAGATAGATATGTAATCTTAACAGCCTCTTTATTTATTTTCGGCGTTTTTAAAATAACATCGCAACTATAATCTTTAATTTCATACAACTACCGCAAAAGCAAACATTTTTAACTTAAATTCAGACTAGGATTAAGCTTTTGTTGCATAGCACAAAAAAAAGTATAATACTATAATACTATACTTTTACTATAATAATATATGATATCGATATATATATAGTGGTCGAAATTCTACCATTTTATTTTTTAAATTTCTACTTTATAACGGTTTACTGTGATACACAATAAAATATGTGAATATCGTCTAATCAATATGAAAGAAAGATAGACAATGGTATCAAAACAAATACCTACTTTTAAAAATATAATAGTAATTAACTTTATTTTTATAATAATTTAAGGTATTTTTGAACATTATTTTAAAAAGAAGTAGTGCGTATCGCACCTCCTGCATATAAAACTTTAACTGTCCTAAATTTCATACTCCTCCTAAATATGACAGGAGTTTAGGGGCTAAACACGATTTAAAACCCTTTTGCCTATGTTTGCACACGTTGAATGTATCTTGTTTTGTTGTGATTTAACGTAAAGGTCACGTATTTTTAATGTTTGGGGTCACAATATCACATTACCCAAAGTATCGTACGTGCCAGGGTCAAGTTATCGCCAAATTTTGGCTTAGAATATAAAGGAGTTGTTTTGATAAGTGCAATCTTTTGAAGCACCCTCGATATCGGTAAAATAAAAATGGTTGATTAGATCTGTAAATAGCTTTCGGCTGTTGTCTTAAACTCGGCGTGAATGAGGTTAAAAAAGTTGCAACAACTATGAGGTGGGGTATAGGGAAACCCCAAATTCAGTGCCATAATATTGATGATAATAATTATTATAATTGATATTTTGTTGATTTAGTTTTGCACAGTCAATAATAAATTAATAGAAATAAATGAATAAAGTTCTCAATTACAACATTGATATTATATTTCTAAGGTTTTCTTTGACTATGTATTTATAGCTCCAAAAGTTTAAAGGTTAACACATTATTTAGAATTTAACGTAAAAAACAAATTTAACGTAAAAATCATTCTTTGGAATGTAACTCAATTGAAAATTAAAATGTATTGAGATCCTCCCCGTTAGGAAATGATATATTATTTTTAATTGAAAATATAACTAACTTACTATTACGTTGCTGTTAATTGTTCCTGATAGACCCCAGCTCTCATTATGGGGACGCCGACGTTGAAGAAAAGACACAGCTTTGTTGTTGCCCATGGTTTGTTGTTATCGTTAACTTTTTTAGATTTACAATTTGTGTAAAATGTAAATTCAGATGCGTTTGGTGCAGTTTTAATGGATTTCCATAAATATTATGCATGGTAGTCGTCAGCACCGAATAATTAGGTACTGGCAATAAATATTTAAAGTAAAATATTAAATGAAAACATTTCAATAGTTCAGAAAAATATAAATAAAAATCACCTCAGAATTAATAATATAATGTCATGCTAGTTTTTAGGACATAAGCTAATTGAAAACAGTAGTTTCGTAGATAGTAGAGTTTTCTAGTAGAGGGTTCACTGTAGTGTCGTCAGATTGGTTCGGTGGACTGAACTGCAGCATCACAAGCTCGTACGTCACTATGGTACCGGCTACCTGGAACACCATAATTATATTATAGACTGTAATCTATACTAATATAATAATGAAAAGTTTGTTTGTTTGCTCAATGCTCCGAAACTACTAAACCGATTTTGATGAAATTTGGTACAGGTATAGATTAGACTACGGGGAAGGACATAGGGTACTTTTTATCGCGGCAAAATGTACAGTTACAGTGGGATTTACTTTTGCGCGCACGAAGTCGCGTGCAACATCTAGTACTTACCTAATATAGAGAATAATGACTAAACCGTGTACAGTAAATCCACGTTGACAATGTCCCTCGGTAATCGTCGTTTTTTTTCTTTCTATGAAAGTATTATTGATGATTTATGATGGATGAGCTTAAGCCTTAAAGACTTCTTATACTTTAAATTCAATAAAACTAGTTAGGAGTTAAAGTTTAAGGGTAAAATTATAACAATACTAGATGTTTCCCGCGACTTCAGGCGCGCCAAAGTTAATCTCGCAGAAACCGTACATTTTTCGCGATAAAAAGTTACCTATGTCATTCCCCGTAGTCTACTCTATAGCTGTACTAAATTTAATCAAAATCAATGCAGTAGTTTCAGAGCCTTTTCAATGCAAACATACAAACAAATCTTTCCCCATTATAATATTAGTAAAGTTTAATGCTATCTACAGACACACGAATTTGGTACAGAGCGTACAGCGAACCATATCCGGAGACCAAATTCAGTGTCGCTACCACCTACACACGCACGAATTTGGTACGGTGCAGTGAAGCGAAACGCTCGACACTCGTGTGTTCGATTTTATGCTCTATTACATTAGCACAGAGTTCTATTTACAGTGCGGTTTTTAAACGACGACGATGATTCCCGCAATTCATTGATAACGGGCAGTTGATACCAACACTTTAAAAAATATTTCTCCCCAAATTTTACCCCTGATTACTTATACCATTGACAGGCCTAAGAGATAATAAGCTAGAAAGAAAGGTTATGTGTTTAACATAAAGACTTACGCGTGAATAACATAAAACAAACTTGTCTTAATCTGATTTCACTCCCAATACATTTTTATATCCCTGGCTATATACACACATTAAAATAATTTTTATTATTACATACAAATTGATTCATAAGGAGTAAACTCTAAACATCCTGTCTTCTAGTAAGCCCCGTAGATATTTTCCCTAATTTTGGGGGGTACATCCCTAAGTTGGCAACACTGATACTGTTGTACGGCCAAACCACCGGACTGCTCTACACACGCACGAATATGGTACGGAGCGTACCAGATCCGATGCGGACAACGTTGAACTCTTCGCCTTCTTCATATGTTCGCCGGACTGCCCTACACACGCTCGGATCTGGTACGGAGCGTACCAGATCCGCTGTACGCTCCGTACCAAATTCGTGTGTCTGTAGACACCATTATTTTTAGATAACTTGTACGCTCCGTACCAGATCCGAGCGTGTGTAGGGCAGTCCGGCGAACATAAGAAGAAGGCGAAGAGTTCACCGTTGTCCGCATCGGATCTGCACCCCAATCGCGCTATTTTTCAACGTTTCAATTCAGGTTAATCTCTGCTTCGGTTGCGTTTCAGTTACGGTTCGTTTGCGGTGCGTCTGAACAAATTTCAGTATCGCGCTATCCTTCTTGAAGTAACTCAACCTCAGACGAAACTCGAACGAAACGGAACGTAACCTTTCGGTTGACATTAGGGATGCGAACCTAGTATTTTTGTAAATATCTGTGATTTTAGCATAATCGACATCTATTTTACTTGCGCGTCCGCACTAATTGCTTTGGAATTTGTGGTTTATGTTATGGATGTTTGTACTTTGTTTTTGATCATCGACGCCGCCATATTTAAAAGAAGAGGAAGTTACTAATAATTCTATTTATCTAAGACATTTTTCGTTTATTTTATTCCATTAAACTACTTACTTCTTATACTGTGAATAATTATGAAACCGTCGTATTCTTATACTGTGAATGCCGTCGTCGAACAACGGTCGCGGATGCTGCACTTGGAGTATTAAGAAAAATACAAAGACCTAGGTACTAGCTCTCGGAAGAGTTAGGTCAAACGAGGCGAGGTACGAGCTCTTTCATCAAGATTATGGCGAGAATGCTCGCTCATACTTAACGCCGAAGGACCCGCAAGATCGGGCAAAGGTATGTGTACCTAATAAATGTATAATATAACCATGTTATGACATTTACTGAAAGAACTTTTTCTTTTATTTTTTGGGCCCTTGCCCAATGTCTGGCAAGGTCCATTTGCCTCCATAAAATTCATTAATTAATGTGAGACATTTTACTATTAAAATGTAAGAATATGTTAGTGTTCTTTAATCTAGCATTAAAAGCTAATCAGAAAAGGTTAATTTATTATTTTTTAAATTTCAGCTAATAGGACTGCGTTACAAGAATCCCGGCTAATGATTTTAAATATCGAAAAAATTAAGGCAGATTAGAAGCAGTCCTCATTACGGCACATGGTTTCAAATTGTTGGCCGAGAGTGCAGACAGATTTACAAGACAGGTAATGTAAAATTTTTACAAACTTTCCGAAGACTATAGTAATTGTTGAATTTTATATAAAAAATGTAAACTAAGCTGATAAAACAAATCCTTTGCAATGACTGTTTATTTATATTTTCTAAACAAATCATAAATAATTAATTTATTGTTTATCTGTTTATCATTGTGTTTCAGTATACCAGACAAGCCGAAGCCTCACCAAGAGATGAAAACTGTTGCATAGTCCCAGCCCAAGGCTCTTTTTACCCGACTGCGCGACGCAAAGGAGTGGTAATGTGTTTATCAGCCTATGTATGTATGTATGTATGTATGTATGTTCCTTTGAAGCACTATACAGACCAAACGCCTGGGCCGATTTTTATGATTCACACGTCAATCTATTCCTCTTAGTCCGGCGAGTGTCACTAAAGACATGACGTTAGTGAAAATTCAATATGGCGACTACTGGACGCCATATTGTGAAAATGAAAAAAATTAAAGTCAACAAACTATATCAAGTGGGGTATCGTTGAATAGGTATTTAAAAATCATTGTTAGTTTTCTCTCAACATTTTTCGATTCGACTGACCGTTTAGGATCTATATCGATTTAAAGTTGCGTAACAACCATTCTCACATTCCAGTGATGTAGTACTGATGCTGATAGGAAATCCAGTCTGGTAAATAGCTAGCTAGGTACTCATAACTAAAAAGTATAAAATAAAAAATTATAATTAAAAAAATTTAAAAACCCGACTGCGTAAAAAGTGAACTAAACTAAGTAGGTACATAATTAAAACTGAAAAGAAAAAAACAAGCACTTAGATATCCGGTGGTCTAGAATTCTATAATATATTATTGAATTAATACTATTGGAACATAACAACTGAACAGTCGGGATCCATTATTCGACAGCCAATCTAATTTTTCAATGGATCCTGACTGTTTAGTTGTTATGTTCCAATAGTATTAATTCGTCGGGTTTTTAAATTTTTTAAATTATTACTTTTGAAATTAGCATTAGTTCTACTCTTGACTAATATTTATTAAGAGTGAATCTGGTGCGAATTTGATGTCTTATACAATACATAAATACATTGTCTTTTATTCTAGTTTGTCATAGTATTTACATATTTATTCCTTAACTGTTTATTTTTAACCAAGTTTATATACTGTTAAGAATTAAGGTATAAAAGAATATACAGTGCAAACTACTTTCAATAATTTTAATGGTTGTAAGTATTTTGTGTTATTGGTGCTCTTAAACAGTGTTATTCGAATTTCTTATAGTACTTGCATAATTATTTATTCATAGACTCATTTATGTATGTCACTGTAAACTTGTAAAAACTGTTAGATTATAAAATAACTAAGGATATTGTAAAAATATGTCAAAATATTAAAAACTATATATTTATAATCTAACGAAAAATAATGTGTGAAATTATAGGCTGCATATTCGCGTCGGAAGTCATCAACATTTTACAATTTCACTAGTTTTATTACAATCTTAACCGTTTTTACAATTTTACGGTGACATCTAAAAATAAAGAGTTAAAATTAAAACTATATGTAACAGTGTTAAAATTACTTTTAGTATATTATAATGGGTATGTCTTAATACTTTTGTTAATGGTGCTATTATTTTAGTTTCTTTCACACAGTACTTACATGTTAATTTGTTGACTAATTATTGTTAAATTAAACAAGTTTTATAAATACAAAACATTTTTTATTAATTCCTCACACACACTCATATTAATTTAAATTTCATCATTAGATGGGAGTTGATAAACTACCAAGATTCCATAGGCATCATATTTTTAAACTCCTTAAAGATATTCGCACATTACATCGGCTCAACACAAACTCACAGTATGGCATTCAAATGTAAGCTTGTTCACACAACACAAGTTCTTCGGGACTGTTAGGCTGTGGGTCAGATGGTGTCATCATAATGGGCCTTAGTGGATAATCTGATTCCCCTAAAATAGAAGAAACATCAATAAGAAAATCTTAATAAAATAGTTTTATAACTGCACCAATGCAAAGTACACCGCAACACAATCCTTATGTGCTTATAACAATAGTTTTATAATAATTATTTATTATTCTACATAAGTAAACAAAGCAGACATAACTTATTTTCTTGTTAGTTTAAGTTGCACAAACTTTTTGTTCAAGTCTTATTGTGCAATATGTGCAATTAGTATTTACCTAAAGATATATCATGTCCTCTCCAATCTCCATCTACAACATGCAGCCGCTTTAAGTAAGTATGAATTTAATGGGTGACTTGCCCATGACACTGTAATATTTAATTTTGCATCGCACATCTGTAACAGAAAAGTAATTTCAGATTAGGTATAATATTATCTCTTAAGTACCAGTTTACATTAGATGCTTGCTTAAGGTTACTATTTGAACATTTAGAGAATGGTAATCTTTTCTATCATAGACTATAGTATCCCACTTCATAGTTCATGTGGATGCACAATGGCCCATCAACATAGATGAGGAGTAACCTAACAGATATGCCCATCATTGCAAGCCAATCACCCCGGCATTTTATTTACATATAATAGATTCATTAAATGCGTGTGGCCCTAAGAACTACTAAATAGGAATTTACCTTCGTCTCTACGTCCAAAGCATCCGAACACAAGGTTGGTGGCATGTGGGGGGCCACTTCTATAATAATTAGGGCTTTTGTTATTGCCTTTGTAATTCGGTTCCTTTTAGTATAAACATGCGATCGGAGGCATTTCTTTTACTCGATGCGATCGCATAAATTCTCACGTCTGGATATATCATACAGCCTCACAAACAGCTTGAGCCACTGCCGTATTGAATATTTAATATCCAACAAATCTAGGTACAATTTTTATTTTTATATCTCACTTTGTTTAATTGTTTTCTCACTCTTAGACCTCAAAAAACAACGAACGTTTCAGTAACGTGCGAGGAAAAGAAGCTCCGTATCAACTTTTTGTTTTGACAGCGTTTGCGCTTCAGCTGCGGTGCAGTTACGTCCCAACTATCTGTCAAAACGTTAGCGCGATACCGAATCATTCAAAAAGTCGAGTAACGTCAACGTTTCGTTTGCGGTTCAACTGCAAAAACTTAGCGCGATTGGGGTGCTGGTCCGCTCCGTACCATATTCGTGCGTGTGTAGAGCAGTCCGGCGGTTAGGCCGTACAACGGTATCAGTGTTGCCAACTTAGGGATATACCCCCCAAAATAAGATAACATACAGTTAGTAGCAGCCCCCGTGTGACGCTGAAGAACTGAAGCCCGGTCAGAGCCACCTTCATACCGTTCACTTGATCTAAAAACCTCTGCACCTGAAATAAAGACGATTAATATGGTACTAGCTACGACTTTGATAGTGTTAGAAATTAGGCCTATAAATACCTGTTTCACATTCACCTAATGACTAATATCTTATCTGGAAATTTTAGAGACAGGGATGTCGCTAAGTATAAAGTAAGCCTTCGTGGTCTAGTGGTTAGAGCATTGGCTCTTGACTCAAGAGGTCGTGGGTTCGATTCCCGCATTTGAACAACAAAAAATGATATTTCCAAGTTTAGTTAGCACAATGCAGGCTGATCACCTGATTGTCTGACAAGACAAGACAAGAGGAGATTGTAAAATGTCGGACCTGCGCCTGATCTCTCGTCAGTCGTGTCGGTTATCCGTCCCACAGGATTATGAGAGTAAAGGAAGAGAGAGTGCTCTTGTGTACTGCGCACACACTTGGGCACTATAAAAATTACTCCTGCGTAACTGGCCTGGTTTCGAGGAAACCGGCCACCGTCACCGAAATCGGTGTGCGGAGTTATCATTAAGCAAAGATGGCTCCAAGTGCTATCAAAATAAAATATCGTTATTCTGTATTACAATAGATATTACATGGCCTACCAGTCTGCAGATTTCACGCTTCGCCACTAATACACACCTCAACGCAATACACCGGGGACGGCACATCGTACAGCACCGCCGCCGGCACGGTCGAAGCCTTGTTGACCTGCGACAGTATAAGCGACATGGACACCGCGCGCGCCATGAGGTACACCAGTGAGAAGCCGAAGTATGCTGTTGCCTCGTACCCGCCTAGGAATGACGTGCTGGAAGAAATCGTCGTCATCTTTCATCACAGGCGTAATTCACATTCACAGCCTCCGTGGTCTAGCGGTTAGAGCATTGGCTCTCGACTCGGAGGTCGTGGGTTCGATTCCCGCATTGGAACAACAAAAAATGTTGTTTCCAAGTTTGGTTAGGATAATGCAGGCTGATCACCTGATTGTCTGACAAGAAAGACATCGTCATGATGATCGGACCTGCGCCTGATCTCTCGCCAGTCGTGTCGGTCATCCGTCCCACTGGGTTACGAGAGTAAAGTAAGAGAGAGTACTCTTGCGACTGCGCACATACTTGGGGACTATAAAATTACTCCTGCGTAACTGGCCTGGTTTCAATGAGACTGGCCACTGTTACTGAAATCGGTGTGGGGAAGTTATTATAATTTGTCTATGTCATCAGTATCTGCGTAATCTTATCGTTATAGCCTTCACCAACACTATAAAATATAATAATAGGAATCGGAATCGGAATGGAATATTTAGATATGTTATTGATTGTACTGTAGGTTCTTGGTGGAAATTTATGTTTCACAGTAATAATACACAATACTTCTTGCACTATTTCCACTTTAATAAGTATTTTATATTAATTTTAATATATTACACGACCGGTTTCGACAACGTCATCATCACGTGTAGGTAGATTCTATCTACCTTGGAGTATTTATTTTGGAAATAGTAATAGGAATTAGGAGCTATTTTTTTTCGCCGATTTCGTTGATGGTGGCCGGTTTCATTGAAACTAGACCAGCTATTATAATTATCTTAGTTCTCAAGTGTATGTGCGGTACACAAGAATACTCTCTTTTCCTTTACTCTTGTAACATGCGTAGGTCCGAGTTTTTACATGCCCATCCGATGCATGGATCATCTTTCTTGTCATACAATTAGGTGATCAGCCTGCATTGTAACAAAACTTGTAAACAATTGTTTTTTTGTTTTGACGTGGGAATCGAACCCACAACCTCCAAGTCGAGAGCCAAGCTCTAACCACTGGACCACGGAGCAGGCTATCTAGACTACAATCGAATCCTGTTTATAATGGGCATGTAAGAGCTACTTCTTCAAAAGTTGATGTTTCATAATTCGTAGTACCTACGAATCACATATTAGATAATGGCTGTGTTCCGCGGAAAAAAGCGCTAAGAAAAAAGGGTAAGCAAAATGGCGACCGCTAAGCGTTAAATAAGCAAAATGGCGGATTTGTTTGGAGTTAACGTGTCGGCTAATAATCTGTTTTTTTAGCGCTAGCATGCGCAAACAAACGCTTTTTTGCCGCGGAAAACAGCCAATGATGTTCAGCAAAACATCATTGCCACCACTAAAGTCAAGTAATATACAATACTTTTGCGACTAGTTTTACATGTAACACAAAAGTTATTTGACCAAGGATGTACCGGAAAACTCGATGTGAACTAATGTAATTTATCCTACTAATCCTACTAATAATATAAATGTAAAAGTTTGTGAGGATGTATGGATGGATGTTTGTTACTCTTTCACGCAAAAAGTACTGAACGGATTTTGATGAAATTTAGTATGGTAGTAGTGGATTAAAACATAGGCTACTTGTTATCCCGCAAAAGTACAGTATTCCCGCGGGATACCCTAAAGTTTATTTACGCGAGCGGAGCCGCGGGAATAATATTTTAAATGCGAAAGTATGTGAGGATGTATATCCATCCAACGTCCATCCATCCGGATGGACGTTTGTTACTCTTTCACGGAAAAAGAGATTTTGATGAAATTTGGTATCTTAGTTGTGGTTAGGATTAAAACATAGGCTACTTTTTATCCCGAAAAAATACAATGTTCCCGAGGGATACTGTATTTACGCGGGCGAAGCCGCGGGCAACAACTAGTATACTAATGTTCTAAGGAGGAAAGATTTGCTTGTTTGTTCGTTTATACATTGAATAGGCTCTAAAATAAATTATCAGGATAATGAAACTTGTGGATTGATTTTAATGAAATTTCGCAGACCACGTGGAAGGACATTAGCTACATTTTATCACAGTTCCCGCAGTCGCAGGCAACATTTGGTTAGTTGTAAATTATTATATTCGTCATTTTAGGTTGTAGCACAGAATAAATAATAGTACCAGGTACAGAAGAACCACTCCGACAAATCGTTTGAAGAAAAGGGACTCTTACTGCGATACGATAAGGTTCAATTCAGCTAACGCAGCGCTGGATTACCTACGATTATATTTACCTAGAAGTTGCGTCTCTTTCTATCGCGTAATTCTTATCCATTCTAATGACATTAGGGTTGTCTCATTTTATAAAATAATTAACCGACTTCTAAAAAGGAGGCGGTTATACATATATATATTTTTTTCTTAATATTTAATTACAACTTTTTTTTTACCTACTTTTTAGTACCTACGATTACCTACTGAACTTTACTTTGAATCACGCCACCTTACTATTTCTAGGTACTTTTGTCAACAAATGACTCTTCAAATCGTGTCACATCGGAATAACATAAGACGCGAACAGATAGTTCAGGTAGAGCCAACACCTAAACACTAAATATTGGTTATCAAGTAATTGCAGTAGTTCAAACTATATTATTAAATATTATGTTATGGTATTATATAAGTTAAACACAGTACTGTAATATTATGTGCACAGATTATAAGGTATTAAATCCAATCCATAAAACATTGCGACGAACAAATCTCACGCATACGTCGCTCACTGCTCGCGCGCGAGTCCCTTTTAATTGGCCCGTTTAGGGAGGCCGCCGCACGTACTTATATTTTTGATACCTACACGGAGAGTGGGACAGGCCTGGTTGTAGGATACAGAAATGTGTCACATTTGTTATTATAAACGCGTCACATTTGGGTTGATAAGATTGCGTGTAATAAGTATTTTTCAGGCTTAGCGTGAGTTGAGGTGAGGTTACAGATTTACTTTGAAACGAGAGGATTATTTTCGATACAAGAAAGTCTTACTTACCCTTGTGCTCTTCCGTTACAGTGGACATGCCCTGATATTCCTTCCCTAAAAACAAATTATGGGTATTAAGGTTTAAAAGTACGATATTAATACGATCTAGTTGAAATGAAATAAAGTTATCACATCATAAAATCAGCAATCAGAATGTACGCATAAAAATCAGAATGATGTAATTTGGTATAAAAGCGTACACGCATTGTAGAATAGGAGTGGGTAATAGAAACACTTGTATACGGCTGTATACTATTACTTCAAGGTATTAAGGCTAGCAGTACAGTAGAAAGAAATATACTATTACTTCAAGGTATTAAGGCTAGGAGTACAGTAGATAGAAACAGATTTACTTCAAGGTATTAAGCAGCTGGAGACAGACGAAGAACAGATTGTTGGCGAAGGAAATGAAGATTATACCGCCGATGACGCCGTCCACGTCTCGAACTAACTGCGCCGCCCGCGCGTAGTTCTCCCGGCACATACGCCAAAATGATTCCGGAAAGTACTGGCAACATAAAGGACAAGGCATGTCAAACATTAGCCCAAATTAAAAAAGACGTGTGTTGTCGTGGGACCCGATAGGAACGAAGATCGTAAAAATAACATATTGATTTCATGTTCTATTTGAGGTTAGTAGAACTCTAGCATTAATTTCCTGCAGTTTCACCCGCGTAAAATTAGATTTTAAACTTTCATCCCCTGTTTTAATCCCTTGGGAGTTGAATTTTTAAAAATCCTTTCCTAGTTTATCAAAAATCCAAGTAGGAGTTACGTTTGATCAAAATATATCATTATAAATTTATATTATGAACTTACTTTACCCTGAGCATTCAATAACGCTTTATTCACGTTTTCCAGCCTCGAAGTGAGATAGTAGCTCATACAAATCACAAAAAGATCTGAGAAGTTCCAAATAAACGTTGACTGGAAGTGGAAAAACTGTAACATAAAAATTTCAAAAAGCTTAACTTATAAATATTTTTGGTCATATGAACATTAATATGAATGTTAAAATGGAAAAGGTATTTTTCTGCCACGCAAAATAAGTTCTTATAATCATATTACTTTAGAAATTTTGAATATTTATGGTACGTATGGGAGCGTTTTTTTAGTGGTTGCGACAGAAAAAACAGCCCTGAAAAACAAAAGAGCTGAAAATCGTGTAAAGTTGTAAAATCTGACATTTGGCAGATGACACTCGATTTTCAGCTGTACCTAGCTCAGTGTTCTATTTACAGTTATTGAAAAACGCTCGTGGATACGAGGTCTAGAAGAAATAATACAATGTGTCAAAATGAATATCTAATGGCAGGAAAGTAAAGGCAGGGGGGAGGGTAGGGGAGAGTCGAAGAACTTAGTAACTGACGTGTAAATCTAGCATAGGGCTTACCTGTGTCATCATACCCAGCAAAGTAGAGTAAGGTAGCACATTGAAGACCCACGGGTAGAAATGCTTGACGAACCCTTCATACAATTTGTCCTCAGGCCGACAAAGAAATGCTCCGGCAAGTGCCGACTGTAGTGATAATACATGTTCAACTGCACAAAAAATATTCCAACTAATTATTTATAATTATGTTATTATAATATTAATAATAATCATCCTCTCTTCTAAAACAATTACAC
Source organism: Glaucopsyche alexis (assembly GCA_905404095.1). NCBI lineage: Eukaryota > Metazoa > Arthropoda > Insecta > Lepidoptera > Lycaenidae > Glaucopsyche > Glaucopsyche alexis. Next base: position 21,143,653 of record FR990050.1, read on the forward strand.
AACCATGCATAAAATATATGCAATAAAAAAAACAATACTAAAATATTAAATAAAATAACATAATATAATATGATTAAATATAATTGAACAAAAATCATTATCCAAACAAAAAAAAAACAAAATACCACAGCCGCACAGAAAGCCGGCGTGAAATAACGCTTGCGTTGTGTTTCGCGAGTGAGTGAGGTTACAAGAGACCCAAGGGGGGTTGGGGATTTTAAGGATTTTAAGGTTGCGAGTGTCCATGGGTGTCGGTAATCGCTTACCATCAGGCGATCCATCTACTCGTTTCCTGGTTCATTTCATAAAAAAATATTAATAATCTCACCTACCAAGCCAAAAATGTCTTTCTGATTTAGAATTGGCTCCTCAGATACCTTGAACCTTTCTGCTGTTGAGACTTGGCTTCTTGTATTCAAATGTTGGGACTTACTCAAAGCCAAAGCGAGTACAACAGCACACGTTATGTTGCACTTGTATATCAGACGCGTGTCGTAGTTCGGGTCCAGATCCTCAGTTCGGGCGATGTGCCGCACCAGATGCGGCCACTGTATTGCCACCCTTATAAACAACACCATAGAGACGCAGGTAGTGCCGTAGAATATTATTGGGGCTAAAAAATAGAAAGGTAATGGTCAAAGTTGCGTGTATACAGTTAACGTTTGGCAGATTTTTAAATCAGCTATTATACCATCGACAAAGTTCCTACTCGACCAGCTTCATAACATTGTCTTTGCACTAGGACGCCTCAAAATAATTAAACACAAAGGAAGTGACCACACCGACTGCAGACGTGGTTGAACTACGTGTTTACACGTAGGTATATTTGCGTGCACACGATTCAGCGGCAATGTTAAGCAATTTACATTGTATGCCTGGTTGAGCGGCAACTTTGTCGATAATACATCGGCTTAGCTACTCGTCATTTGCCACACTAACTACGCTAACAGACGCCTCGATACGTAAAATATTTTTAGATCTATTTATTAAGTACCTAGTCGGATAAAGTTCAAGAAGAAGCTTAAAATATTATCGCAAAAAATATTTGGCTGAGATAGCGAAGTTTAAAAAAATAATATTAATAAAGTAACGATATGAATCTGCTTACTTGTATGATCTAAGGAGGTCTTAGAATTAAACACCCGAATTATACACATAATCGCAATAAACATTTGACCCGCTAAGGAGGCTATGGAATAAAAACACTTCGAAGACACCCATTTGAATCTGGAATAAAAAGTTCACAGGTAAAAAGAATATAAACAGAACATTTCAATGAAAATATTAACGTCACAAATCTCACTTATGCTGCAAAGAATTGCTTCTTCAGTTAAACGAGTAACTTAAATTAATGACTCCCCACACCAATTTCGGTGACGGTGGCCGATTTAATTGAAACCAGGCCAGTTACGCAGGAGTAATTTTATAGTGCCCAAGTGTGTGCGGAGTACACAAGAGCACTCTCTATTCCACTCTCATAATCCAGTGGGACGGATGATCGACACGACTGACGAGAGATCAGGCGCAGTTCCAAATTTTTACATGCCCATCCGACGTATGGATCATATTTATTGTCAGACAATCAAGTGATCAGCCTGCATTGTCCTAACCAAACTTGGAAACATTTTTTTGTTGTTCCAATGCGGGAATCGAACCCACGACCTCCGAGTCGAGAGCTAACTAACGGAACCAATAGACCACGGAGGCTGTTGACAGACACATACCTACGGACACACGGATAACAAACTTTTACATATTTCGTTTTTTCAGTTTGAGGTAAGGAACCCTTAAAATGAACCTTTAGAATTTCACCATGAAATAACTCACTGCACGTCCTTCGGGTTCTTGCTGAGTATCCCATTGACGGGCAGCAGGGAGAACACCTGACCGATGACGAGTGTCGCTCTCATCGCCTGCTGAAACGTCACTGGAAACTTCAGCGGCTTTTCCGACACACCGATTTTGTTCTCTGAAACGATTGGGCGGAATTTCAAAATGGGATTGTGGATTTACATCTAAAGGAGAATGGTCACGGTTCATACAAAATTTACCCAGGGCCGCAGAAAAGTACTAATTATTCCAGTTTTTTGTAACATAATTCTTTCTGTCGGTGCCTGGGACACAAATTACCATTTGTCAGGGCATTTTTGAAACAAGAGATTTTAAACTAAGGAATATGGAACTATATTTGTTTTATAGCTGGTTTGTTGGTAAGATACTAAAACAGATTGTAAAAGCATATTTTATAACTAATAGTAATTTATCCCTTACAGTCGATATAGGCTTACACCATAACCTATAAACATATTTACACAATGTATAAGCTATACAATGAGTAAATATTTTTATTAGTAAGGGGGCACATGTATTAGTTAAGCAAACGAAGTTGGACGCAAAAGATAATAATATTAGGTACTCACTTTTGTGCGGTATCCATAATGATGAGCTTCCCGTATAAATCAAAGTCATTTCTTCAGTCAGGGTTGTCGCACATTTGATATTTGCTATAAAATATCTGCACCATTAACAAGAATTAAAGCTTTAACCTAATATCGTTTTAATTATAAGATTGGGGTTCCACTGTGATTGGAAAAAACGATGGTGCTCAAAGAAAATCGACGCCTTGTAGCTAGCAGTTTAGTGATGGGACTCTACCCAATTATCCATGTAAGGGTTATTCATCTATACTAATATTGAATTTTTTGACATGATAATTGATAACGAAACGCCATGTATAGGTCGCGCAACGAATTAAGATCTTTCGACAAAAGTAGAGGGGGTATGCGCAGAAGTCAGTTTTTGGGTGTGTTTGGTGGTAGCGGGCTCGGGCGGGTAGGTAACACCTCCCCGCCCGAGCCCGCCGAACGCATGCCGAACGTGGCTGCCGACACGCTATTGGTACGTTAGTAATATAAATTCTTTGCTATTGGTCACATGCGCGAACGATCCCCTCCACTTTCACTGAGCGCTCATAAACCGTTGCGCGACTTGTATCTACGTATGAAAAATTGACACCGTCCGCCTGAGCCGAGCGTGCAAGCGAAAGCTCGAAACAAGCGGCAGAGTGGCACAATCGGCCGTAGCGTTCGGCTTATGATGACGTTATCACGTAAAATTGTCGTCCCTACACCGACTTAATTTTTTTGACGTGATAACGGAATGCCACGGATGTACGCACGAAAAATTTACACCGTCCACCTGAGCCGAGCGTGCAAGCGAGAGCTCGAAACAAGCGATAAAAAGGCACGATCAGCCTAAGCGTTCGGCTTGTGATGACGTTAAATTGTCGCCCGTAAGTCGACTTATTAGACAAGCATTTTTTTATTTCTTTGTTTGCATTGTATAGGCAACGAAACTACTTAACTGATTTTGATGAAATTTGGTACAGATATAGAGTAGACCACGGGGAAGGACATATGCAGTTTTTTATCGCGGCAAAATACGGTTCCAGCGAGGTTTCCTTTTGGGCGCACGAAGTAGCGGGCCACATCTAGTTTTTGATAAAAGTGTAGATTTAATTAAATTTAAGTAAAACGGTTTCTTCACTAAATTACCTACTACGAACTAATTGAATTTGCCAAGTGGTTGCGACGTCTAGAATATCTATGGGTGGTTTTATGTTTAGTAGTAATAAAAGAAATTCTTCACAACTTTGCGTAATTGAGATTAGACTATGTTGAAAGTCTTTTAACCTTCACGGACAAAAATTATTTTCACAACGAAAGTCTCTACGGAATTTATGACCATAATTCTGTTTATAACGACTAATATAAGGTTAACTACAGACCAACACTGTTTATGTGCTATTTGCGTGCGAGCTAAACTCGTCAGAGATTACTATCTGAAATCTACAATTAACTGTTGTTTATTAAGCTTTATATAATTAATAGTACTCAATGTACTAATAATTTAAAAACAAATATTTTGCATTTAGATTAACACCATATAATTTGTTCGAATTATCAACATGCGGTCTCTTCGTTAGTAAGATACATTATGATATGACCAAGGAGTATTTAAAACGCTGCTCAATAGAGCTAATTAAACAACAATGGGCATTTTATATGAAACCCGTTCCCACTATTATCACTTCGGCCACACGTGAAATAAGGTCATAAACTTTTATCCTCTATTTTACCGTCTTAGGGGTAGATTTTTGAAAAATCCTTCTATAGTTGATGCCTGCGTCATATAAGAAATACGTGTGCAAAGTTTCAAATTTCTAGCCAAGAGGGTTTGGCTTGTGCATTGATATACTTCCCCAATATGTACTAAAATATGAAGTACCTAGCTATTGCCTACGGCTCCGCCCGCGTAAATACACATAAAAAAGTATCCCAAAGGAACACTGTACTTTTTCGGGATAAAATGTAGCCTATGTTTTAATCTAGAGCCTAAACTAATATCATGCCAAATTTCATCGAAATCCGTTCAGTAGTTTTTGCGTGAAAGAGTAACATCCATCCATCCATCCATCCTCACAAACTTTCATATTTATAATAGTAGTAGGAAATTCATAAAACGAACGCTACTAGGTACTTACATACGACACACAATTTATAAATTTTTGCCACCGTTGCAAGTTTTAGATATTTAATAGCAACTTAACATGTATTTACTCGTAGTCAATGCCATTATATTTTAGTGAATTTTTTTGCAAATTTAAGACCTCGATCTAGCATATAATTTATTTCAAGAGTATGATACAATATAGAACCAAATAATAAACTAAAAAATAGTAATAAAAAGAAGACGTATTTACAAATAAGACTAGTCAGCCTACTTAAGATTTAACGAATTATATACTGTGATATTAAGTACTGACACATAATATTAAGTATGTATAAATCGGCGTTCCTGCTCGACTAGTTTCTAAACATTTTCCTTTACCTTAGAACGCCTCAAAGAATATAAACAATATACATTGTTTAAATTCCTACCTGGCACCTACCTGGCCCAGAGAGTAAGTATCGCAATCCAGCGAGGAAACTCTCTGAGCCTTCTAGGTACTCTGCCTGGTGGGGACGACCTGGGAGATTTCTTTTTTTTTGTAGCCTTATAAGTTTTGGAGTAGATATTATTTTTTTTAGTACTTACCTACTTTTAATGTAAATATTTCTAGCCATAGATATTAACTTGTATTGTTAAATGTTATTAATAAATAAAAGACTCGATATACATTGTTTAAACAATAAAGCAAATGACTGCATCGACTACAGACGTGGTTGAATTCTGTATTTACACTTGAGTATGAATGCGCGCGTACGGTTTATTTGCAATTTTGATTTTAAGCCTGGTCGAGCGATGACTTATTAGATTATACCTGTGATTTTGACAAGCTCGTTCATAACAAGAATTACTGTAAGACACTCATGACTGTAAAAATACTCGTCATTTCTACACGAAAATACAGAAAACGTCGGATTTCAATGTTTACGCAGACGTATGTCGCTTGGATTTGTTTAGTTAGTAGCGATAATATTTGCTTTACTAGTAATATGTTGGTGGAGTATCGAAGTTGGCGGAAAATGGCGTATTTTATGTGACGGGCATTAACGTGATATTGATACACGCCTTTCGAAAAGATGTAAACGTTTTAATCTAAATATAAGTATAAAAGGCAGACCTGATTCATCTATCTTGATAGTTATAATGACGTAGGCATCCGCTATGAAAGTATTTTTGAAAATTTGCCCACTGAAAATGGATGTAAATTTTGTATGGAAACCGAACTCGAACCATGGGATAATATATTTACGCAGACGAAGCCCCGGGAAAAACTAGTACATTTTGTAAAGGTTGAAATAATAAGCTGTTATTTTAAACCTTCGCTCTGCGTCTAAATTAGACAGCCGTCCATTGTTCGAATTTTATACTCGTAATGTAGAGAACTGAACTTTCAGTTTATTTGAACTATTTTCATGTTTAATTTAAATGATATTTTTCAGAGAAATACTGACTTTTTAAACAATAATTACTTTTGTTTAAAACATTGGCTGTGTCTGGCGGAAAAAAAGCGCTTGAAGACGCTTGCTAGCCCTGAAAAAAATACAGTTATCGGCCAGGACAAGTTCACTAACTTCAATTATAGCGCTGTCACTTGGCTAACACAATCCTTCATTTTGCTTTTTACCGCTGAGTGATCGCCATTTTGCTTACGAGCGCATCCGAGCGTTTTTTCTGCCAAACACAGCCAATATCTTCAAAAATTTATTGGGTTGATTGTAATTACATTTTTCAGAGACCATGACACATTCCATAGACACTTTCATTATGGGACCTCATAATGTCTCGCCGTAGGGCAGGGTTGGGGGAGTTATTTGTAATAGGATTTTCGTGTATCTTCACCAAAAAATATTTTAATTTTAAGCATTTTAAATTAAATTAAATGAAACTAAATTAAATTTCCTTTATTTTGGGCTGCATATTATAAATACCTTACAGACTAACATACATATTATTATTATATACTTACCCCCTTATAAAAAACTTACCTAAATTACTCTAATAAAAAAGACGGGTTGCACGCCAGGAGTGCCGGCAGAAGTAAAAACTTGAATATGAATTTAGAAAATTGTGCATTTTTGATATTTTCGAATGGTTAGGGAATAATTTTGCACGAATTGATTTAATTATCAGTTTAAAAGTACTATCATTTAAAATACAATATTCATTTATTGCGCTATCCTACACAAACATAACATGACAATTTATATTATATAAAAAAATTAATACTTCAGATTTCTGGGGTTTATCAGAAATTTGGAATCTGCTGTAGCCAAAATGTAGGGCTCATTTTCCTAATTCCAATGATACCTCACTCGTGGGGTCTAGGGGTCAGAAATGCTTAGTTAAGGATGAGGGGATTTTTGCTTGGAGGGAAGGGGGATTGGAGGTGAAGGTCAATGTAAAGGTCAAAGGGCAATGTGTTGGGAAAGTTGGGGTCAAAAGTCAATACGAACTAAAATAGTTCCATGCTCTCGTAAACCAAGACAGCAAACAATTGCAAGTTGAATCTTACGCATTTTTGATCAGGACACGTGACCTGTTGCGCGATTTTAACAGTTTTTACCCATCCCAAGAAAAGTGCACAGCGCCGCTAAAGAAGTATTTACTTCAAAAATATTTATCCAGTAGATAATCAATACAATGTTTTGTCCTTGTCTTATGCGTTGGAAATGTCGCTTGACAGACAAGGATAAAGCTTTGTGTTGCTTATCTATTAGAATTTTTTTTTTTTTAGTAAGGGGGTAAAACTACACGCCTTTCGCCTTTAAAGTCCATTGTACACTACACGGGATATGCTTGTAGCCATTAATGATAAAATTCAGTATGATGACTTTTACGTACTAACTTGGTATCCCACGCTATTGACAGCCTCCGTGGTCTAGTGGTTAGAGATTGGCTCTCGACTCGGAAGTCGTGGGTCCAATATGGGAATATTGGAACAACAAAAAATTTTATTTCCAAGTTTCGTTAGGACAATGGAGGCTGATTACCTGATTGACAAGAAAAATGATCTTACGCCTGATCTCTCGCCAGTCGTTTCAGCTATCCGTCCCACTGGGACATGAGAGTAAAGGAAGGGAGAGTGCTCTTGTGTATTGCACACACACTTGGGCACTATAAAAATAACTTCTGCGTATATTTCTATAAAACCGGCCACCGACATCGAAATCGGTGTGAGGAGTTATTAGTATCACACTTACTATTACTATTTTTTTGGAATTAAAAGAAGTCTCTATAATGAGCTTAAACTAAAGAGCTTAAACTACTCGTATTACCATAAAATCTTATGTGTTTGAAATGTCGCTTGACATAAAACAATGTGGTCTAAGATACGAACTAAGGTCGACCTTCACTGATGTGTTAACCAGATGAAAGTGATATTTTATCAAATAAAATAAGTTTCTGAATATAATTTAATTAGGCAACCCTTTAAGAAATGGTCAAGACTATAATTAATTATAATTATTTTTTTTAGTAAATACAACGTGTGACATATAAGGTATATCTATCCGAAACCCATGAAACTGAACAACTTTCTCCGAGGAACACAGGTCGAAATATGAAAAAAAAAATTGGTTCTCCCATACTAATTTGATTAGCTGACCATGCGGTTTATATGGGAGGTCCAAATTTTTTTTTCATATTTCGACCTATGTTCCTTGGGAAAAGTTGTTAAGTTTCGTGGGTTCACTGGGTTTCGGATGGATATACCTTATATGTCACACGTTATATTTACTTTTAAAAAAAATAGACTTTGAATTAATTATAGTCTTGACCATTTTTTAAGGGGTTGCCTAATTTAAATATGTTCAGAAACTTATTTTATTTGATAAAATATCACTTTCATCTGGTTAACACATCAGTGAAGGTCGACCTTAGTTCGTATCCTCTACTAATGGATAAATATTTTTATTATTAAGGGGTAAAGTAATTAAAATTATTATTTTTAAACAAAAAATTAAACCGACTTCCAAAGTAAAAATACACAAAAAAGTATGAAATAAAACTTAATCTCTAAATAATTCCCCTTTCAAATTCGGCTAAAATTTTTACTATTTCTCTACTCAATCTTCTTAATTTTGAAATCGGCACCAGCCCAAACAATATTCTACAATATTTTATACAACTTACGTTCATATTTGCTGGTACCGACTTCAAAATTAATAAGATTGAGTAGAGAAATAGTAAAAATTTTAGCCGAATTTGAAAGGGGAATTATTTAGAGATTAAGTTTTATTTCATACTTTTTTGTGTATTTTTACTTTGGAAGTCGGTTTAATTTTTTGTTTAAAAATAATAATTTCACCCTTTTTAGTGATATATTTTGTTAAGTTATTAATACGTCTTAAGAACGTCTAAACTAAACGATCGAATGTATAATTAAATACTCGCCAAGCTTCCATTAGGTATTGCTATTAAGATGATGATGATGATTACTGTAAGTTATAAAGTGGCATAATTATGCTTGCAGTTCTTTAAACAATGCCGAAATTTCCAAACGCACATCTTTAAAGACTGAGGAGTTCTGTACAGTGCTTTTGGATCCAGGGTATACCTAGGTACAATATCTTATTTTTTTTGTAGTATATGCTTGTGTTACTTCAGTTAAAGTCAAAATCACTATATGTGTGGATATAAATTTTGAGGAGTTCCCTCGATTCCTCATGGCTCGCATCATCAGGTTTCCACTTTAGTGACTAAAGGACTAATTTCGAATTAAACCCTTTACAACAACAAAAGAATTTTGCAAATAGGTTCATAAACGGCAGAATAATGTTCAATGATCTCCGTGTTAGTGTAAAATACTATGAGAAATACCTTTTATATCATCATAATCTGATGATGTATGGTGTGATAGTGGTGATGATGATGATGATTACTCTAACTGACAAGGTGGCATATGCTTGCAGTTCTTTAAACAACGCCGAAATCCCCAAACATGTATCTATAAGGAGTCAGGAGTTCTATACTGTACTTTTGGATCCAGGGTATACCTTGGAGCAAAATCTTACTTTTTGGTAGCATATGCTTGAACTACTTCAGAAAAAGTCAAAATCACCATATGTGTCCATATAAATTTCGAGGAGTTCCCTCGATTCCTCATGGATCCCATCATCAGGTCACCACTTTGATATCAAAAGGACCAATTTGGGATTACACCCTATACATCACAGAAAAAATTTTGAAAATCGGTCCACAGGCGGCGGAGTAATCGTTGAACATACAAAAAAAATAAAAAAAAAAAAAATATATACAGCCGAACGTATAACCGCCTCCTTTTTTGGGAAGTCGGTTAAAAATAATTTTCAAATACGCACAATTCGTATGTAAACTTTTTATTATTAATTCACACAGTTGCGGCTTTAAAATAAATATTTCATTTTCTCATTCAAAAGGAACATTTATTTAACTTCACCTTCGATGTCGTTGTTACTAATTACTTTTAACTTCTGTGATCTTTTCCATTAATTTAATCGTCTATTTGCAGCAAGACAAGTTCATAAGTAACAATGGTAGCGGCGACCTGAAATATACTAAGTTATTAATTTTCTGCAAATCAATTTAGTTAATAGTAATAATAATCATTTATTTTTGAAATAACATCTATAGAATTTTTTAAGTTATACACACATTAAATAAAAATACATAGGAACTCATAATACCTAATTGTTACTTACTAAAGTTTACACATTACTAAAGAATTTCTTCTACTCGTAATAAGGGCCTGCTGCACAATCACCTAGTAAGTGACGAATAGCTTATTCGGACGTTTTGTCGCTGCTTACTTGCTTTCTTATACTAAACGACAGAGACAGAACATGCAATTTACCTATCTGACGCTTATCTCTAGATTGTGAAACATACTCTTATTGTAGTAGTCATAATCAAAAGATAGAGACAGTGATATAGTATTCTAAATATAATATACTAGCGACCCGCCCCGGCTTCGCACGGCTACAATACTGATACTAATACTGAGGGTACCTTACTCATAGATCTAAACTCCCTCATACCTTACTCATAGATCTATCTTCCCGCACGCGCACCCGCCTTGGTGACGCCCACTTCGCAACGGGCCGTGCAGCAGAAATCGTAATATTTTAATTTCGCCATAACTTCAAAACCAAACGTCCAATTTTAATCATTTAAAGACCAAATATTATCTACATAAACTGTACTTAGTGATAAATAATTTATTTTGATAAGGAATAATAGCATGAGTAAAATAAACGCGTTTAAATGTAGTCCAAAAAAAATTCAAGATTTCTAAATAAAAAAATGGTTGTTGTGCCTCACTCGACATAGTTAGGTATAGTGTGTCGCGGACTTTTTTGTAGATATTTATAAGATCTACAATTAATTAGAACATTTTATGGTTCTATCTTTTATAGTTTAGGCAGCGTACGCAAAATAAGTAACTTTTCTGGTTAATTTTTTTACACCTTGTGTCCGAAAAACCCAAATATCTTACGGAACCCTATTTTTTCCAAAATAAAATTTAGCCTATGTTACTCGTGGATAATGTAGCTTTCGAATGGTGAAAGAATTTTTGAAATCGGTCCAGTACTTTTTGAGCCTATTCATTACAAACAAACAAACAAACAAACAAACATACAAACAAAGTTTTCCTCTTTATAATATTAGTGTAGAAAAGGCAAACTTGACTGACTTATCTTGATCAACACACTACTGAACGGATTTCGCTGAAATTTGGCATACAGATAGAAAGGATTTTTGAAAATTCACCCACTAAGGGGCTGAAAAAGGGGATAAAATTTTGTATGGAAACCGAACTCCACGCGGACGAAGTCGCGGGCAAAAGCTAGTATAAAAATAATATCATAGCAACTACATAATAAATTTATGTTTAATGCTGTATTTTTCAATTAAAAGAAGTACATTTTGTAAGAAGTGTTAAATTTGCTAAATAATTTTACTTTACTCACAGAAAGTATGTGCTCCTTGGTAACATAAAAGTAGTTAAGTCCACTCAAAGCTACGAAAGTGCCTTGTACCTGTTGTATGAATCTTTGCACCTGAAACAAGAACATAATATTTTGATAACACCTTTTAAAATATAGGTCTCATAGGAAACACGTTTTTGCTTAAATCCTACCACTATTATAAATGTGAAAGATTGTGCGGATGGATGTAAGTATATATGGATGTTTGTTACTTTTTCACGCAAAAACTACTTTTTTTTTTGTTTTCGATGGAATTTGGTATAGTGCTTGAGCTCTGGATAACACAGGCTACTTTTTTTCTTGACAAAGTACTTTGTACTGTACTTTGACTGTACTTTGTCTGTGTACTTTGATAAGTGTTCCCGTATTTACGTGGTCGAAACCGCGGGAAATCCGTTCAGTAGTTTCGGCGCGAAAGAGTAACAAACATAAATCCCCAACCATCCATCCATTCTCACAAACTTTCACATTTATTAATAATAGTAGGTTAACTACGTAAATTACAAACATACATACATAGACTACCAAAATCATTACCCTTCCTTTTGACTTCGCCGTAGTCGGGAAAAAAGAAGCTTATAGGTACCAAGCCAAAAAATGCGATAGAGCGGCGCGCGGCTACTGCCCTTGTATCGTTTACTCGGGAACTGGGAGCTATCACCACTAAACCGCCCTTGTGACGTCACAATAATTTGAAAAACAATGGCACGCTTGGTGTCTATACAGACAATGAGACTTTCGTAGTCTAGTCATTAAATGTCTGTGCACATACCTCATTACAATAAGATGCCGCAGATAAGCTATACAGGTACGGTGCTGCGACTAGCGAAGCCGTGTGCACCTCAGAGGCTATGAGGGAGACTGCTAGGAACCTCCCTATGATGAACACCAGCGAGTACAGGTAGTAGGTTACTAGTTCGGCGCCACCAAAAGGCCTGAAATAAAGCGAATAACCTGACACACACCATAGACACATATATTATAGAATATAGACGAGGCATGTTGAGGCAAGTGTCCAGTTAAATGGCCCAATTTTAAGATTTTGGTGCCATTTTGATATTTGAAGTATGGTGAAAACCAAGATGGCGTAAATTTTTAGTGTGTCAAGATTTGTTCTCTCAATGTACGTTTAGCCTATCTTGAATTTCGAAATCATTGACACACATAAATACCTGACAGTTGTAAAAAACGAAAAATTGATTGCAGGAATAAGCGGACCATGGAAAGCCGCTTCGCTACGTTGAATGTTCAAGCATCAATTTCAAAATAATCTCGTGTTTTTTAGCTCTACCTCAAAAACTCTTTTTGTCATTTAGCCGCCTTTTAGTTTGAGGACGGCGGTGTAAGAGGAGGAATGGATGGTAAGAATAAAAGTGAACGAAGCGAAACAAATATGTACGGATCGTAGCAAGTGGAAAGAAGTGGTCTCTACCTAACCCTACGGGAAAAAGGCGTGATTATATGTATGTATGTATGTCGGAATAAGTTTTAATAATAATCGGGTGTGTTTCAACTATCAAATACTTATAAATTCATAAGGTAGCCTTCCGATATATGCGACCGCGACAAAGACCGTGACTAGCGAACCAGCGAATCAACTTCTCTAGGTCGATACATCGTCGTTATGAGAAACAATATTTCTTTTCTTCTCGAGCATGAACTCATAAAATGGCCTCATTTGACACATAAAGTAGAAACTTTTTCTTAATTCAATGTCAAATGTGTCTTAGAATAATGTCAACTACTTCAGATCATGGTGATTGGTGGCCCTAGACGAATAGTTTTTGACAGAAGATCCCGGCAGCCATTTTAAAAAATGTGGCTGTTTAGATATGTTGACTTCTATTGACGACCTTGTTGCCATGGCTTAAGAACTATTTTGCCGCGAAATATTTGGACAGAATATTTCTTCTTTTAATTTATTTCTTCGGATTGCCATGCTAAGCCCGCTGGCCACGCTGGTTAATGGGATTGTTTAATGCTCCATATAAATTCCTACTCATTAGTGGCTCCGCGACCCTTTTCGGTCTCGGGTCGCGGTCTCGAGTCTCGTGCATCAGAAGGATACCTTTACAGTTACTTACCCACTAGGATAATGTGGACACTCCATGACAGTTTCATAAGTTGTCTTGACGTTTCTGAAAAAAAATATTATTATAATTGAACCCCACTAGGCACCATAGTATATTAGTAATTTATTATTTGACTGCGCACCGTGGATCAGAATTAAAATAATTATGGGAAATAAAAAATTAATAAAAATTATACAATGTTTTGGTTTGGTCGCCACTTTTTTAAATAAAAAAAACTCCCAATGTCATTTGTTTTTGCTCTATGTTAAGGTAAGAATTATTATTTATTACTCAAACAAAACTACCGGCTATATAAACTCACTTGAGTGTATTATACATCTGCAGACAAACGAAGAAGAGATTACTGGCGAAGGAGAAGAAGATGACCCCGGCGATGACGTCATCGAACGTGCGCACCAGCAGCGTGGCGCGGTTGTAGTCCTCTCGCAGCTGGCGCCAGTACGTGGGAGGGTAGTACTGGAATATGCAAGTAAACAGGTTTTATCAAAGTATTCACATGACGTCATCAAACATGCGCACGAGCAGAGTCGCGTGGTTGTGCTCACGCAGCTGGCACCAGTACGTGGGAGAGGAGTCCCGGAATAGGCAAGTAGATAGTTTGCATTTTAATAGTCAGATGACGTCATCAATCTTGTGCACAAGCGGCGTGACGCGGTTGTAGTCCTCGGGCAGCTGGCGCCAGTACGTGGGAGGGTAGTACTGGAATAGGAAAGTAGATAGTAATTTGCATTTAAAGAGTCAGATGACGTCATCAATCTTGCGAATAAGTGGCGTAGCGCGGTTGTAGTCCTCGTACAGCAAAACTAACCAAAAAGGATTTTTTTGTAAATAAAACCAAACACTTGTGAAGATAATAAAGGGCTCTTACTTGGCCTTGGCTCTCTTTAATTTTCTTATTGATCTGCTCCAGTATGGACGTCAGAAACAAACTGATACAAATAATAAAAATGTAGGAGTAGCTCCAATTTATTGTTGATATAAAATTCACTGTCTGAAAAAAAATAAAAAAAATAAAACTTTTCATTATTCTATCTTGTAATTTTAAAGTTTAAACACAAATTAAGTGACCACAATGACTTTGTATTAGTCGTTGAATTATGTATTAACGCGTGAGTATGTGTGCGTGCGCACAATTCAACAGCGTTGTTATTGCTGTTATTGTAATTTTCATCGTATTCCTGGTCGAGAAGCAAGTTGTTGGACAGTGCATCAATTTATATATTGTAAATCTTACCAGCAGAATAATTCCCATGGGAAACTGGTAGGTGACTTCTGAGCTGAAGATCCAGAGTATCATCTTCTCTATGACCTTCGGGTAGACGGCATGATGAGTCTCCGTACAGTCCATGACTACAGACACTCGAGCAATTATGACGAGGATATGTTCAACTGCAAAAGAAAAATCGTATTCATTTTAGTTTAGCCTAAATTCTATTCACATATATATATTATACTGAATACAGTATAATATATATGTGAATACAGTATAATGTAATGTAAATATGACTTTTTAGTACACATATTACTAAAAAAGTCAAGAATATCCAGAACCAGACTAATAGTAATTATTATCAGTGTAAAAATATTTAAACCAATGTAAAATGAACCTTTTTAATGCAAGAACCAACTAGAAGGTACTTTCGAGTATGGAATAAAATAAAATATTAAACTAGCAGCTGACCTCGACAGAAGTTGTTCTGTCTTTATTATAAAAAGGAACATACATACACCTATGACCTACACCTACAATTACCGCTACAACCTACAGGCGGTGTGTATAAGAATATACACAATATATTACAGTACTAATATCGCTATTAAGCAATGATGTTTTCTTTCTCTCTTACCTACTGAATACATTTGCAAAATTTCATAAATTCAAGCCATTTCGAATAAGTTCCCTAACAAGCACTGTGACAAAAGAATCCTACTAATAATCTATACTTCTATACTAATATTATAAATGCAAAAGTGTGTATGTCTGTCTGTCTGTCTGTTACTTCTTCACGCTTTAACCACTCAACCAATTTTTATGAAATTTAGTATAGACATCCTTTGAGTTCCGGGAAAGGAAATAAGATATTTTTTATCCCGAAAAGGTAGTGTTCCCGCGGTATAATGTATTTACGCGGGTGTGCCGCGGGCAAAAGCTAGTAATATTTTAAATGTGAAAGTTTGTGAGAATGTATGGATGGATAGATGTTTGTTCCTCTTTCATGCAAAAACTACCGAACGGATTTCGATGAAATTTGGTACGATAGTAGTTAAGGCTCTGGATTAAAACATAGGCTACTTTTTACTCCGAGAAAATATAGTGTTAGTGTTAGAGCCTAGGATACTATAAATAATTACGCAGGCGTAGCCGGGCAATAGCTAGTTTTATATAACATAAGATTAAATAAAATAAACTAACACAAAGCTGATCCAAACAAAGTTAAAGTCGCAAAGTAGCATTTAAATTTGACAGATGAGTCTATGTACTGGTCCAGTCGCGCCGCAGTCACTTGGTCCAGTAGGTGGCGCCACTTGCTCGCCACTTGCAGGAATATCACGCTATTGATGAAAGTGGTCCAGTAGAATACTAAGTTACCTGAAAATTTAGTACCCAAAAATATATTGTGATCAATTATGAGAATGTAACACCCATGTAACGAATTATTTATTGGAATAAACGATTCTTACACCCGCTTTCTAAAAAGATAATCTAATAGTTGATGAACTAACATGTATGTTGAGTTAACAGGGATAGCAGGTATCAATTTGCCTTCCTGAAATTCTAATTAGTTAATCATTGATCATCTTACCATGACCAGTTTCTTTCCATAAACCGAAAAAAAAACCCGAAACGTTTAAAATAACATTGAGTTAACAAATCCACACTGTGCTTTGACATTAGTTTTGTTAACTTGCACGTTATCAAATCCAAAGATTGATCAAGATTTTTCGCAACTTCGCAATATTTTACACTTGACAAGAGATTTGAACATTGATTACTTAATTTTGGCACCCCTAGAAATACCGAAGAATAGACAAAATTACAGATGGAAGATACATTAATAGCATTCGGAGCATAATAGGTATTATTGCAAGGCAGCAAGGTAGATGCATCGTCCCGTCGTTATGAGAAACAACATTTCCTTTCTTCCCGAGCATGATGAGCATGACCAAAATGGCCTATTTTGACAGCTAAAGTAGAAACGTTTTCTTATTTCAATGTCAAATAGTTTTACAATTATGTCAACTACTCTGCATAAGCATATCATGGCGCTCCTAGACAAACAGCTTCTTTACGTTCAGTTACTTGAATATTTGTTCGTTTTTAACAGCAGATTTCCCGGCAGTCATTTTAAAAATATGGCTGTTTAAGTTAACTTTTATTGACGACCTTGTTACCATGGATCAAGAACTATTTTGCAACGAACTAGTTGAATAGAATATTAATTATTCTTTAAATTTATTTCTTCGGATCGTCATGCTAAGCGCGCTGTAACTCCGGAGAAATCATATTATAGTCTGAGTCACAAGATCCCTGTCAGTGAATTTCTGTCCAAGAGCATCATTTTCGGTGCCCTTGGACAGAATTTCACTGATAGGGATCTTGTGAATCAGACTAATATATTATGTACGTTGCTAACAGCTATCACGAAAGAGTTACATTATGTTTATTTATACATCTTCCCGTTAAATACTCGGTTGGCAAAATATAACTTGTGATTGTTTATTGTCATTATGTTTCTTTTGATGAATAATACATTTTTTTATTAGAATATTTTTTTGCTAATTCTATACATACCAAGTTTTCTTACAGTGACTGCACCATCGAGTATTTTGTATAGGCACAGCAACGCAGCAGAAAACTGAATGACACACATTACACAGTTGTACAGCAACCGATACGAACACAACTCAAACCTGTAGAAAAATTTAAAAGCACACTATTAAAAGAGGCCAATTGCGAGTCGGACTCTCGCATCGAGGATTCCGTAAAAACCTGTAGGTATATAAAAAAACCCATCACGACAATCGAGTCATAGTAATTAGTAGGGGTAGTAAGTTTAAAATGAATAAAAATATTTTTATTACATATTTGATGTCACTAAACATTTACAGTTTTCGCAATTTTTCATTTATCTCTGTTATAAGAAGATGCTTTGTACCAAATTTCAAGATTCTGAGTTCACGTTCGTTCACGTTCAAGTTCGGAAGTATTCTAGGTTTTAATTCCCTTGCGATGCGGAAATTTGCGGCATAAACGGCTGTATCTTTTGATTAAATTGGCTTAGAAGTTTGATATTTTGACAGCTCCAAGGGACAGTAGACCTCAGTATTGAAGTAAATTCCAGCTTGATAACTCCACGAGTTCCTGAGAAAAAGGGTCTTGACAGACAGACAGACGGACGGACGGGCGGACAACAAAGTCACCCTTATAGGGTTCCGTTTTTTGCCTAAAAACTTAATCTCGAAATCTAGCAATAATTTTTAATCGCTATGTCACATATAGTTTCTTACGAGTTTCAGTTCAGACATTCAATATAATAACTTAGCTAAAAAATAATAATATTTTAAAATATAATATAAAATTTATTAATACTAATTAGGTACGAATATTAATATTATTATCATGTAATTCCGATAGTGTAGCACAAACATCTCGTAGCACGTGCTACATAGTAGCTACGTTAGTCGTAGCAAAAGCGTAGCAGCGCTACGTACTAAGTAGTATAGGTCGCGCAACGGTTTATGAGCGCTCAGTGAAAGTGGAGGGGGTCGTTCGCGCATGTGACCAATAGCAAAGAATCTATATTACTAACGTACCAATAGCGTGTCGGCAGCCACGTTCGGCATGCGTTCGGCGCATCCACACCTCCCCGCCCGAGCCCGCTACCGCCAAACACACCCAAAAACTGACTTCTGCGCATACCCCCTCTACTTTTGTCGAAAGATCTTAATTCGTTGCGCTACCTATAACGACGTAACGAAGCGAGGGCGTAGCAGCGCTACGTGCTACATAGTAACTACGTTAGTCGTAGCGAGGGCGTATCAGCGCTACGTACTACATAGTAACGACGTAACGAAGCGAGGGCGTAGCAGCGCTACGTGCTACATAGTAACTACGTTAGTCGTAGCGTGGGCATAGCAGCACTACGTGCTACATAGTAACGACGTAAGTTGTAGCGAGGGCGTAGCAGCGCTACGTGCTACATAGTAACTAGGCTAGTCGTAGCGAGGGCGTAGCAGCGCTACGTGCTACATAGTAACTAGGCTAGTCGTAGCGAGGGCGAAGCAGCGAAACGTGCTATATAGTAACTACGTTAGTCGTAGCGAGAGCGTAGCAGTGCTACAAGATCATAATTCCTTATAATTCAATCAAAGAATTTTTATAGCAACTAATGCCTGTTATATTTATTCTGAGGTTTTTGGTAGGAAGTTTACCTATTCAACTGACCCAACGTCATGCTACGAATCAGCCCAGGAGTGTAAGATGTGACGTCAATCTCAACGTCAAATCTTACACTGAGCTCGGATTAGATGCATGGCGTCAACTGCGTAAAGTCAGATCCGGCTGCAGATAACTGCATGCAGTTCATTTTGATCATCACATCAACTGCGCGTGGTTGCTGCCATGCATCCCGACCAGCAGCAGCTTAAACTTTATTTCAAAACATGTATATTATGTTCACTAAAAATGTTACGTCACTTACGTGGTGAGACATAGTTTGTGTGATTATAATATGTAGTACGCGACAGACGTATGTCGGCACTAATCGACTGGGATGATGGGGCTAAAATGTGTTGTCAAGCACTCCTCAATAGCAACAGGTTTAGTATTGAATACTAATTACTAGATATTATGTAAGAATAACAAACATAATAACCACTAATCCTATGTTTTTTATCTTCTTATATAAAAATAGATTGTGTTATGTATCAAGGTGAATTTCAAT
The DNA here is from genome assembly GCA_905404095.1 of Glaucopsyche alexis. NCBI lineage: Eukaryota > Metazoa > Arthropoda > Insecta > Lepidoptera > Lycaenidae > Glaucopsyche > Glaucopsyche alexis. Next base: position 21,163,165 of record FR990050.1, read on the forward strand.
TCCAGTGTCTCGCTAAAATTCGAGTATGGCTGAACCGATTGGGCTCATTTTAGTCTTGAAATAATTGTGTTAGTTCAGAGAAGGTTTAAACGGTGAGAGATATTGGAACAATTATTACGGAGAAAATACTAAAAATGACGATTAAATTTTCCTATACTATCTGTTCAATGTTGAACAAATGGCTGTGTTTGGCGGAAAAAAGCGTTCGGGTGTTCGTAAATAAAATGGCAATCGCTAAGCGGTAAGCGCTGTCAACTGCTAAATGATACTTTCCTCTAGGATGTTAAGTTAACCGGGGAACCTAACATAATTTAATTATATATTTATATAGTATTCAAATCAATTTATTTATTTATTATATTAGGTATATTTCATTATTTTTGGCCCATTTTGGGCTAAATTATTTGCACAAAACACTATTAACTGATTTAAAAAAACAAACAAAATAAATAAGGAAAATGGCGGATTGTGTTAGCAATATTGAAGTCAGTAAAATTGTCCTGGCCAAAGGTCCTGGCCCACAACTATTTTTTTTCAGCGCTAGCAAGTTTTGTGAATAGCTTTTTTCCGCCAAATACAGCCATTGAACAGTGGGAAAATGTGTCACTCGACTGTCAAATATTTAAGGGTGCGTTCAACTGAATAAATAAAAAACCAAATAAGTCAACTGACCTATTTGGTATTTTATTTTTTTCAGTTCATAGGTAAGACCTTAGTTAAGACCATAATAAAGACCATAGTTAAGAGGAAACAGTAGGGCCACGCAATGTATGGAAAGACATATAAACGTAGTCCACTGTTTCCTCCCTAGATAGTCCCGGTAAAGTAACAATTTTTTTCTGAATATCTATAATACTACGAGTATTAGCATGTCTCTATGATTTTTTTTTAATTAATTATTAAATGAGATATGGACGTTCAAATACAAAAAAAAATATGCCAGATTTTCCGCCGTGTTCAAACATCCAGAAAACAAATTTTACTAATTTATATAAAAAAATGAAAACGTAAGAATACAGTTTAAGCTCTTTTTGAATTGTTAATGATAAAATGACTTAAATTTGTTAAGTTTTGGCGAAGGAATCAGGGTACTACTAATCGTTGATTTTTTGTACTTTTAATAGGTATTTTCAGTTCAAGTTGTCTCTATCGCACTTTCACACATTTATAGCTGTAACTAGGTACTGTACAATAGCCAAATTTAATTATATCCCTCAAAAAACTAAGTAATATAAATTAGTTTCAAGTCTCGAATTTAGATATAATTTTTCGCCGGTTTGCTATAGTTTTCACTGTATCTTAGATTTATAGATTTAGTTTGATTTTACCAAATAAGTTATGTTGTGGATAACGGTGCTGGTTGTGTAATTACTTTTAAGCTTTTATTTAAGTGTTGGAATATGGCATATTGCGCAATTATTTGCTGTCCAAAATAAAATAAAATAAATATAAAAATAGCTAGCTCGTTCGGGCACTTCGGGATAGCAAATGATTTTACAAATAACTATTTATCATTTCTCTTCCGGGAATTTCTCTTTCTCTTCATCGTGTGTCAGGATAGCTAGTCTACAATATAAGTGAATACTGTAGCTTAGAATATTATAGCTTATAAGTTTAATTACCTTACGTTAGCGACGTTAGTACCAAGTATGCCGTTGACAGGAATAAGACCTGTGCACTGCCCGATCAGCAGAGGCAGTTTCATAGACTCCTGAAATGCCCTGCACTGGGTCTTGAAGTGTACATTCCTTCCACGAATAACGTCTACAAAACTCTTTACTGTAAATAAAATATTATTAATATGTAATGCAGAAAAAATATCCAAATATACAATTTAAAAAAAGGGGGTAGGTATAGAAGCAAATTTTTAATGGAAAAAAAGATTTTATATACGTTTTATGGGTTCCGCAACTAAAGGGTAAAAATATGACCTGTCTGTCTGTCCCTCCGTCTGTCAGTGTCTGTTTAGATAGTTGAAATTTTCACAGATTATTATTTATGTATTTCTGTTGCCGCTATAAGAACAAATACTAAAAACAGAATAAGATAAATATTTAAGTAGAGTAGATACAATAAACTTTTTGCCGCTTTGGACGGAACACTTCGTGTGGTGTCCAACTCGCACTTGATCGGTTTTAATAACTAAGTAGAAAACAGCTTACCTCTAATATACCGATAAACGATTTCCATAAATGTTTTTTTCTCGTCCTTTTTAATGCTGAAAATTAAAAATTATTACATTATGTACACAAATAAAATTTCATGAAAATAATAATTTTCACTAAAAGTCTAACCTGTCATGGGACACTCATCCTAACTTACCTATCCGATAGTTGTGGTATAGTACACGGGTATGCGACCCCGGCTTCCCTAGCTATTACTGTTCTATCCCTTGCCCTCCTGGGCGGTAATATCCTACATTCCTATTTCCCACTCTAAATAACCAATCTTCTTTTCCACACCACCTATCCTTCCCTTTCCCTATTCCTTCTCCACCAATCCGTAGAAACGCGATGGATAATCATAAAAATAATTTAACTATCCAAAATGCCGGCGATGTGGTTTCGCCACCCATCACGTCTCGTTTCTCGCGGAGGCGAAAAGCGGACCATGGAGAACCGCTTGGCTACGTTGAATGTAAAAGGAGGAATGGATGGTAAGAATGAAAGTGAACGAAGCGAAACAAGTATGTAAGGATCGTAGTAAGTGGAAAGAAGTGGTCTCTGCCTGTTAATGGCAATAACTCGCGCGACGCGCGCCACCCGGAGGAGAAGGAGACAGCTGCTTCGGGTGCCATCGGCCTCCATCGAGCATTCGTCGGGTCGCGGCGCTCGCGTCGTGACTAATCACTTTTAAGCTAATCCTACAAGAATCGACACAGTAAACTGTCGGGCCTAGAAATCTATATTGTAATTAAATCTTAAATCTTCAATATACAGTCCAACTATACACCGTATCCCGGGGATCCCGTACACTGCCTACCCCTACCTGAAAGAGGCATGATTATATGTAAGTATGTATGTATGTTATTATTAATTTTGACTCACCTCGCTTGAGCTGCAAACTTTTGTGGATATAGTTCTTCCACGTAAATCGAGCTTTCTGAGAGAAGACAAAAATTGAATGAAATAGTAAATCAATAATAATTGTAAAATATTAAAATAAGATAATATTAAAAAATGCAACATTCATAAATAGTATATTTTATATTCTATTAACAATATTTCACCATTAAACGAGCAATTCTTGTATATATATAATTTGAATCTAGGGAACGGCTCCAACGATTTTCATGAAATTTAGTATACAGATGGTTTCGGGGGCAATAAACGTCGCCAGTACGCCAATGGCAATTATCCGTAATCTTACACAAAGATAAGTCGCCGCCGTTGTTGTGCTTCACTCAATGCTTAGCTCACCTTCCGTTCGCCTTTTTTTCTACGTCCATGGGCAATTATCATTAATTTCGACTCTATAATGACGAATCTCATTGGCAGTTTGGTTAATTTTTGCGTTGTTACGAAATTACTAATGTGGTGGGTTCGAAGTAAAATATTATAAAATAAAATATTATAAATATGAAATATAAAAATAAAATACTTATTTAAATATTTTGTGATACCTTTTTTTTATCTACTACAGCAGCTCCGAGCAAGGTTCGGTTACCCAGGTAATAATAATCTCTAAGTAGGTACAGGTAAGTAAGTAGGTACTTACTCTCGATTCTGCTACCCATATTGAATGTCGACGTTCCAAAATTTCCCAAACTAATACATCACGGGAAGTGATAAATGTTGTTTTTGTGTTTTATTATGATAAATAACATACGACATGTCAACTTGTCGGCTCATTGACAATTTGACGGTTATAATTATTCACATTATACACTGAGCGATGATGCGTAGGCGATGATGGATTGTGTCTTTGTTTTTATTACAATGTAACAAACATATTAGGGTCAGTGCATATTGAGACACGACGCGACGGGGCACTACATTTTCAAAAGCGACGATGCGCTACGCATCGTAGTGCAGCTTTAACTTTACTTTTGTAATGAAACGTGTGTCTTGTATAGTGAATAAAGTCTAATTTTGGACAGCTATGATAAAATACAGCCGTCGTCGCGTCGCGTCTCATTTCGGTGTGAACTAACCCTTAGTACCATCTACACGAAATAATAATAATAATATAATAATATCCTATGGATACTTCACACCACGTCAATCTGGTCCAGTGCCAAGTATCCGAAGAACTTGACGTCTTACAGGTACCAGAAAACGGGAAGTATATTTAATACTATACTCGTACATATACTATATAATTATACTTCCTATACATATATTTAAGATTTTATTATATTATACACATATTTAATACACATCCAAGACCCAGGAACACAGAAAAACTTTTTCTTCCTTCGGCGAGATTCGAACCCGCAACTCCTAGCTTGAGCCAATACACAATTACACAATTAATACAAATATTTAGTATAGAATTTTTAACAATAGCCCCAGAAAACATTTAAAAAAGAGTTTAACTCAACATTACTAAACAAGCTCACAAGAGCATGAACTAGATTGGATAAAAATACAAAAATGGCTCAATCAGGTATATTTTAATTTTGTTTTTCTAATTTATAAAGGTGATTAACCCCAACTTTGAGTAATAAAACTAGTATTGTTGTGTTTGAAATATTTAATCTATTGCATCTACTTGCTAAATACAACAAATTTTATTGTATTTTATTAATTTATTGGTCGTTATAATTAGCTTGCAGTAAAACCAACTCATATTTGACTAGTGTACTTGCGGTCTGAAACAAAGAGAAATTACAAGTATTACTTTTCGAATACTAAAACTATTCCGACTTAGTATTGTATTATTATTTATACATAGGGTAGCGTGTTCATTGTCCAATAGCCTAAGTATTTTACTGTTAGTAGGTACTTCTTCTACTATTATACTGATAATGATAGTTTAATGATGTTGCGAATCCGTGCAGACAAAACAAAAAAAAAACCGAACATTTTGCTACGGTAAAAAGTAGTCTTTCTCCATCCCTATGTTCTAAGCTATATCCGTGAAAAATTGCAATAAAATCGGTTAAGTAGTTTTGCTCCAAAATCTACACAAACAAACAATTAATATTTCCTCGCTATAATCCTACTACTGTCATAAATGTGAAATTTTGTGAGGATAGATGGATGGATGATTATTTCTCTTTCGTACAAAAACGACTGAATAGATTTTTATGAAATTTGGTATGGTAGTAGTTTGAACTCTGGATTATCACATAGACGACACCCAGTACAGTGATCCCGTGAGATGTATTTACACAGGCGGAGCCGCGGGAAAAAGTTTTTTTAGTAAAAATGATACCTGGAGGATCATAGGTCTCGTTATATAGAACAAATATCCACTAAGAGCATTCGTGGTGTACCGAACTTGCCGCGAAAATCTTTGCACCTGAAATAAATAAAAAAGCTATCATATGTATGATTCGGCTCCATAATAAATAAAATTCAACTTTCAATATTGTTCCGTTTTTCAGAATCGATTGATGTTAAATTACTTTTTTAAACAAATTAACCACGACAAATAAAAGCGCATAAATACGAGATCTTGCACTTTTGACTTGTATTCTATATAAGACCTCGACGTAAATCTAAGACCTCAGAAACCTTCCTTGGCTCATGCACAGCAACTTTGCTAAAGGTCATCACATTATCAAATGCATACTTTACGATTCTTTAAATAATATACAGACAAACATTAATTTTTATATAAATAGATATAAACTTACCTCAATGGAATATTCCGAAGGAGGCACATACAGTAAGGTAAGGATGGGCTTCAAAGCTTCGTTGTTCACGTTGGAAGCCATAAGGAACATGATAGAAGCCTTCACGAACAAAAACACAGTCGAAAACGAGTAGTACAAGCAGTGCTCAGTACTGTTGTATGTTCTGAAAACATAATAATTAAAAACATTATATTTTTGTAGTTGGTATGAGATAGTCTATGGGTAAAAGTATATCTTGATCAAAAAGAAATTACGTTTTTACAGAAAAATTAAAATTTGTACACCGAGCGCCATCTCTGTATAAATTTTATGTAATATTTATAATATATATAATATACAAGAAGTATAAGTAGGTTCCTACAGATGGCGTTATATCGATTATAACCAAAATTGTGTCTTGACGTGACGCGATCTTGAAATTTTACTCTCAATGCCTCTAAAGTAATAAAAAATTATGCATATTATGCAATATCAATTTATATAACGTATTTATGTATCTATTTAATTCAGTTTTTAAAATTTTAAGTTATCAGCGTACTTATTAACTAACAAAAAGCTATCGTATTTTAGTATTTTATTACAATATTTCCGTTATTTATCTTACACAAATATGATTTTGAATACCCAGAATAAAAAGTTATCGTTTGAATTTATGTAAGTAACGTAGATTTAAAACACTTACAAAGCAATTTTTTCATGCGTACAATCTGTTAAGCCCGGGTAGACTCGACTGAAATAAAAAATGCTGTTTATTTTCTTTGTTACCTGATAATATTTATAAAAGGTAATAGGTTTTTGATTTCATCCGCGTGGAGTTCGGTTTCCATGCAAAATTTTAACCTCTTTTTCACCCCCCTTAGGGAGTGAATTTTCGAAAATTCTTTCTTAACTGATGCCTACATCATTACAACTATCTGTATGCCAAATTTCAGCAAAATCCGTTCTGTAGTTTCGGCTGTCTGTAGATGAGTCAGTAATGTTTGCCTTCTATATATTTAGATTAATAAGACCTTAAAAGCTGGTTTTCATAATTTATTTGAATTGTAATGACGACATGCAGTCATTTGATGTTGTTTACACATGTAGGTACAGATTTGGTCTAGAGCGGACCATTATGATAGAACGACACTCGTGTGTTTGATTTTCAGCTCTATTTTATTAGAATAGAGTACTATTTAGGTACAGTGCATTCCAATTTTTGTCTAGTGTTCCAACTCTCAAAAATATAATAATAAAATAAACAACGCATTTGTTTATAACAATTATTTCAACAATAGGAGATAAAAAATATTAAAAATCATTTTTAAGTAGCTTCTGATTATAAGAAAACAAATCAATAATAATATGTGTTATAAAAAATACTTTTTTTTCAATGTTTAATAAAGATTTATAATTTTTCATCTTAGTAAATTGTTAATAAAAAAACCAAAATTAACAATTTTTTAATTTTTCCAACGGAAATTTATTCTAAGACCTTTGAGAAATAGCTCTACGAAAGAAAAAAAATCTCAAATTAATAGTTTAACAAATATCGCACTTGCAATGTTAATGTTCATGCTACAAAAAATTGTAAATTAATTAATGGATAACTTATTGAAAAATCGCGATAATTTTTTTTCGACCACGGATTATATTGTATCTGTCCTGTAGGCGTCTGATTTTTTTCAATTTTTACTTTTCATATTTAAGGCGCTCTTACCCTAGAAATGCGCTTCTTTCAAAAATTTTTTGAGACGAATGGATACATTTTAGTGCAGCAAAAAAATATATGTTAATTTTGATCATATTTGCTAGGGGCTACCTTCATTTTCAAAACACGTTATCTGAAAAATTTCTCGATAAAAAAAAATCATAAAGTTACCATTAAAATAGAAATTCTTGGAGTTGTAACTGTATTATTTGTGAACAGAAATGAGAAAATTATTTGCAGTTTCGTAAAATATAATAAAAGGAAGGGAATTGTTGTTTTGATTTTTCGTATAGAATGTGATATTTGTTAGTATTAATTTATTTCAATGGTAAATAATTCGTACGAGTCGAATGAAACATCGCGAAATGGCGACCTGTCATTCCTTCTCTTTCATATCTATTGAATAAGACAGTACCGGCTTAGGCCTCTTGCTAATGAGACGTATGTCAAATTTTTCCCCTCTTTTCTGCTCAAAATTTATTCGAATTTATTGTTGAAAGTCCGTTCAAATTAATTTTACCCCCGAATGGACCTTTATGTCGTGTGCATAAAGGTCAAGTCAGGGGTAAATATTAGTTTTTCTTTCGTCGTGTAATACTTATAAGATATGCGTAATTTCGCTATCTGACGTAAGACGCTTGGTAGCCCTTTGGCTTTTTGCGTTGTTGCGACCAATTGGTCTCGGGTTCGAATCCCGGTCAGACGATTTTTTTTCTTTTTTTTTTGTCACACTATAAAACTCCGAGCGATGCTTGTTTTCCCAGTAATAAAAGTATATGGTTAATTATGTACTTATTTTATTATTAGTTACTTTAAGTTGTTGTTAATATTAGTGTAGATTATATTATATAAAATATGAAAAGATTGTATTCGATGAATGTCCAAATTTTTAGTCCAAAGTTTTAAGATGGAGGTACAAAAACTCTATATAAGTAGGTACTAGGGAGACCGAGCTTTGGTCGTAGTTTTAGTACAACGATAAAAATTAATAAAAAATAAATAAAAAAAATATTAAAGAAAAACAAAGACATTATAAGAATCACAAAAATAATATTTATCTTACCGGGATTTGAACTCACCACCAAAAATCAAACGTCGGTATGCAAACCGTTCTGCCAGTCAGACTGACGTAAAATAACCGAAATTATTGATATAATTTATTACACGACGAAAGAAAAAACATATTTGATTCAAAATTGACAACATTGATTGACAACAGAATAAGTAAATATAATATATATACCTAAATATTATTATTCTGTTGGTTTGTAAAGTTATATCAATTATTATAATCAATTCTAATTCTAATCACCATGAGCAGATATTAGGAACATGTACTTATCCAGTAATCTACTTTTTTTTTTACTAGCTTTTGCCCGCGACTTCGTCCGCGTAAAGTTCGGTTTCTATACAAAATTTTAACCCCTTTGTTACACCCGTAGAGGGCGAATTTTCAAAAATCCTTAAATCCTTTCTTAGCGGATGCCTACGTCATTACAACTATCTGTATGCCAAATTTTAGCAACATCTGTTCAGTAGTTTCGGTTGTGCTTTGATAGATGAGTCAGTCAGGTTTGCCTTTTATATATTTAGACTAGGTGTTGCCCGCGACTTCATGCGCGCAAAAGGAAATCTCGATGGAACCGTACATTTTTCGGCAATAAAAAGTATGCCTATGTGCTTCCCCGTTGTCTATTCTATATCTGTCCTAAATTTCATCAAAATCATTCCAGTAGTTTCGGAGCCTATTCAATGCAAACAAATAAACCTTCTCTCTGTATTATATTAGTAATAGATTAAATAAAACAATATTTACAATTAATATGATGAAGCCGAAGAGACTATTTGGTTAAACCACAAATGTCAGAAACTAGGTATTTGAAATTGTATTTTTTTTGCTGTCAGATAGCCGAAGTTTCATGTATGTAGAATGGGAATATTTGATATTGAATTTTATTGTGTATTTATGTATTGTATAAAATCAGTCGATAAAATTTAGCTTTGTGCTACGCGAACGAAGTTGCGGGCAAAAGCAAGTTTAGATTTTGTAACCGCTGAAAAATGCGAAATATATAAAATTTTGAAATGTCGACCTAGGAAGAAACGTCAATGTGTGTGATGTCATAATGTGTATTGTGTAATGGTGTCTACAGACACACAAATTTGGTACGGAGCGTACAGCGGATCTGGTACGCTCCGTACCAGATCCGAGCGTGTGTAGGGCAGTCCGGCGAACACAAGAAGAAGGCGAAGAGTTCACCGTTGTCCGCATCGGATCTAGTACGCTCCGTACCATATTCGTGTGTGTGTAGAGCAGTCCGGTGGTTTGGCCGTACAACAGTATCAGTGTTGCCAACTTAGGGATGTACCCCCCAAAATTAGGGAAAATATCTCCGGGGTTTACTAGAGGACAGAATGTGTAGAGTTTACTCCTTATGAATCAATTTGTATGTAATAATAAAAATTATTTTAATGTGTGTATATAGCCAGGGATATGAAAATGTATTGGGAGTGAAATCAGATTAAGACAAGTTAGTTTTATGTTATTCACGAGTAAGTCTTTATGTTAAACACATAACCTTTCTTTCTAGCTTATTATCTCTTAGACCTGTCAATGGTATAAGTAATCAGGGGTAAAATTTGGGGAGAAATATTTTTTAAAGTGTTGGTATCACTGCCCGTTATCAATGAATTGCGGGAATCATGGTCGTCGTTTAAAAACCGCACTGTAAGTAGAACTCTGTGCTAATGTAATAGAGCATAAAATCGAACACACGAGTGTCGAGCGTTTCGCTCCACTGCACCGTACCAAATCCGTGCGTGTGTAGCGACACCGAATTTGGTCTCCGGATATGGTTCGCTGTACGCTCCGTACCATATTCGTGTGTCTGTAGATAGCATAATGTGTTACATGTTGTAGTGCGTATTCCGCAGTACTTCGACCGCATATTATAATAATACTAGCTATCCCGGGAAACTTCGTAGTCTTCGTACCGCCTTAGAATTAAATTTGTTGACGTACTGACTACTGACAGCAGCGCCAGCTACCAGGTCCAATTGCAAATTTAAACCATTCTCGAATCAACTTGAAGACACACAAATTTTTTTATTAAAATCGGCCCAGCCGTTTAGGAGTTCAGTGACTAAATTGAGCTTTTTTTTAGATTGTTTTACCCTTTAACTACTCACAAAAAAGCTTAACTTTCTCAAATCGTAATGGCTAAATTTGGCACAAAATTAGGAATTAGACTTATTATAATTGACCTAGACAGAAAATAGACATTTTGAAATATATTAAATTGTAATGAGATTTGAACCTAGACGCTACGCTTTGCTTTAGGCGGGCAAAATACCGCTAGGCTATGAAGCACGGTTCCCTATTTTTTCGCATAAAATCATATGTCATAATTTTACTTGGCATAATTTCATTTAACCTAATAGTAGTTTCGCATAATATTCATTTGGCATAACTTTCTTAGCATAATTTTTTTACGCATAATTACTAAAAGCATAATAATTGTTAGGCATACTTATTGTAAGGCATACATTTTTTTACGCATAATATTAATTAAGCATAATATTAAAAAGCATAAATATATTTACGCATAATGATATTTAAGCATACTATTATATTTACGCATACTTCTTTGTAGCATTTTTTTCACATACTTACTAATAAATTATAAATTCTACCGGATGTGCGAGTTAAGACGAAATAACAATTATAATTGTAATTTTCGACTGATTACGAAATTAAACTCGGACTAACAACACGAACTGCTACCTAAGAACATGCCGAGCTATAACCACGAGCCCAATGCACTTAAGGATAAAGTAAGTTTTGTTTTTGAATTAAATAACTTTTCGTATTAATTATTTTAAACATGTTAGCGGCTTAGGGGTGGCCCAAGGGCCACCCCGCCGCAACTTAACCTACTGTTACACTAGGTATAATGAGTGTAATACCTGCTTTTAATGTTTCATAAATATTTATGAAACATTAAATTTTCGCGTTTAATTACCTTAACCGTGTTTTCATGATGTCTTTACATTTTATGCACATTTGTGCCTTGTGACAGAATGCCTTGAATTTATTATGACAAAAAAATATGCCTAACGAGTTTATGCCAAAAAAGAATTATGCCAAAGTACTATTATGACAAGAAAAATTATGCCTTACGAGTTATGCCTCATTAAATTAGGACAAAAAATATTAGTCTAAATGATATTTATGCCTAATGATATAGTATGCCAAGAAACCATTATGCCAAAGTAATATTATGTGTGATAAAATTATGCCAAGTGAGGTATGCCAAATGAAATTATGACAAATAAAATTATGCGAAATAAGAGGATCCCATGAAGCACATTGCAATTTTATCGAAATTACGCTTTTGTACATTATAGACACATCACTTTGACGTAAATCGCATGAAGCCCCCCGCAGTAACGGGGGCGGCACGTCCCCCACTCATCTCCTTCACCCCCTCGAATACTTCATAGTTGACTACTCACAGCGCCTTAATAAGTTTAAATGAATAAATATCATTAAAGGTTCGAAGGGGGCGTGGCTTGCGAAAGCCGGAGTACCCGTTCTTGAAGAACTTGTGTTACGGCCGTCACGGGTACCAGACAACGGAAATATATTTAATACTTTTTAACCATACTTTTTCTCAACATTGTAATCCATGACCAAGGAACAGAGAAAACTTTTTTGTTGTGGCGGGATTCGAACCCGCAACCTCCGGCTTGAGCGCGAACTCGCTAATCACTGAACCACAGAGTCATCATACTTCATAAGATAGAATATCTGGAGACAGATGAAGCACAGGTTCGTGAAGACCGACAGCAGTATAAGTAGACAGAGCTCCTTGTCCGTCGCTGTGACCAGCTCGATCAGGTGCGAGTAATGTATACGTATCACTTCCCAGCGAGTGTTCTAGAACAAATTGATAGTTTAGTCTCGTACAGCCAGAAGTGGAGGACATAGTACCGTCATCCGTAGGTGTTGATTTACTTTTTAGCTATTTAATATAACATAATAATAAGCAAAATAACAACCACACTACTTCAAGAGCAATGGAAATAAATCTTAAAAAAGATGTATCCTGATTTCATAATTATAAGGATCTAGGGTATTATTTAGTACAATTTAGACCTGCATACATAGTATGAACACATCTCCATTATTTGTGCGTTTTAAGTTCATACTTACCATAATGAATGTTTTTGTATATTATGATGTAAGCAAACTAATGATGTAGATTTTGTTAACTAATATCCCAAAAAAAATTGTTGTACTTTTTAGATGTATTTAATTAGTAAACTACAAATAAAATATATTTTTTTACATTTACCAAGTAGTAATGCCTCAATATTTTTGAGTATATTATTTAGTGAAACTAAATATTTTAGATGCAGTCCGATCGCCTATTCTTACTTTCTACGGTTTCTTCCAACGGAAGAATTGACAAAAGACACGATTGATAAAGGAAATCTTTCATTTTGTCTACACAATCTGTCAGTATATATATATTCTATAGGAATAATCCAACATAATCTGTCAATTGTGCAACTTTCGCTGCATATTAAAATATTTACCTTCTCATTTCGTTCTGCTATCATCTTGTTCAAATCTCGGAAGTAGGACACGAGGTACATACTGATGCAGATGGTGATCACGTCGACAATACTCCACAGAAACGTCGCTTGGATTTGAGCGACCTACACAACATTTTACAAACTTACTAGGAAGCCTTTAACCATCAGATTTACTTATTATGTAAAGATGATTAGAAAGAAAAATAATAGACATGTTGCTTAAAAACATATTTTCGTTTATTATAAAATATAGATGTTTCCCTTGACTTTTACCGTTCATGTTTACGCAATAAAAAGTAGCCTATGTCCTTCCCCGTGGTGTACTCTACATTTGCGTCAAATTTTATCAAAATCAGTCTAGTAGTTTCGGAGCCTATTCAACGGAAACAAACAAACTTTTTCTCTTTATTATATTAAGAATTGATGTTGTTCCGTAGTACGTAGAATATCATACACTGACTTATCACTGTTTGTCTCTTTCACTAGCGCTGGAATATATTGCTATAGTGCTCCAATCGCGTACCTGTGTAAACGCGATAGCAATATATATATTGGCGAGTGAAAGAGACAAGTAGCGTTATGCGATAAGTCAATATATGAATTTTTACGCTCTCCGCGATCGCACTTTAGAAACAACATATTTTTTTAAAATATGTTTTCTATTGCCAATCTTCCCTAGCTAAGCACTTAGTAGTGAATAATGTGCCTCAAGGCTTTAAAGTTAGTTTTTTGTAACATTACAGTACGTAGAAGGCACGGAACGTAGAGATAAGAAGAACAATTAAATAGAAAACCGGCTCCCTTTCATCTGTGACTGAACTGCTCTAGGTTTTAGGACGATTTAGTAAGCGACAAAAAGGACCATACTGATTGCAATTATGTGTAATGCGTGAGTTAAAGTATAATAACTTGGCGACTTACTACTATATAAACTATGCGGGAATTAGCGGCTTAATAAAACTGTTTGAAGCAGTAAATTTTTAGGGTCTCGTAGTAGGTATAAGGAAGCTATATAATTTCATTATCTGTCTGTCTGTCCGTCCGTCAGTCTGTCTACCCACACCTGCTTATTGTATTTGTTCCCATAATTTCATGACTGTATAGATGATATAATTTGACGTGTGGGGAAGATATTTTTCACTCATTTACCCCGTTGTGTTTATTTTTTCATAGGTCTTTTTAAATAAGGGTTTTAAAAAAAAGGGTTACATACGTGATTTTTTATATTTTTATAAAGTTATCCCCTTTCGAGTTATCGGTTTCCAAAATGGTTTACAAATAATTCCCCGTCGCGGGGATTTACTTGTAATTTGTAAACCATTTTCAACTTCAGGTAGAATCTTGTATTTTCCATGCTTACAGATTATTGAGAAAATTATTTTGAACGAAATCGGACAATAACTTTTGAAGTTATTTGAATAAAACCCATTTCGTGTTGATACTTGATAGTTACGGAACCCTCCTTAGAAACGTTTTTAGTTAAGTTATATAACAACAATATCTATAGCTTTTCTATAATACCTCATAAATAAATGCCTTCCAATGCGTGTATGGTGTGTACAAAAACAAAAATTGTACGTTTTTCTCGAAATACATTTTAGTGAACTCAAGATCTATAACGTAGTGATCCGTGCAGTTCATCACGAACTTGATTTTAAACAAAACTGAAAGTATGTGTTCAACTGAAACAAGGAAAGATGTTATTGTGGCGTGAAAGTACACACTTGGTTCATGCATTAAGCATATAAGAAAATTGTAAGCAACGGGAGGAGGAATTTTACGATGGAAAGACTGGATGTACAATTGAAATTCGTGTATTCACTACAAACACTATTACACTATATTAAAGAGTTAGAAGCACAATTAGAAAACAGAAAATCTCAAACTATATACAAATTAGTGGTGAATATAATATGTGCACTCGACCGCACAAACTGAAAGACTCTTTCCCGCTTCCCGCGTTTTTAGGCGCGAACGTAAGCCGAGCGCGGCAAAATTCAAAACATAGACAATATAGACATACTTTTTTACATTTATGGGACGTGTGGCAAAAGCAGTGCGGTGGTAAGTATATGCGTTAAGCCTCATTTACACAAGGAGAGTTTCTCGAACGGGTGCAGGCGACAATGTCAGGCGAGAATATTCTTGCATAGTGTAAACAACATTTGAAGGCGAAAATCCTATGGCCAGTCTCGTATACGAGAATATGATACGATATTCTCGCCCAAATCGTACGATAAACTCTCCTTGTGTAAATCAGGACTTAGTCGCGTCGCTAACAAAAATAATATTGCTTACCCAGAGCCAATAACATAATTGTCGTGGTGATCAATTTGCTATACCTGTCCCAATATTTGGTGCAGCGTATGCCAGCCACGAGCGATTCTATGGTGGTGGCTCTTTGCACCAGCTTCGGCCACTTTCTTGCGAGCTTTATTAGGAATATCATTGAGGAAAGCGAGTTGGAATAGAAGAGGAGATTTGCTGAAATGAGGCAGTTTATTCATCCAAGACTTAGCCATGGTGCTCAAAACTCGAAAAAAAGCATTTAGGATATTTAATTCACATTAAATACATTATAGAATTGTACAACATGATGCTTACCACTGGTTCGGAAACTAACCACCGTTTAGTGAAAACATGGCCAATTATTTTCAAAAAAAAAATTCCAGCTAGGATGATTTTCTTACCAAAACTCCATACTTCATAGAAATATTCCAAGCCATTTCCGAGATTCCGGTTATACATATACAACATTATCTTATTTTAGTTTTTATATTTTGTAAATCAAGATACTTATTTATATCCTTGTAGCGTTAGCAACAACTCGGCTTTTTTGAGAACCTTTATAAGGAAAATGGCTAATTGGCCATGAGCAAAGTAACCAACATGAGCAAAGCATCTAATGGAATTTAACAAAACTTTAAGTTTATAAATTATTATTTACTAGCTTTTGCCCGCGACTACATTTACTTAGAAGGAGAAACGCTTCCACCTTACGACTGCCCGCCTGCGCCGCGCGCCGTACATAATTGCGCGCTGGACTATTTTATTACTGCGATATCTTCTAAAATACTCATTGAAATCAAATGATGTAACTGCAAGTTTCTTCTAGATTAAATGCTTGTAATGAATAACGTATTTACTTGGATAAGGATTAATATCATCTTTATGAAAACACCCTTCACAAATAATGCTTAATTTTAGAACAAAGTTGATTAGCATAAAAAGGTTATTGTGAGCCAACCTTAAAAGATAGACATATACCGTCGCGGACTTTTTTTTAGAACTTTTAAAGGGGAACAATTCTGTCATACATCATTTTAGCGACACTTTAACCGTTTCCGCAGCGTACGCAGCGAAAGCTCTCAAAAGGGGGAAAAAACCCCGATTTTGAAACATTCTTGATTGGTGCTCCGCTCGTATTGAACTTAGCATGATGCTATATAGCCTAAAGCCTTCCTCGATAAATGGACTATCTAACACAAAAAGAATTTTTCAATTCGAACCAGTAGTTCCTGAGATTAGCGCGTTCAAACAAACAAACAAACAAACAAACAAACTCTTCAGCTTTATAATATTAGTATAGATTTATTTTGATGTGTTTCACACACATTTTATGCTGTAGGTTATTCTACCTTAAGAGCTTCGTGGCCTTATGGATAGACCGCTTGGTTCGTACTCGAGAGAGTGCAGGTTCGAATTCCAGGCTGTGGTGTGTATCAATGAGACTTTTTCAGATTTCAAGTGCATTATACGGACGCTCTAACTGTGAGGAAAAACATCGTGAGGAAACCTGCACATGGTTGGCCCCAGACGTATTTACCAGTCATTCCTCTGGACTAGGCTGACTATGTTGTGGGAATGCCGTATGTGCTTGGGCAACCATACGGCATTTAAAAACCAATTGTCCCAGGCACTACAGTATTTCAAGAGTGGTTACTTTGCTCAGAGAATAAATGCATAAATCATCCATTAACGGATGAAAAGGCCTAAGCTTATTATACCATACTTCTTGACGACCACACCTACGAGACTTTGATAATTACTGAGCCCTCTTATAGCATTCACTAACAATTTACAAAAAAAAAAACTTAACAGTACTTACTTGCAGTCGATAAGCTCACTTTAGTGTTAAAGAACTCGTACACTATAAAGAGAAACAGCATCAGCTGTAGTATTAGAGTTATAATGTGATACACTACGTACGGCGATTTAATTTTATACCTGAAAAAATAAGAAAAAATAATTACTCACACATGTAAAGGTATATTTTATTTGCAAAGCACCTCGTTTCTTAACTATCGGAGTTCCTGTTTTCGTTAGTAAGGAATAGATAGTGCTCTTTATTGCGCACACACTTGGGAACTATAAAAAAACTCTTACGTAGCTGGACTGGTTTCAGTAAAACCGGCCACTGGCACCGAAATCGATGTCGGGAGCTATGATTATTATTAACTAGCGATACGCTGTATGTAAAAATGGTTGTGTTTGCCCGTCATGATAATATTATGTTCGTAAGGACTTCAAAATTGCAGCGCGCTTCTTCATTAATTCTTTGATCCTTAATCTATACCTACTAAGTTCTTCTGACTATACGAATATTCAAATTTCTATGTTAAGACAGCGGCCTCGCAGTTAAAAATCACATAGCGTGGGGTTTTTTTAACTCCATTCCTATCGGATTCATTTACAACTTACCTTTTGAAGACCCTCATCCAAGGCCTTACCTATTAAACAGGCTAGGGCTTCCTTATGAAGGAGAACCACTGCTTATAGTGCATTATATGTTTTATAAGCTCTAGCAAGCTCTAGAGTGAAAACTTTAGTGAAATTATCCGTGTTCATTTCATGCTACCATTAGCATCAGTGTAAAATAGTTGTGTTATAACGCAAGTTTGTTTTGCTTATTTCTCGTAAATGGTAACATATTTGAAAGTAAATCGTTTGTGGTATCTATACTAATATTTAATATTATAAATGCGTAAGTGTGTCTGTCTATCTGTTAAATGTTACCTCTTCACGATTTAACCGCTGAAACGATTTTATGAAATTTGGTATAGACATAATTTGGGTCCCGGGAAAGGACATTTATCCCGGATATATTTAGGATATTTTTTATTCCGAAAAAGAAGTGTTCCCGCGGGATAGTGTATTTATGTTGGCGGAGCCGCACGCAAAAGCTAGTAAGTAATTGTAGGTACATAAATGTGTGACTATGTTATATATAATTTATAATTTTGTGTAATATGGAAAAGTGAATAAAGAATCCCACCAAAAACATTTTCATGTAAACTGATGCCAAGACGATATGTATCATATAACTGGCACTGTCAAAAAGCTATCAGATCTTATGTAAAACCAAGCTTCTGACTCTACCAAACTTCAAACTCTACACAAACTTTACACCTTAGTACAAAATATGTGGCCTGGCCATTTTCCTTTCCATTACCTTCGTTTGGGCAAAAGGTGAAAAATTTACGGACACTTTTTCTCTTATACTATTCTTAAGGAACAAAACGGCCTAGTTACATAACTCGATTAAGGTGTAGAGTTTGTGAAGCTAGGCCTGTAGGCTTATGGTAAATAGGAAAATTAAAGGAAAATAGCCTTATAACATAGTACAGACGAGAAGCAAATCGGCCCAAAAGGGATCGTGAATCATGATCGAACGGCTCTCTATACGGCACTGCCTTAAGGTAGGTAGTAAGAGAAAATTTGTATTAAAGATAATCCTCAATAATTCGTCTTTTATTCGCTCCTTACCCTAAACTTATTAGTGTAACTCCCGCTATCTTCTGGTCTGGACTCAACTACCATTGGAAAATCCTACCGAAAATTACTGTCCCCTACTATCTACTTACCTCAACGCACATGTCCGGTTCGCGTGCAGGCCTTCAATAGGAAATACTCCGGCCCAGCGACAGAGCCGCAGCGGCAGGCGAAGGAACCCGTGTATCTCACAACGACCGTCCTTGGACGTGCAGTTGATCATATTGACAATTAATGATTAGAATGCTTTAAAAATATATGAAAAAGAAAATTTTACTTTAATATAAACAATAAAGCTTGTAATCTGTGCTAAAACACTTCGATCGGTCAGCGATATATTGTGTTCGATCGGTCAGCGATAATTGAGAAAGATTTTGGACGCGTGCCAAGTTGTGCGATCTAATTGGATAATAATATACGAGTACATGATTACTTGAAGATCAGGCTCATCTATAATAATTTGTTTTGTTTAATATAAGCAAATTTTTATTGTTTAAATTACATTGGGTATAAATAATAATGATTTATAAGAAAATATAAGTTTTCCTTACCACGTATTTGAGTTGTAATAAACAAATTTATATCCTGAACGCGTACCTACCTTGTAGTATTAACTAAAATGAACGATGAAATCAGAGCAAAAGGTAGTGAAAACAGGGCTGGTACCAGTAAAAAATAAAAATTAAATATGGGCGAATATATAATCAGTATTAAATGGCTCTAAAACTATCGCATACTAGTATGCTATCTGAGTTTTCGTATAATTCTATCTAAAGTTAATATACAATTAAAAGCTTCTCACTGAACTAAGCATCGTAATTTAATATTTTAAATAATATAATACGTGGGTAACACTGAAAATGTTTAGAAGTTAGAACTGGCCAGTTAGAAACATTGCTAATGAAAAGTTTTTTTTTAATTCAATTTTAGAACCTAATGTAGTATATTGCATTAATTTGTCATTTGTTTTTTTGAATTGGCAGCTAATCTAAAACTCTTTTTACACGTGAAAATGAACCTAACGCGAGAAAATTTTCGGACAATGATTTATTATGACTTTCGTTGTGGGCTTACTCAACAACAAAGCTATAATAGGCTGCGATTAGCATTTCTTAATGAATTTAAACCAATTGTAAATAGTGGCATGAGATAGATCTCATGCCACTATTTACAATTGGTTTAACGAGTTTAAGCGTGGACGTAGCAATCTCAATGGTGATTCGCGTGAGGGACGTCATTTAACAGCGATTACTGAAGATAACATCAATGCTGTGCAACGCATGATAGAGGAAGATAAAAGAGTGACCTATCAGCAGATATGGGCAAGCCTAGGCATTGATATGAGTTAAAAATATTACACGAACATTTAGGCGTCAGGAAGCTTTGTACCAGATGGATTCCACATACTTTAACCGACGACTAGAAATATCTTCGCATGTACTGGTGTCGCCAAATGTTAGATAAGTTCAACGGCGGTGACTCAAATGCTGTATTTGACATCGTCACAGGTGATGAAAGTTGGATATGTTGCTACGAACCCGAAACCAAAAGACAATCAGCTCAGTGGGTGTTTCCTTTGGAGGATCGGCCAACTAAGGTAAAGAAAGGAAGAAGTCAAGGAAAAAAGATGATTGCCTCATTCTTTGGTCGGAAAGGTCATTTCGCGACAGTTGTGCTAGAAGATGGAAGGACAGTTACTGCAGACTGTTATGTCAATCGCTGTTTGCCTGTTGTCTCGGAAAAATTCGACAGCAGCGCCCTCGAACAAGGTCCTCCTTCACCACGACAATGCTTCAGCGCACTCCGCAAAACGGACTGTTGTGCTGTATTTGACATCGTCACAGGTGATGAAAGTTGGATATGTTGCTACGAACCCGAAACCAAAAGACAATCAGCTCAGTGGGTGTTTCCTTTGGAGGATCGGCCAACTAAGGTAAAGAAAGGAAGAAGTCAAGGAAAAAAGATGATTGCCTCATTCTTTGGTCGGAAAGGTCATTTCGCGACAGTTTTGCTAGAAGATGGAAGGACAGTTACTGCAGACTGTTATGTCAATCGCTGTTTGCCTGTTGTCTCGGAAAAATTCGACAGCAGCGCCCTCGAACAAGGTCCTCCTTCACCACGACAATGCTTCAGCGCACTCCGCAAAACGGACTGTTGAATATTTGACTATAGCAGGTGTCGAGATAATGAGTCATCCGCCATACAGTCCTAACCTGGCGCCCTGCGACATTCATTTATTCCAAAGAACTAAAGATAAAATTCGAGGTATTCACTTTACGAGCCCTGAAGATGCGGTGAAAGCGTACGAAAATGCTATAGAAGAGATCCCTAAGGCAGAATGGGCCCACTACTTTTCTCAGTGGTTTCATTGAATGCGACAATGTGTCGAGAGGAACGGAGATTACTTCGAAAAAGAATATTAAAAGTATTGGCAATTTTCTACATTAAGAGCATTAACGCATAGCGCGTGAAGTCAGCTTTGGTGAAAAATACGCACACAGCTGCAGCCTGCAGCGAGCGTCTTTGTGTGCGTGAATAGCTCGACGACTGTAAGCCAACTAACCCACATTGATACTTGCCTTACTTTAATTACTTTACGATAATAATAATAACGATAATAATTATTATTGAATTTTGATTATGGTATACATAATATCATAATAATAATTATATTCTGTGTCATATTACTTAATATTATATAATATAACACATTATCTACACAAAACATACAATATCAGTAGGTAATGTAATACTAACATAATATTATGGAAAATAAAAATACCTTGAAATAATACTTTTATACTATTTTAATTAATATAATTTAGTTATACATCTGAAATGTGTTTATTTAAATCTCTTTGATTTTTACCCGACTGTCAAGACGTTATGCTTTTCGCCCGGTTATGTTTTTCGCGCGTATCTTGCATGACTGTATAAATGTATGCATGTATGCAATATGCATACATTACATTACATAGATTCTGGAACACAAAATAAACATTTTATATTTTAAACAAGACAATTTTATATACTTTTTTATATTTGTTATTTTTTATGACTAATAATTGTTCCTCTAGTTATAATTTTTAATTATTTTCACTACTAAAATTCCGGACAAAGCTCAGTCTCCCAGGTACTTTAACATCTTATATCAAGTCGTCAAAATATTTGTGTTTTAAAAATTAAATACGAAATTACCAATTTAGGTGCTATTTTAAAGAAGAAAAGTATTCGTTACTAATACGTATCTAGATGTACTTATCATTTATATATGTCACCGTAAAATTGTAAAAACCGTTAGATTGTAAAAAAACTAGTGAAATTGTAAAATGTTAATAGACTTCGGACGTGAATATGCTGCCTATAATTTAACACATTATTTATAGTTAGATAATAAATACCTATAAGATAGTTATGAATCTTTCGACATATTTTTACAATCTCGTTAGTTTTTTTACAATTTAACGGTTTTTACAATTTTACGGTGACATATTATATAAGTTGTTTCTTTTCGAGGCAAAATGATTTGGAAACAATTTTGTTTCAAAATCATAAGCTCGAAATCCAGTCTACCGTTTGCCGCATATATGTACCTAGATAAAACTTGGTAATTAAGTAGTTAGTAGTTTTTACTTTGTACCAAAATATTCTTTACATTTCTTTAACACACGTTCTTCTCCTTTTATAATGCTCCCATCTTGGCTCCTGATTGTACGCAGCTCCGAGTTAGAAGTTTAAGAAGTTTACTTTGTACATACAAATTAAGAATCTACTGCTATCTGAGGGGATTATATGGATTATTAAATACGTACCTCTTCATTTCGAAGTTCTACTTCTTCTGTTTTACTTTACTTGAGTGTTTTGCACATTGTCTGAAGTTAAACCACAAAGCCGTAAACACAAGAATTTTGTTATTTGAAAGCAGATGCATATTAACAACAAAATGAACATGCAAAGTAGTATATTGTTATTATGGCTGCGCTAGTCGGTTTTGTCTCCATGCAAACGTTATTGGTGATTTACTTTAAAGTCAAACATTATAGACCCAAAGTTTATGTAATATCGATTTTTATTACACTTATCTTGGTCGGTATGTGCTTATATTTCTAAAATTCAAATAGGGGATCGGACTACATCTGAAATATTTAGTTTCATTAATATATTCAGAAATATTGAGGCATTACTACTTGGTAAATGTAAAAAAATATATTATTTTATGTGTAGTTTACTAATTAAATACATTTAAAAAGTACCAAAAAAAATTTTTTTTTTTTGCTAAATTGGTAAACACAACCTACATCATTAGTTTACTCACATCATATACAAAAACATTAATTATGGTAAGTATGAACTTAAACGCACAAATATGGGAGATTTTTACAAATATATTCCGGCGGCCATATACTTCATATACTACTTCATACACCTTAACCTACAAGTGACGTCATTTGTAGGTCGACTTTAGGAGGCTCGCGAAAATTTTATACAAATCGCTGTACCTTTGAAAATATTGACTTTTGATATACAGTTTCTTCTGAGAAGTTACTCATATTTAAGAGTACTATTCATTTATGTAATAAAAAAAAATTAGGCCGATTGCCTATTAGTTAAGAAAATAATAGCCTCCAAACATCGGATGTTTAGCGCAACTTTGACCGTAAATATAAAACAAATCAAGAATGAAAATAAAAAAGCAAGTACATACCGACACAGTTTTATTGTTCAGCAACTGAGATGACTTAAATTCGGACAAAAATATTATATAGATTTTTCATAAAACACGAACAGCCGATTTGGGTAATTTGAGGATACCTTTTCTAAAATACTTTACAAAACAGTATAAATGTGTGCACTATAGTTTCTCATATAAGTATAGATAACTGTTTTATGGGTATAAGTATCCTTTTTTCCCAGATATTAGGTGAAATAACAAGCATTTTCCCCTCGCGCCGCACTGAGTTCCAGCCGTTGACTAGCGCTAGAATAAATAAATGTAGACTAACAACAGCGCCATCTACTGGGTCTAATTATGTTAAAATGTACTAAACTTTTAGCAGCTCTTGCCTTTGCCAAGTTTTCAAAATGTGTATGTTTTCTTTTTCGTGCGAACTTATTTTTATCTCCTATTATATTATCTATTATATATGTAAAATAATTTGTTATTACAATAAAAAAAATTAACTTAAATAACAATATTTATTATTAAATTAAAAAATATATTTTCCAAATATCAAAATCTTTTTATCGGGGTGGATCTCGTACGCACTACAAAGGTCAACAGAGTTCAATGCAGAGCGCCGTGCGATACATCCACCCTCTGTAATGGCTCGCGGCCGTCTGATTTGTAAACGCTCGTGCGCCTCGATTTATACACTAGTTTTAAAAATTCATAAAAAAATCGTCAAGCTAATTTAGTTAAAAATTTAAATGGCATATTAAAGATAAAACGTTGTTCTTTTAGATTATGTAAGTAAGAAAGAGAAAGAGCAAGTGAAATACATAAATATCATCATTTTAAATTACTATAATTCCTGATAATTTCGCATTCTTTAAATTTTATTTTTATGAGATAGAAACGTATATAAAAATAATCTGACAAAGAGATAATCTACAAGAGGATCCAACAAGTTTGTAAAGATTTTTTGTTTTTAAAAAATGTAAGTGGTTTTAGCTATTATATGTTTTGAAAATGCCCCTGAACCTAAAGTTGTCAAAACGTCTGGTTAGTTTTGTCAGTTTTATTCAAAAGTTTGAAATTATTTTAAAATAAATGATAAGGGAAAAATTAGAATACAATATTTTCTAGTGTTTTTTTACATGTAAAAATCAGAATAACCAGTTTTTGTTAGATATTTTTGCTTTTGAAAAGTAGCGTTTTTGTGAAATCTGAGTCGCGCGCCGTTAACGCTCTTAAGCCGTTTTTAATTTTCTAAGCATTTTCTGTGTTACCTACGTATTATGTTGTTGACATAAAATCTTAGTATCACCAATGGGATACTGCGGATACTTAACGCGGGTGGAGCCGTGGGCAAAAACTAGTAGTTTTATGGCAATCAATATTAATTTTGGTGAAAATATTAAGATATTTAATTTATTAACTCACGTTTCTTGGAACAGTACCTATACTCCGTTCCGATTCAATGTGTTCTTAATTTAAACAAAGCTCAATACAATGCTTCCAATATAAATATCACTTATTCACCGCGCAATAAAAAGATACAATGACAAATTCATTTGGTCGAATATAATTTTTTCGAATCGGAATGGATTCGTATTTTTTTTTTTAAATAAGGTAAAATAAATCGCTGACTAGTGACAACCCTAAATATTAGTTAAGTGATGTAAATATTATTACTTAGTATTTTCTGTCGATCAAGTCAGTGGATACTGATAAAGTTGTCATAATATAATTCTAAAGCCAACCCGTATTTGTCTGCAAGCTTTATGTATAATATATGTCACCGTAAAATTGTAAAAACCGTTAGATTGTAAAATAATTAATGAGATTGTAAAAATATGTCGAAAGATTCTTAACTATATATTTATAATTTAACGAAAAATCATGTGTTAAATTATAGGTAGCATATTTGCGTCCGAAGTCTATTAATATTTTACAATTTTACTAGTTATATTACAATTTAAGGGATCTTACAATTTTACGGCGTCAGTTAATTTTAGTTTTGAATATTATGCCAAAAAGCTCATCATCATCATCAGCCTATCGCCGTCCACTGCTGAACGTAGGCCTCCCCCAATGAGCGCCAACCATCCCGATCTTGGGCAGCCCTCATCCATCCGCTGCCAGCCACCTTCTTCAAATCGTCGGTCCATCGTGCCGCAGGACGTCCTACACTACGTTTGCCTAAGCGTGGTCTCCACTCTAATACTTGTCTGCTCCATCGATTGTCTGTCCGTCTGCAGACATGGCCGGCCCACTTCCACTTCAGCGTGCTAATTCGTTGAGCAATGTCGGTGACTTTAGTTCTCTGGCGAATAATGTCGTTACGTATTTTATCTCATATATAGTCATTATGTCAGACTCTCTGCAGGACCTGGAAGAGATGCTGAACAGCCTAAGCGATTCTTCAAGATGGGTGGGTCTCGGTATGAACCTAAACAAAACTAAAATCATGTATAATGAACACGTTCTCCCGAGACCTGTCGTCGTAAATGGCGCTAGTCTCGAAGTTGTGCAAGAATACGTATATCTTGGCCAAACCATTCAACTCGGGCGGCACAACTTTGAGAAGGAGGTGAGTAGAAGAATACGCTTGGGCTGGGCTGCATTCGGGAAGCTCCGGGACATCTTTGAATCGTCGATCCCACAATCTCTTAAGACCAGGGTCTTTGATCAATGCGTTCTACCGGTAATGACATACGGAGCCGAAACGTGGACACTCACCGTAGGCTTGGTTCATAAGTTTAAGGTTGCTCAGCGTGCGATGGAAAGAGCAATGTTAAGGGTATCTCTGGTGGATAAAATACGTAAAAAGCTCATAAACGCGGTAAAAATACAAATGTAAACTCTTTTTTGACTCTTTATTACTGAAAACTTTTGTTAAATTACACGTATAAATATGATGATGAGATTAAAACGTTGCTATTACTTTTTATTTAATATATTCTACTTAATTGTATAGTGATTGTTTTTGCTTTTCTCATTTGCGTCCGGAGTCATCGTATTGGATTAGTACAAGAACATAGGTGAATACAGCTGCAGCCATCTGTGAAATATTTAGTCATTATTATTAGCGCGCATCACGTCGCCGAAAAAGACAATACCTACGTGATAAACTATTTTAGTATATTTGTGTAGTGTGAGAGTGTGTGTATATAAATAATATACCATAGTATAGAATTGTTAAATGTCTATCCGCTGTCTGATTGCTTTAACACAAGTCTTATATAAGCATAATAATTATCAATAAGATTATCAATAAGAACCTGTAACACGAGTGTTCTACTCAAGTAGTAGAATCCCATACCGCTTAGTGCAACATAATCTTGAGTCAACTGTTTTTGTAATCTTTGAATCTGAAACAAAAATAAACTAATTGTCCAAAGATAAAGATAAATTTACTTTTGACACCAAATAAAACATAGAATAAACAAAGAATGAAACAGTGGCACTTTATACCTAATTGACATGGCTAAATCAGGTTTGCAACATTTTGATTATGGAGGGTAGAGTTAAGGCGAACCATCTCTTATAGGAGAAAAGTTGAAAAAGTGTCCAGCTGTATGCTATAAATAACAGTTCCAAAATCTTTCACAATGGCGCTGATGCACAAGAAGGGTATGGTATGAAGTTAGGAATAAGAGATGGAGTGAAGTAAGTTGAGTTTAGTTAATTAAAAGACGAGTAGACTAAAAGTAGTTAATTCAGTAAATCATGAATATTCTACTTACTCACGTAGTCGAATATATTTTTATAAACATAACCGAAGAAAATGCTAAGATTTATCTTCAGCGCCCCCTGTTGAACGCTTTTACGGACACTTCATGTATGGAGATGGTACTCCTTATCTCTACCCTCCATAATTTTGATGGCTATTTACGATACGATATTTTAAAGTTTATACCTCTACATTGTAAAACTGTGGTGTGCACTGGTATAGGTATGCCAGGGCTAAGGTCGATGATCTATTGACGTTAGCAGCCGCCAGAACTGAAGAACCAGTTCGAAAACAGAGCCAGAAAAACGATATAAAATAGTACGCCTGTTGCAGAAATGACTCCGATAAGCCCCGCCTGAAATGATAATTACATGGTTGAACTATGTTAATTAATACTAGATACATATAAATGTGAAAGTTTATGAAAATGGAATTTGCGACTCTTTCACGCGAAAACTACTGATCGATTTTTGATGACATTTGGTATGGTAGTATTTTAAGCTTTGGATTACACATAGGCGTTATCCTGAAAAAATACAGTATTCCAGTGGGATTCTTTATTTACGCGGGGTGGAGCTGCAGGCAAAAGCTAGTAAAATATGGTTTAACTTTAATTTAATGGTAAAAATATAAAAGTTGTGGCTAAACTTATACATTTTATGCTTATATAAGTAGCGCTGATAAAAATAATATAATGTATATTGACCAACATAGTTTAAAAATAATATATTTTCTACGAATACCTAGGTCCTTAGAATTGCGATCCTTTAAAAAGTAAGCCATTTTAATATCGTAATGTACTCGTTACATTCAAAATGAGTTTGCAAGAAACATACGTGAAACCCAAAAATAACTGTAGACAGATGAAGTAAAGGTTGAAGAAGTTGGAGGCGAGGATCAGCGGCCCCAGCTCGCTGTCCACTCGCCGCACCAGCTTCGCCTGGTTCACGAACTCTTCCCGAATCTTCCGCCAGGTCAGCACTTTGATATTTTCGTTACTCTTACAAAAAGTCAAGCTGAATATTATAATTAACATAATTTAGACAAAGATTAATCTTTAACCTTTTAAAATATCCTTTAATTGTTTGAGCTTAGTAGCAATTTTGGTTTCAAAGAATTTACTCTAATACGGACTGTTTATGATCTTGTTAAAACTTTCGTCTGGGTTTGATTTAGTTTTCCGTACTGTACCAATTCTTCGATGAAGCTATATCAAATAAGAATGAAGATATTTCCATTGAAACTTATACAGTACAACTCCAATACTCTTATTTACTAAAGATTTTCAGTAGAATGAAGCCCACTTGTGCAGATCTGGATTAAAGTTGGCCCTGGCTTAACTTTCATGTTATCTCTCTCGTTATTCGTATTTATGAAAGAGAAAGCATGACATTTTAATCCAGGGTTAATATGCGCAAGTGGGCCTAAAATTCCTATGTTGAAATTAAAAACAATGTTATCCAATTTACCTTACACCAATACTCATTCATGTAGATCATTCCTGACACTGTAGTGACGCACTGGTTTAGTCTTCTGTACCTAGACGACAATCCCATACTCATCAATATTATTATCAGGTCCTGAATATTCCAAATAAGAGTTGCCAGGTTACTCATAAAAAGTATTGGTACTGCCATCCAGTCTCTGTATTCATCTAAAACATTATATTATGACGATCTGAGCGTGAAAAGGCATAAAATTATTTAATAATATTCTAATTAAACCTTAATTAAATTGAAGTTAGAATTTTAGGCTAGGTAGTAATCGACATTGAGGAAAAATATTATGTTACATTGGCCTATACAAGTGTATAAGCTAAGTAGCTTAACGATCGATGATGAAGAACTTTCTAAGCTCAAACAAAGGTGTTTCTATTTTCACAATATTTCAAAATTTATTATAGCGCATTTAACTCACGTTCCAATAGCAGAAATCCATGAGAATTGAGAATATACGTCCTCAAGCAGCGCTCCAATGGACAATCCAGTTCCGATGATGTTACAATGCTCAAAGTATGTTCCACTACGATAAAGATATTGTATAAAATAGAGGACACAATAAAACATTATTTGCTTTTATAGTAGAATTATACATAATACTTCTGAGCCTACATTATTGTGAGAGAAGATAAAGAAATTGTTAATGTTTTCCTACTTTGTTGAAGATACATATACAGTCTTAAAGTTCACTTACGAATTGAACAAATTAGGAATGTCGCAGTAGCGGTATACATTCGTTTCGACAAACTCAAATCGGTGGGTAGATATTTGATGTTTAATGGCATCTCTATCGAAGACCAGTACTTGGCTAGATCTCTCCAAGAAGAGGCGAGTCTCCAACAGAGTAGCAGACCGATCATACTACCCGTGTAAAACAAAGTGCCTGCCAACCGAGCTGTAATACTTCCTGAAAATTCAGCATCATAAAAACTTTTGACATGGTAAAAGTATCATATTGTATGATACTTTAACCATACGCGATAGAAACGAAATCTTTCAAAATAAGCCTTCTATCTCATTTCTCTTGCATGTTATGTCGAATAGATGTGCGTTTCTTCTTTAGGTAGATTTTTCTTTTCATTAAAACATACAATGTTTAAGAGCGAATTTACCCATAATATTATATTACTGTACTTTTTGACGTGATAACGTCTTATAAATCGATAAACGCCGGCTGTACGCACGAAAAATTGTCACATTCCGCCTGAGTCGAGCGTGCAAGCGAGAGCGTGGAGCATTCGCATTTTGCGATAGAGAGGCACGATTATCCTAAATGTTCGGCTTATGACGACGTTATCACGTAAAATTATTCTCGTCCATAAGCCGACTTAACAGGCAACCATTTTTATAAGGAAATCTTACGTGTTCCTGCAAGAGTAATTGCCCAGCCAGCTAGTGCTTTGATAACTTTCCATATCGCTTCAATTTCTATTACCAAATACATAACAACCAAAATCCCACCCCACATCTTCCAAATAATCTTTTCCCCACCAGCAATACCCAGCCATCGGAGTGAATGATAGATCTTCGTCATTGTGGTAATGAATTCCTGAAATATCATTATGAGAGTTTTTAAGTTAAACTTTTTTATTGTTATTGATATCAGTATTTTGTTGTCAAATTCTTTGTTCAACTCATCATCATCATCATCAGCCTATCGCCGTCCACTGCTGAACGTAGGCCTCCCCCAATGAGCGCCAACCATCCCGATCTTGGGCAGCCCTCATCCATCCGCTGCCAGCCACCTTCTTCAAATCGTCGGTCCATCGTGCCGCAGGACGTCCTACACTACGTTTGCCTAAGCGTGGTCTCCACTCTAATACTTGTCTGCTCCATCGATTGTCTGTCCGTCTGCAGACATGGCCGGCCCACTTCCACTTCAGCGTGCTAATTCGTTGAGCAATGTCGGTGACTTTAGTTCTCTGGCGAATAACGTCGTTACGTATTTTATCCACCAGAGATACCCTTAACATTGCTCTTTCCATCGCACGCCGAGCAACCTGTTCACACCGATCTCGGTGACGGTGGCCGGTCTCATTGAAACCACGCCAGTTACGCAGGAGTAATTTTATAATGCCGAAGTGTGTGCGCAGTACAAAAGAGCATTTTCTCTTCCTTTTACTCTGGGTTATGAAACCCATTGGGATGGACAATTGCCGACACGACTGGCGAGAGATCAGGCGCAGGTCCAACTTTTACATGCCCATCCGACGCATGGATTATCTTTCTTGTCAGACAATCAGGTGATCAGCCTGCATTGTCCTAACCAAACTTGGAAACAACGTTTTTTGTTGTTTCAATGCGGGAATCGAACCCATGACCGAGTCCGTCGAGTCGAGCTCCGAGTCGAGAGCCAAGCTCTAACTACGGAGGCTGTTAACTACTTAATATAATTACAATAGTTGCCATCATCATATTTAGTATAATATAATATATTATTCATCTATTGTTACCGATTTATCAGGTATAAAAAAAGTCATTTTCTACATACAAATTTAAAATATTACTTACGTCTTTAGATTCATGATTTATACTCGGAATAAGATTTTTTTTCTCATCGTTGCTTAGAATTGCTTTCGAATTTTCTTTAATCATTTGAAACACTTTTATGTCCTGACAAATCCAACGTTAATTTCAATTTGTATGACTTTTACTGAAAATACTCGTTTCTAATGTAATTATTATTAAAAAGTGAAGCGCGAAAACTTTTACAAATATCGAGTTCAGTATATTTTACAAAATGTACAGAAATCGTATTGTGATTTATGTAATAATTATTTTCTATTTGCTACACACACCTAAAGTATGTAGATACTTTTTCACTTATTTTCTCGTAATTACATAAATAAAAATATAAAATTCATACACTCGATGTCAGTACAATACAATAAAAGAACAAATAATTATTTTGAACAAAATTTATTACTCGTACAACTGTTTTAATCGTATTTGTTAGATTGTTTTGACGACACGCGAACTTTCGTTTAACTATAGGTAATCAATTCAGTTGTCTTACAAATAGATCAATTTAAAATAGCCGATTTTATTAAAGGAAATATTGTTAGAATTCCGTAGTAACTACAAGGAACCCTTATAGTTTCGCTCGGTCCGTCCGTCTATATATCTGTCTGTCCGTCCTTCTAACTTCTGTACTTGTGAAGATAGGTAGATACGTTATAGATTTTGATTTGAGTATATTTTGTTATTGTGCAAATATAGTTGGTATGTTTGTTTGTTTGCATTGAATAGGTTAACTACTGGATTGATTTTGATGAAATGACACAGATATAAAGTAGACCACGGGGAAGGACACAATATGGTATAGATATAGAGAAGACCAGGGGATAAATGCCAGCATGTCTAGCTGCACGATCCTTCAGACCAAGGTCGCGCCTCGGTCTCAACATTGATCTCATGGAAGCGGGACTTCCAGCACAATTACACTTTACTGTGAAAAGCGTTGGTTTTCAAACTGCATCCATACTAATTTTATAAATGGGAAAGCGTGTGTCTGTTTGTCCGTCTTTCACGGCAAAACTACAGAACCGATTGAAATGAAATTTGGTACACAGATAGTCTATAGCCTGAGAAAGGACATATGCTTATTTTTATCGCAAGGAAATGTACGGTTCCCGTGGGATACTTTATTTAAAGTTTAATGTCAAAACTACTAAACCAATTGTCATGAAATTTGGCACAGATATAAAGTAGACCACGGGGAAGAATATATTCTACTTTTTATTGCCCGGAAATGTACGGTTCCTGTGGGATACTTTATTTACGGTTTCATGTAAAAATTACTAAACCGATCATCATGAAATTTGGCACAGATAAAAAGTAGACCATGGGGAAGGACATAGGCTACTTTTTACGCGGGACATATACGGTTTCCGTGGGTTACTGTAGTTACGCGGGCGGAGCCGCAGGCATCAGCTAGTTAACTATAATATTGAAATCTTTACTATAAACATGTTTTTGTTCCTTCTATTATTCTACCTCTCATTTTCCAATAAATTGTTGTAATCGAGATCGGATACAATTTTTTTTTTACTTTTTAATTTTTAATTTAATAATGCAGCCAAACACTCGCTATACAGATTCATTGGCTGGCCCTGTATTCCGAGGTTTTACAATTTGGATGCCTTACGGCGTTCCACTAATGCTTGTTTCTCCAAATATGTAAATGTAGTCCGAGACCTTTGGGCAATGTTTTATTACACCGGCAACGCACTTGATAGTCTACTGCCTCGAATACAAAGGCAAGCAGCTGGACTTACTCTTAAATCAGCTCCATGGACTCACCATAGTCACCGCCTGACAGGAGTGCAGTGCATCAATCGGTAACCATGGTGACTGAGTGCGCGCGCTTCCGCTCGCCGCTGTGTTCGAGTCAGCAGCTTGTGTCATTGCACACGTTCCGGTTGCCGGATATCCGGTGGCATGTACGATAGCTTTCACACGTACGGGTGTACACGGCCATACATTTCGCGACCGACTACCCGGCACCAGCTACCCGGCAACCGGGACGTGTGCAACGGCAATTACGAGTGTTGTCTTCGGTATAATACTACTACTATCTTATATGTGAAAGTTTGTGAGGATGGATGGATGAATAAATGTTTGTTACTCTTTCACGCAAAAACTACTGAACGGATTTTGACGAAATTTGGTATAGTAGTTTTGGATTTGGAATAAAACATAGGCTACTTTTTATCCCGAAAAAGTACTGTATTCCCGCGGGATTAAAAATAACTCTCCACACTGATCTCGGTGGCGGTGGCCGGTTTCATTGAAACCAGGCCAGTTAGGCAGGAGTAATTTTATAGTGCCAAAGTGTGTGCGCATTAAACAAGAGCCTCCTTCTCTTCCTTTACTATCATAATCTAGTGGGACGGATAACCGAAAACAAAAAAAACTCACATTTTGCACTCAGATTGCTACGTGATACAATATTAACGAGAGCGGAGCCGCAGGAAAAAAAAAGTGTTCCTAGGCGATGGTATTTGCTTACCAGCGGGCGTTTGCTTATCTTACTTATGTTAAAAGTAAAATAAAAAACGTAGTTGTGTAAGTAGTATTTATTGTGCAATGTGCATAATATTAAGTGTCGTTTTGCGGCGGAAGACTCGGTTTCTCGGCGTGCAACGTCGACGAATTGAACTGAAGCATCACCAGCTCGTACGTCACGATAGTTCCTGCTACCTGTTAATAATAGCAGTTTTAGACTGGAAATATATCGTCCGAAATCCATAAGGCAGGGGTAAAATTCAGAGCTCTGAAAATAAAAATCTGCGCTACTAAAATAAAACTGAAAATTGAATGAGAGAATTAATGAAGAACGATTGACGAAAAAAGTGTGTAAGGCAAGTGTGAATGGAAGTGTCGGAAGGGGTAGACCTAGGCGGATATTTCAAGACCAAATCAGGGACGTCTTAAAAAAGGCCAGGTCAAGAGTACCCTAAACCGAAGAGCATGTGTGAAGGGAATAATGAAAGTGGACGAAGCGAAACAAGTATGTAAGGATCGTACCAAGTGGAAAGAAGTGGTCTCTGCCTACCCTACGGGAAAGAGGCGTGATTATATGTATGTATGTATGAAAACTGAATACAAAATTAGTGTGGAGTCAATTGTCAATGTCATATATGACAGCTCGACACTCGACGCTTCCATGTTCAACTTTATGGTTTTAGCGCAGAGTTCTATCTTCAGTGCTGTGAATATTTCTAGGCCCCCTGGATTCCGGATCCGGAACAATCCGTTCAGTGATTCCACCTCTGCCTTTAATCCGGCGACATATGGATCACTCTCTTTGAAACTTCCAGGTAAAATAACTTGAACTATACAAAGCTCACAATTAACATGGCTTTCAATTATTTTTTTTATAAAACTAGGGGGCAAACGAGCAAACGGATCACCTGATGGAAAGCGATTACCGTCGCCCATGGACACCCGTAACATCAGAGAAGTTGCAAGTGCGTTGCCGGCCTTTTAGGAGGGAATACGCTCCCTTCTTGAAGGTTTGCAGGTCGTAGTGGTCCGGAAATACTGCTGGCGACAGTACATTCCAGAGTTTTACAGTGCGCGGCAGAAAGCTTCGGGTAAAGCGCACGGTGGAGGACTGCCACTCATCAAGGTGATGAGGATGATAAATATTTTGTCGCATGGAACGGTGGCGAAAAGTTGCAGCAGGTATAAGTCCGAACAATTCCTCGGAGCACTCCCCGTAATATAACCGATAGAGGATGCAGAGCGATACTACATCTCTACGTAGCTCTAAGGAGTCAAGCCTGTTTGAAACACTATGATAGTCAACAATTCGAGCGGCCCTACGTTGGATACGATCTAGAGGGAGAAGCTGGTACTTTGGCGCCCCTGCCCAGAAATGAGAACAGTATTCCATGTGAGGCCGAACCTGCGCCTTATAGAGTTGTAGGCGTTGGACCGGACTGAAATACTGCTTTGACCTGTTCAGAACACCAAGCTTCTTGGAGGCTAACTTGGCCTTGCCCTCCAGATGATATCGGAACTGGACCTCGCTCGATATGTTAACACCAAGTATTCCAATGTTGGAGGAGACAGTTATGGGTATGCTTTCAAAACGATTTCAATTAAAGAAATACTAGCTGTTGCCTATGTTGCTTTGATAAGGTTCAGTTCACACCACGACGATACGCGGCACTGAATTTTTAAGATAGCTATTCAAAATTGAACATTACACAAAAAGATACACGTTTCATATTACATCACACTGCAGTCTGCACATGCGCTGTGCAGCGTGGTGCAACTTGACATTCGAATGAAACGTGTATAACCTTTTGTAATTTATAAAGTTCAATTGGACCTATTTATGCAAAAAGGAACCAATCCACACTAATGCCAAAATCGAGATAAGGACACAGAACTTTAAAAAAATGAGCCTTCTATTGACCCTGAAAATATCAAAATGATCTGACAATTTCAACAGAACAAAACATTTCTATGACAAAGTTATCAATCAACATAGCTGCATTTGTTCATTCAACTAACAAGAACCAAGCCCCATGGTCACCCAGCAATCCTATAAAATAATTGAAATTGTTTTATTTTTGTCTATCTGGTTGTCCATCCATCTGTCTGTCTGTTTGTTCTGGCTAATTTCTGCAATGACAGGGCCGATTTTGACCAGACTTTCACTGGCAGATAGCAATATTATAAGGAGAAACTTTGGCTACTTTTATCTTAGGGTTCCGTTTAAAAAAATGGTTCCATTTTCCATTTAGTTTAGTTCCACGCACAAAAAATACCCACCAGCTAGAAATCAATAAATATATTTCAAAGATATATGTTTTTTTGCAATTTTTTTCCCTTCACATCATAAATTAACAGGAATCAAACAACATACTGATAGTTTTGCAAAAAGGAACCAGCTAGTTTTTCTTCAAAATTATTAAAAAGTGTTAATTATTTTCATCTAAATGATATTTGTATACATATAACAAATTATTATTGTATGCAAGCTTTATTCAAAATTACCACAAATTACACATAATTTTACAGAATACAACATTTTAACAAAAATGGCTTTTTCTCAAAACTGTCATTGTGTGGGTTGATTCTATTTTGCATAAGTAGGTCCAATTTTAAATAGCTGTCCTAAAAATGCACCGCCACGCGTATTGTTTTGTTTCGGTGTGATCTGACCCTGAGCGATAAAGTATGTACGTACGGTGAGAAGTAATCCTCGGGTCACACTGAAGAACTTAAGTCCAGTCAGAGCTATTTTCTCGCCGTTCACTTGATCTAAAAACCTTTGAACCTGAAATTGAATACAATCTTTTAATATGGATTTACAAAATCGCTTTATTTTTCTTTGAAGTTAAATAATCCCAGCTTTTTTCAAATAATGTTTTTATCATATATTATGAGTAAAGTAACTAGAGAAAAATGTATTTACTATAATGTCCTCTAGTTACTTAAAGACTACTGCGGGATGGTATTTAAACAAAATTAGACTCTCAAAGAGCGTTCTCGTTTCAAATGATCTATAACAGTGTTTTTCAACCTTTTTCATGATGCGACCCCCTTTGTATGAAAAAATATTTCGCGACCCCCCGACCCTTCACTTTTTTATCATGTATTTAAGTGTATGTTACAGTGTTACAAATATTCATTCCATACGACGTTTTTATGCGTCTCCATAATTAGGATTCGGATATAAGTACATAATATAGTACGTAAAACACATTATTTTACAATTACATACATCGATGATATCGATGATCGATTTATGAGTACCTATATCCTTTTGTTAAAATTCTCTTACTTAATAAATCAATCTTTTTAATATTTATTGTTTTTTAGTAAAGTTCTCTCGACCTCCGTCGACCCCCCAGGGGGTCGCGACCCACAGGTTGAAAAACACTGATCTATAACTTATTGTTTCCTTAAATTTTTACCATATTATCCTTCAAAAATTTACTTAAATCCTGCTTATATTATAAATGTGAAAGTTTGTGAGGATAAATGGATGTTTGTTACTCTTTCACGAAAAAACTGCAGAACGAATTTAGATGAAATTTCGTATGGCAGTAGTTTAGGCTCTGGATAAGACATAGGCTACTTTTTAGTAGCTTTACTATTTTTTAGAAACTGTACATTTTCCGCAATAAAAAGTATTCTATATCCTTCCCCGTGGTCTACTCTACATCTGAGCCAAATTTTATCAAAATTGGTCCAGTAGTTTCGAAGACTTTTACAACATTAGTATAGACTAATAAAAATAAAGCCTGTGCTAAGCGGAAAATTATAATCGAACCTCTACGCAGTACGCAGATGAAGGAACATCATACAGCACTATAGCTGGCACTATCGAAGCACTATGCACGTAGGACACTATCAGGGACATCGCGATGGAGCGAGCTAGTAGGTACAGCAAGGAGAAAACGAAATATACTGCAGATTCGTAACCACCCAATAAGCCACTAGAACTGAAAAAAGAAGGGTTCAGAGTTAAAAGTCCCTTTTTTAATACTTCAGAAAATGTCATATTTAATTTATCAGCTATAATATATTTAAGCTCCAGTGCAGTGATAGGGACGATTAAAATTACAAAATTTTAGGAAAAGTGAAATAAAAGTGTACCATACTACACTATCTACTAAAGGTTCTGATGTTTGTAACTCTTTCTCGAAAAAACTACTGAAAGGATTGTGATGAAAATTGATATATCATATACCTACCTTATCAAATACTTGAAATGTTTTTAAATGTTTTAAGATAGGCTTCATTATATCCCATAAAAGTACACTGTTCCCGTGTTACTGTGCTTACGCAGGCGTACCCGCGGGTATAATAATATATTGACGGCCTCTGTTACTCAGTGGTTGGCGTTTAAGCAAGCAGTCTCGAGTTCGAATACTGCCGAAAGGGACAAAAGTTTTTGTGTGCCTGGATCTTCAATGTGTATTACGAGTAAATATACGTAATACGTATATATAATAAAAATCTTAAAGATGTGTAAAGTACAAAAGTATTTAATATAATTCCGTTGTCTGGTAGCCGTGATACAAGTTCTTCGGATACTCAGTACCTACAGGACCATATTGACGTGGTATGGACGTCCATCTTTAGATATGATAGAAAGTAGATAAATATTATTATGTTACCGTTTGACATGGTAGTTAGAAGCTCCATCACATATAGGGGTATCTGTTATTCCGCCACTGAAAAAAAAAACAAAACAATTCCTTTAATACCTAAAGGTAGCATTCCACTGCACGCGACGCGCGACGCAAGACTGCGTCGCGAATCCGAAATAGGTTCGCGGAGCCAGTGGCTTATGGCTATGGACAGTGTGACCATATGTGGCAGGTTCCTGCCATTTTGGCAGGTTCCTGCCATTTTGGCAGGATTGGCGTCTTATTTCGGCCTTTGGCATGATCGGTTGACGTTTTAAAAACTTGGCAGGTTTTGGCAGAATTGAGGTACGAAAAATAAATGTTATTATTGCATCTCAAATTTCCGACAATGGCAACCCTGGATACTTTACGGGGGATTTCCCTGTACTTCTTGTTATGTTCGTGTACTATCAATTATATCTGTATTCTGTGTGTATGTTATCTTGGGTTTGTGGTCGATATTATCAGTCATAGTTGCTTGATGCTTGGATTCTGAGTCTCATCATAGTTTCATTGACAACATCTTGTGTGGTATCGTGGGTGATAGTTATTATTGGTGGTGGCATTATACTAATTTAATAAAGACAAAAACTCGGAACCGTTTTATAAACAAACATGTTGCACTATGTTGCATGTTAAGCAAGGCATTGGTGAGCATGGTGATTGCATTGCTTTCAAACCTACAAAAGAAATGTTGAGTCGCATGAACAAATCTATGTATAAAGATGAAGAAATGGAAGAATACGATGCAAATGTTTAATTTAATAAAAAAAATTGCAATATGTATATGTGTATTTTTACTTTTCATACTTTAAAACAACAGTAAATAAAGTTGGCAGTATTTAGGCATTTTTTACTATAGGCTTTGGCAGGATTTGGCAGCTTTTTGACCAAAGTAAGGCAGGATCTGTAATTTAAATATGGTCACACTAGCAATGGAGCACTAAACAATCGCCGATTATTTGAAAAATTGAAATTAATTGAAAAAGAGTTGAGTAAAATGTTCCGATATTTTGTGGCAACATAGTATGTGTGGATAGCCACTTCAATTTGGAGTAGTCGTGACGGCTTCATTTTCAAGCGCGTTGACAGTTTCTGGATAATCTGTATTCTGTGTGGTACAAGTAAGTTAAACTGAAATAAAAATATAGGTGACTAACTTTGATAGTTCGTACACTTACTCTAAAGTATTGAACAATTGTAGACAGATGAAAAAGAGGTTGTTAGCGAAACAGACGAATATGATGCCGCTAATGACGTCATCGACTTCTCGAACTAGCTGGACAACTCTCCCAAAATCCTCCCGAGCATCGCGCCAAAATGACTCAGGAAAATACTGGAATGCAAAAGATATAAAATAAGTAATCAGAAAACATGTAGTTCAATTAATAACTTCTAACTTTTTCAATGAAATGGACCAGAAAACGTGCAGGTGATTAACATGGACAGTCGCAACAGCACCCACTGACTCTGGTTTTCTGTCTAGTCTGTTCTCGAAATCCCCAACCTACATTGGGCTCCGGTAACCTCACTGATTCGGCGAAACGCAATGCAAGCGTTATTTCGCGTCGGTTTTCTGTGAGTCGTGGTAATTATCTGGTCGAGCCGGCCCATTTATCGATGCGTGGCTCTCTCACGAGAACGTGTCTTGTTCAGATACTGGAATACTTAATTATACCTACTAGCCTTCTACAAGTATTCATAAAACTAACAAACCAAAATGTACCTTTCCCTTGGCAGCTAATAGTTTTCTATTCACACTTTCTAATCTCGAAGTTAGGTAGTAGCTCATACAAATTACAAACAGGTCAGAGAAATTCCAAACAAATGTTGATTGTAAATGAAGAAACTGAAAATGATAATAATAATATGATAAGACTATTTATTTTTTTAACATTTTAAATTATATGTGTAATTAATTATTCTTACCTGAATCACGCCTCCAAGTACAGGAGAGTAGGGAATAAAATTGAAGATCCAGGGGTAAATGTACTTGACGAATCTTTCATATCCAATATCAGGACCACAGGTCAGAATATCAGCGAGAGACGATTGTAGTGAAAGAATGTGTTCTACTGTAAATAAAATAATTTATCTACTTTAATATTATAAAACGACTACTTATATTAGGCCTTTTCTTTCCTTAGTATTCTTCGAGCGAAGTAACCATACTTTAAATACTGTAGTGCCTGGGACAGTTGATTTTTTAAATGTCGTATGGTTTTCCAAGCACATACGGCATTCTCACAATATATAGTCAACCTAGCAGGGCCGTGCCGATCTCCGGCAGCGCCTGTGTGCGAAACCTATGAAGCGCCTCTTATTTTTACGAATCTTCATGTTTTAGCCGCCCGCGGCGCCCCCATCGTCTTGGCGTCTGTGTGCGTCGCACACATCGCACATAGGGGCGGCTCGGCCCTGCAACCTAGTCCAGAAGAATGACTAGTCAATACGTCTGGGGCCAACCATGTGCGGGTTTCCTCACGAAGTTTTCATTCACCATTAGAGCATTCGTATAATGTACTTGAGATCTGAAAAAGTCTCATTGATACACGCCACATCCTGGGCTTCGAGCCTGCACTCTCTCAACTCATTTGCCAATTTTATGATCATTGATTACAGAAAGAGAATAGAACTTTCTATTAGGCGTTAGATATGAATCCAAGTTCAATATAGAAACTGGTCATAAACAGAAAATGATCAGCAGAATCTCTAATATTTAGGACAATTAGGCCCACTTTCGCAGATCTGCAGTTCTGCTGAATTAAGGAGTAGAGCTTATAGACGTAATAAGTTACTCACGTATTGATAAACCGAGTATTACAGCGC
Source organism: Glaucopsyche alexis (assembly GCA_905404095.1). NCBI lineage: Eukaryota > Metazoa > Arthropoda > Insecta > Lepidoptera > Lycaenidae > Glaucopsyche > Glaucopsyche alexis. The sequence goes on from FR990050.1 coordinate 21,204,411, forward strand.
AAGTGATGTTACACTTGTAAATGAGGCGTCTATCATATTCGTCATCCTCAGTTTTGGTGATATGACGCACTAACGACGGCCATCGCCTCGCCATCCTCATAAACAGCACCATAGTTATACATGTCGTGGCGTAGAAAATTACAGGTGCTGTAAATTGTAATGGAAAGGTACGAAATTTTAATTTCAATATAATATTTTGTTTTGCATATTAATTTTTGTGTATAATATATAGATATCAAAAGAGACGACAAAGATATCAGAAGATCGATTCTGCTAATTTAACCCTGCAATAATACAGTTACGATTCAGTCCCGATATGCTAAAACTGCAAAATGGCATTCTCATAAACGTCAAACCAATGTCAAACCAGTTTTGATTGGTCCAAACTCCAAAAATCAGTTTATAATATCAAAACGATCCATTTACAACTCAATTAAAGTAAAATGAAATCTAAGTAAATTATCATTTGAAGCAATATTATAATATTTTCATATTCTTATACTTGTTTGTTACTTGATTCTCTAGTAACAGGGCCTCTAGTCAAAATGCGTCCGATAATTTCGACGTCGAAGTTCGGAAACAAAATGTATGCGATTTGATATATTGCATCGCAAGCGACGTTCACTTATCGATGACTTTTGTCAAATCCCATACATGTTTGATTTCGAAGTTTACCGTCGAAATTATAGAATACATCTTGACTAGAAGCCTTGTTTCTTCTATTTTTGTTCTTTGCCCCGGAAAGGCAAGTCTTCTTGAAGCTGGCGAGTCAATAGTAGATAGGAATTAACAGGAATTTTAAATTACAATAATATGTAATTTTAGAACTTACTTTTGCCATTAAGAGTCGTGGTTGTATTCAATACTCTGTGTATGCACATTATTGTGATAAACATCTGACCAAGTAAAGATATCAATAAGTACACACATTTCCATGATCGCCAAGTAAATCTGCAATGGTTTAAGGTTAATTTAGAAGTTATTAATGGATATCGAGTGTTTTAAGTAAATTATTATTAATTACTAATTGGGAATATACATATCATGCATCTATTAGATCCTGCTATTAATAGCCCTTCTGTTATCTTATATTCTTCTATTCTACTACTATTATAAATGTGAAAGTTTGTGAGGATGGATGGAGGGATGTTTGTTTTTCTTTCACGCAAAACTATTGAACGGATTTTGATGAAATTTGGTATGGTGGTAGTTTAGGCTTTGGATTAGCACTAGTTTACTTTTTAAATCAAAAAGATACAGTGTTCCCGATAAGTACTGTATTTACGGGGGCGAAACCACGGGCAAAAGCTAATTAATTATATAAAATAATGTACTTACGTAACATTTCTATTGCTCCTACTAAACACTCCATTTACCGGTAGCAGGGAGAAAACTTGGCCAATCATCAGCGTCAATCTTAGTGATTGTTGAAAAAGTCCCAGCGATTGGGATTTTAAATTGCTCACGGTTACTTTGTTCTCTGAAACATAGACTATAGTGACGTTTTTTATGTTCACACTACTGTTAAAACTTGGTCTATTATCTTGCCAATGCCGATGCTAGTGCAGCGCTAAAGTTCCTAGTATCAGTGATATACCTACTGTGTGCATTGTGCAGTTATTATTTAGTCTCTGCCAACAGTCCGTTCAGAGCTATTTTATGTCGTCTATTAGATTCTTATGTCGTCCGCATAAGGTATTGGCAAAGGTAAAATAGCTCTGAATAGATTATACTATGGTGGAAGCAAGAAGTACTCCACACGCAGCACACTAAAATTAAAATAAATTTAAAATTATTGTAAAATAAATACATCCATCAGAAAAACTAAAACATTGGAATTTTTGCTAGTTCAGAGTTTGAAGTTAGATTGAACAGACAAGCTGTAAGGTTGAATGATGATTTGATTGTACTACTACAGTTAAAGGATGTGTCTACGGTCCACGATTGTCTGGAATAAAAAAATGGGCCGTTTAGGGACGTCAAAATTTTCAAATTTGTTGCGATTTGGCTTCTTCTATTATATAATATGTTACTGTATGTCAGTATACCTATATAATATTTTCTACTCTCTGGTTCAGGTAAATATGATATGTGTTTGTGACAATCAAAATAAATACCTTATTAAAATACTGAAACTTACTTCTAATAGGTATAGTGAGGTGCTTTGTGTATCTCTGTCTCATAGCTCTCTTGCTTAGCTTCCTGATTATGTCCCTTGAGTTCTTTATCAAGAACATTAGTATTGATATCGAATTCTAACACTCGTTAAAATTGCTTGTCAGTTACCTTAAATAAGTTTTAATATTATTATTATTTCTCTCTTTTATTTTCATCAGTTTCTATCATTCTACAATAGGTCGTATGGGGAATTGAATCAAAACCTGCGTGTTGTACAAAACCATTATTAACCAACGATACTTATCAATGATTTATTGAAATTCTATTTGTTTTTCACCATTGACACCTTAATTATATTATTCCTACATTCTAATAAGTGTTGGGGACTACTTTTATTAATCGGTTATTTATGTTTATGTATTTTTAATCGTACTAACATTAAGTATGTGAGGATGGATATATAATGTGTATATTGTGTTTATCACGTTATGTAGAGGGATGTTTATATTTTCTTTTTCATGTTTACTATATCGATGATTAAGCTTTAGGCAAATTTTTCACAATAAAGTTTATGGTTTTTAGGAAAAGGAATTGAAATATAAGTAAATAAATATTTCTTCTTATTCCTTTTACATAGATTTCACCTTAAAATCACATATTAGAATTTCCAACACTCATTGCATAAGGCCCATATTTATGTAAGTCGCAAATACAAATTACAATAGGTACACGTAAACATTTAGCTATCGGTGTGTAGTTTGTAGGTATGTGAATAATTATCTCATTAGTGTCACGCGAGCAGTCTGTATATATTATTGTTTATCTGTAATTAGCGAACAATAGTATGAGTAATTGATACTTAATTAAGTATTTATAAATTATCATCTATTTTATTTTACTTTTGATATGTAATATTTTTAGTAGTCGTAGTAGTACCTAACTTTGTACATAACTACAACTTAGGCCTATTCATCCTTATTGGACGATTTATACAGTATCTCCGAGCGAAGTAACCACTATTGAAATACTGTTGTGCCTAGGACAGTTGGTTTTTAAATGTCGTATGGTTGCCCAAGCACATACGGCATTCTCACAACATAGTCAGCCTAGTTGAGAGTAATGAATGGTCAATACGTCTAGGGCCAACCATATGCGGGTTTCCTCACGTTTTCCTTCACCATTAGAGCGTCTGTATAATGTACTTGAGATCTAAAATAGTCCAATCGGTACACGCCACAACCTGGGATTTGAACCTGCACTCACTCGAGTGCGAATCAAACTTACTGTCTATCCACTAGGCCACCGAGCTACTTAACTACAGCTACTATGGCAACTACTACGCAGATTATATGCAGCCGAATTCAAAGTGTTTACTGTTTATACCTGTTGTTGCCTGCCTTATGAGTTGCTTTTTGGAAATTCATGCTAGGACGACCTATAGTATAATCAAACTATTCTATCCGATATTTACAATTGACTAGCTTTTGTCCGCAGCTTTGCCCCGTGTATCAGTATACCGTATCCCACAGGATCTCTGTACTTTTTCGGAATCAAAAGTATCTTGTGTGCTTAATCTAGAGCTTAAAATGCTACCATACTAAATTTCATCAAAACTGTTCAGTTGTTTTGTCACCGTAAAATTGTAAAAACTATTAGATTGTGAAATAAGTCGTGAAATTGTAAAATGTTGAAAGATTTTAGACGAGAATATTCTGCCTATAATTTAACACATTTTTTTTCGTTAGATTATAAATATAAAGTAATGAATCTTTAGACATATTTTTACAATCTCGTTAGTTATTTTACAATCTAACGGTTTTTATAATTTTACGGTGACATAATATACAAATTGCAAAGGCTAGGGATTTTAACACAAATATCTGCACATGAGCTAAATTAGGCATAAACCAATACCATCCAAGTACGATAATTTTTATTTCGTTTGTAGTAAAAATTGAGACGTTACCTACACTGGATTACACTAAAGTGACGGAATTCACGTCGATTTACTAAAGTAGTGATTTGTGTTCACACATAATACCAACAGTATTTGTTTGAAGAATAAATATTTTCTTTGCCTATGTAAATACCGACGGCGGGATAATGTTTCGATTGTGGTAACATGTTATACTAGCTGTCCCAAAACACGTTATTTGTAACTTAAATATGAACTGGAATTAATAAATAACTACACCTACTCCTACAACCCTACATCAATATTTCTCACAGATTAAAACTTCCCTGTACTTCCACAATTATTTCAAGACCTAAATTAGCCAATTCTGTCCAGCCGTTCTTGAGTTTTGAGTCCCTCGGGAACGGGATAAAAAGTATCCTATGTCCTTCTGGTTTTAAGATACCTCCCGACCAATTTTCGGCCCAATAGGTTCAGCCGTTCTTGAGTTATAAATAGTACATATAACTAAAACGACTTTCTTTTATATGTATAGATTTTCTCACACACCGATTCCAGGAGATTCCAGGAGAGAAGTCTTGACACGCTAAAACTGTCAAACGGTATTCTCGTGAATGTTAAAGCAGCGTGAAACGCTCTCTGATCGGTCAAAACTTCATAAAATCAGTTTATGATCACAAGTCGCTACAATTATAATAAAATCAAAGCACAATGAAAGTCTACTTTAAATACGAGAATTGAACTTCTGGTTTCAAAAGCCGGCAACTGACTCCGAAATAGGTGTGGGTAGTTATTATTGTTATTATTATACGGACGACCGTGATCATGATCAATGTCTACTGTACTGCTATAATTACATTATAGCAGTACAAATTGTTAATTTGTTCTCTAGTCCGCTTAGCTTAGTAACCAGTGACCACTATAGAAATTCATTTTGTTTCCACAAGAACAGAATGAGAGCATTGTTAATCTGTCATTTTGTCTTTTCTTCCGTAGAATGAATAATAATAAATAACTCCCCACACCGATTTCGGTGACGGTGGCCGGTTTCACTGAAGCCAGGCAAGTTATGAAGCAGTAATTTTACTCTCATAATCCAGTGGGACGAATTACCGACCCCACTGATGAGAGATGAGGCGCAGATCCGACTTTTTATATGCCCAAACGACACATGGATCATCTTTCTTGTCAGACAATCAGGTAAGGTGATCAGCCTGCATTGTCCTGACCAAACTTGGAAACAACATGTTTTGTTGTTCCAATGCGGGAATCGAACCCACGACCAAGAGCCAATGCTCCTACCACTAGACCACGGAGATGTTAAAGAAACGTAGAAAGAAACCATTTCTACGACGATTATGCTAAGCGTGCAGTACCCACCTAGGCTTTTAATCGTTGGATCCCTGCTGCCACGTTCACAATTGGTTGTATAGTAATAATCTATTAGATACTTTTTTCGTAACGTATTTATGTAGACGTGATAGAGCGGCTAGATAGTACAAAAGGGTAATTGTACCCGCTCTATAGATACTGTGATGTCTACAATCTACATCTATTTATGATCTATGATATAAGAACCTCAATGTCATTTATGAAGACCTATCCTATATATTAGATACCTCATACGTATGGGTTTGATAAAAAAATGAGTTTCAATTTTAAGTATGGGAAACCCCCAAAATTTATTGTTTTTTTTTCTATTTTTGTGTGAAAATCTTAACGCGGTTCACAGAATAGGTACATCTATTTACCTACCAAGTTTCAACAGTATAGTTCTTATAGTTTCGAAAAAAAGTAGCTGTGACATACGGACGGACAGACATACATGACGGTTCCATAAGGGTTCCGTTTTTTGCAGTTTGGCTACGGAACCCTAAAAAGTGCGGAAGGAAATGGACACTTGATCCCTGAGACTTGGTACAATCAATTTACAGAACCTGTATGGGCAATTATATCTAGTTTAACAGTTTTACACTCTAACTTTGTAAAGTAACTAGAACTGAATGAAGTGAGTTTAAATTCAATAAAGAAATATTTAAAATAGTACCTGTCTAAAGTTATATTGCAAGTATTTTCAATCCATGCAAGTTCTTCAATTTAATTTGTATAGCAGCAACTGATAGAGCTTTTTGGTGGAGCAAACCAAACTGGGGTATTTCGACTCACCCAGTAAGAAAACGTTATGATATTTATAATAATCTTTATGGCAATTTTATCACTCAGTTGGTGGTTAACCTACATTAGTTATAGAAATTAACTATTAGCTTAATTATCATTATTATTATCTACCATTTATAACGATTGACCTAATTCTCGTCCTGGCGGAACATTTTCCTCACAATTTTTAGGCATTATAAATTATTGTTAGCTTTTTGGGATTTGTATATAAAGTTCTTGAACCATTTGACAATGTATAAGGTTTTCTAATTAAATACTAAATTAATTACAAAAGGAAATCTTGCAAGAACCGTACATTTTTCCACAAACACAAGTTCCCTATAATATCCTTCCAGGGGGTCTAGTGTCTACTCTATATCTGTACCACACGTCAAAGTAGCTCCAATAGTTTCGGAACCTATATATATATATATATATATATATATATATATATATATATATATATATATATATATATATATATATATATATATATATATATATATATATATATATATATATATATATATATATATATATATATATATATATATATATATATATATATATATATATAGGGAGGTACAATGTTAGGTTAGGTTAGGTTAGGTTAGGTTAGACCACCTTGTTCAAGTGAAAATAAAAAGTTTTTTTTTTCAAATGATACTTAAAGTTTTTTCGATAAGTAAGTTCAACTCCCGCCAAGAAGAACCAGCAAAACAAACTGTCGAGTGCCATCTTTTAGCATGAAGGCGGAAAAAATAGGTATCTCAATAATTTCGGTATTTTTTCAGAAGTGACGGACGATGTATGAAAAACTTCGATTCTCGAAAGACATTAGTAATGTGATTCTGTAGGTTATGGTTGTTTTAATGGGGCTATTTGATTTTAAAAGTGGCAGCGCCTCCTTTTATCGGAACGAAAAATTACGTTGATGATTTGACTGCAAAAGTAATAACGCCACCTATTATTAGAAAATAAAAGCGACATCTGTTGTTGGAAACTAAAAGTGCGATGGAGATTAGCTCAAGCAGAATAAGGCCCACTTGCGCCAATCCGGGTTAAAGTTAACCTTGGGTTAAAATATCATGCTTTCTTTTTCAGAAATACGATGAACGAGAGAGATAACATGATTTTTAACCCAGGGTTAACTTTAACCCGGATTGGTGCAAGTGGGCCTAAGGTAGCTAAAGAAATAACAACATTCTCTAGGATTTCAGCATCTGCCTCTCCGTATCATTAAACTTGCACTAAACTCACACCAGGGTGCAGAACTGTACGTCTATCTTTTCTTGTATTTAAAAATAATTGGTCTCAGCTGATGGTTATGTCGCTTTTCGTAGGAAAATATTATTTAAAGGCTATAAATGGGACTGGTTATAAAAACAATAGGTACTTCGTTCCGATCCAATTTGATCCAAACGTAAACAAAGAGATCACGAGAACACGTAATGCAATCTAAGTATTTAAAACGCCACTCATTTACAATGCAATAAAGAAGTAATATCGACGCATCAATGAGGGTTTTAAAATTCATGACATATATCTGACAGCTTTTTGATACGAGAAGGACCCTCGTGCTACCAAGCACCGCCTGGTGACAGTAAAAGAATCGAAAATTCTTATTGACCATTTTTGATACCACTTACGCCACCAGATGACGCTTTGTGTGCGTTAGTTCTGCCCCTAACGGCAGAAAAAATATTAAACATTCTCAATTTGGTCGAATAATTCGATATTTACATTTAGATAAAATTGAATTTAAACAGAATAAAATATTTTTATTTTCTCATAATTTATCTTATTACATAAAAAACATAATATAACTTTATTAAAAAAAAATAATAGAAAATAGACACATTACTTAAGGCGTTCATGCACTCTTAGGAATTCGGAGCTTGAGGGCTCTAAGGCTTGGACTATATGATCCGGAATCCGCAAGGCCGGGTAAAATTCACAGCATTTAAAATATAAATCTGCGCATAATTATTTGAGTCGAAAATTGAACACACAAGTGTTCAATGGCAATTTCATAATATATGATAGCTCGACACTTCTATTTTCAACTACATTGTAGTAGCGTAGAATTCTAATTTGAATGCCTCGATTGCTTTGGTGCTGCCTTCCTTGGTGCTCCTGATCGTTTCATCATCCTACCTAGTCCATTTAATTTAGCGAGGTATTACTAATATAAGCATTTCGTTTGAGATTTGTGGTTTATCCAGTACATACTCGTTCAAATGAATATACAAAATATTTTACTCCAACGCAAATATGTCTAATAAGAACTGCTTGTATATTTCCGTCTTGTATGAGTATACGATCCGCGCGTTCGCATTTTCCTTGTCCAGAAACTCGTTTGTGGTGATGCCTCTCTTTTCACCTGAAACAAATATAAAATTCGCAAATTAAAATACAAAAATAAATCGGGCAAGTGTGAGTTAAACTCGCACACGAAGGGTTCCGTAAATGGCAAAAAAAAACACTAGTATTACTCGTATTATATGGAAGCCCCCCTTAAATATATTATTCTGTTTTTAGTCTACCCACTAGGCCACGGAGCTCTTGAAGGTTATCACGGTTCGTGAAATAGTCTGGTGAGTGGTGACATACTTACATACAACGAAGTCTCAGTAATAGGGTCCCGTGTTTACCTTTTGTGTACGGAACCCTGAAATCTTATTTAACATATTGCGTGGAGAATTTATACTCATCTACTAGGGTCTAGGCCTAGGTTGAAGGCCTCTTGCACCGCTACATACTTCTTCAAAGTTAAAAAAATATATATATCTCCTCACCACATGTGATGATGTCATTCCTGGAGTACCGATATTCATCCACCAGACCAGGGTTGACGGCTGCAGCCACGGCAGCTGGGTCCAGCGCCTGCCAGCTCTCCTGCGACGCTAGCGATACCTGTTCGAACAGGTTCTGGGCACGCATGATGTCTGTTGGGATTGCTCCTAATACGTCTTTTCTCCATTCCTGTGATTGGAAAAAGATAAGTACTTTATAATCCAATAGTTTGGTCCGATAATACTACTCCGAAACCAGACAAGATTTGAAATACGCTTCTGGGAATTGCCTATGTGCCTGCATGTTTCTAAAAAACGTATTAAATTAGCGATGATGAAGAACACTTGTTGCTTTGAAATGTTTGGTGAATTCGTTTCCTTATAGCGAATCTATTGTATACTCAAATACGTCTGTGCACTTCGAATTTCTTTATTTTAATACCTTTTTCATGAGGATTTTACTGTTTTTATATTAATTTCATAAGTTTTTGCGGCATGAGTGCTTTAATAAGAAGTTGTTCAATGATTATAATCATGAAATACAAAATGTAATTTTCTTATGGCTTCTGTTTCTGCTGCTGCTTTTACAGAAACAGACAGGAATGAAAGGCATAGATTTTCGGTATAGCATCTACCAAGCACAATGACGTGGTTATAGGCTAATACGGAGGTTTTTACTGACCACGCTGAAGTTGCAGTGCTGCTGCACAGAAACAGATAGGAACGAAAGGTATAGAAGATCTAAATAAAAAGTATTTAACAATAGTATTGCCTTAAGGCTAATACGGTGGTTTTGTATAGTGACCACGGTTACGTTGCAGTGCTGCTACACAGAAACAAACAGGAACGAAAGGCGTAGAAGATCTTAATAAAAAACATTTAACAATAGCAGTGCCTTAGGCTAATACGGTGGTTTTGTTTACTGACCACGTTAACGTTACAGTGCTGCTACACAAAAACAAACAGGAACGAAAGGAGTAGAAGATCTTTAGTAAAGCATATAGCAATGGAAGTGCCTAAAGGCTAAAACGGTGATTTTATTTCCTGACCACGCTGAAGTTGCAGTGCTGATACACAGACACTAACAGATAGAAAAGGCGTAGAAGATATTTAGTAAATCATTTACCAATGGCAGTTCCTATAGGCTACTACGGTGGTTTTGTTTACTGACCAAGCTGAAGTTGCAGTGCTGCTACACAGAAACAAACAGGAACAAAAGGCATAGAAGATCTTTAGTAAAACATTTACAAATGACAGTGCCTATAGGCTACTACGATGGTTTTGTTTACTGACCAAGCTGAAGTTGCAGTGCTGCTGCACTTGTGAGAAGGGCAGGAAGGTGACGCGGTCGGGCGTGGCGTGCGCCGCCACCACGTGGTACGCCTCCACATCCATATGGGCATTAAATTCTGCGTCCGGCCACGATTCATCTGGAATTATATCAAACTAGCTTTTACCCATGGCTCCGTTTAGGCGCCCGGTACGCTGTACCAGCCTCTCGTTATTAATAGACCTAGCTGTTGCCCGCAGCTCTGCCTGCATAAATACAATATCCCACGGGAACACTGTACTTTTTCGGGATAAAAAGTTGCCTATGTGAATATTCGGAGCTCAAACTATCACTATACCAAATTTTATCAAAATCCGTTAAGTTTTTGCGCGAAAGAGTAACAAACATCCATCTAGCTATCTATACATCCATCCTCATAAACTTTCACATTTATAATATTAGTAGGATTTTCTAAGTCTTAGGTTGGAAAAGACAACATGCTTGCGTGATTATATCGCTTAGTTATCCACGTCAACATATTTTCTGTCACGTACTAGATTGATTTGATATCGGGACTAGAATATTATAGTCATTTATTTCGGCATACTTTACTTAAAAGTCAGAAGTCGGTAGAACCGAAAAATAATGTTTAAATAAAAATACCAGAGACTTACGTACTATGCACATGCCCGGCACCAATGTATAAATGTCCTATTCGGCTTAGAAACTCCGGATCCAGTTTGATCGCCAGTGCTACGTTTGTGAGAGCGCCCAAAGTCACTACTGTTAGCTGATCTGTAATAAAATATTTTATCTTAAACAAAAATAAGTATGCCTCCCTCGACACTGGACAGGACAGACAAAACATAGATCACCATGGAATTGTTTATAACCTATCACTGAAATTTACATTATTTCGAGTATGGCTTTTAAGATTATTTATATGTCTATGCCTTGCCAATAGGGGATCGGACTACAACTAAAATATTAAATACATCTAAAAAGTACAATTTTTTTTTTGCGAAATTAGCAAACAAAACCTACACCATTAGTTTACTTACATCATATACAAAAACATTCATTATGGTAAGTATGAACTTTAACGCACAAATATCGGAGAAATTTACAAATATGTTCCTGCGGCCGTATAAATCATACCTACTTCATACACTTTAATCCAAGAGTGAGGTCACTCGTAGCCCGACTTTAGTATGGAGCGTTTTTACGACACTTGCGAAATTTTGTATACAAATCGCTGTACCTTTAAAAATATTGACTTTTGTTATACGGTTTCTTCTGAGAAGTTACTCATATTTAGAATTACATTTAAGCAATTAAAAAAAAGTACGATCTCCTATTGAACATCGCTTGCTATTAGAAAGTAAATTTGGAAACTACCTTTATGTTCTTTGGACAGCTCTATCAAGGCCTCCACGGCATTTTTATCGTGTGCAGGCTTGAGATCATCCAGATATTTTCCAGAATCTCCCAGGCCGTCCTTGCCATAGTAGTCGCCGGCGTCTGGAGTCTTGACTAGTGATGACTTAGAACCTCGGTATATGGGAACCTGTAAAATAAGACAAAATAATATGTTATTGCCTTAATTGGCCTCGGATTCCTAAAAAGAGTATTTAATAAATCGAAATCTATACTAGATAATATTATAAAAAGCTATCATTTTTTTCTTCTTTGGGAGTTTGTGACTTTGTCAGGTTGTAGAGTATAATGTCTGGAGTTCTACATTATTTATGGGTATCAGAGACACACATAGGCATAAAACTGCACAGTTCGGTTACAGTAGACGTATACAGAACTATTTGAGGAGTGACTTTTCAAAACGGCTTATTTCGGGTTCCCAATTTTACTTATTTTTTTAATGCCAATCGGGACTTTGTGTACACTCACATCGTATGACGTGAAGTATCCGGTTCTAAAGTACTTAAATCTCGAAGAAAACTGGCCATAGAAAATGCTTTCCGCAACAAAATAGCTTAATTCACGTTAATTCTCGGCCCTACTAATTATGTTATGAGTTTTTTCAAAATGGCTCATTTCTAGAACATTTTGTAGGGAAATTTTGTTAATACGTATCAAAAAGGCTTATTTCTCATCTGGTATCACAGGTTATTTTGGAGGGTTGAAACTTGAAAGATTGCTTTATTCTCTGGAAGTGGATCGGCAAATATATTTTTAAACATTGGCAACACTTTACATTTGACTACGGCCAATCAAAAAAAAAATTAAACGTCTCAGCCGAACAAGAAAATCGTAAGTAGTTTTCAGCAATGTATGAACGGCTCTCGTTTGAATTGTAATTTAATCCTACTAGATACCTATTTCTTAACAATTAAATTTATTATTGCTTCAGGTACATTGATAAGGATCCTTTGGTTTTAGAATTCAGGATTCCATGTCGGCACAAAGAGGGCAGTAAATATAAATGTAGTTCTTTCACTACGCGCCAAGTTCTGAAAAACCGTAGTGCGTTTTATGCTAACATGTCCAAAATTGATCAGGATACCTATCTTTGTAGATTATTACATTCGTATGAACCACAGGACAAAACCAAACCATCAAATAATATAGAAAGAGAACTGTAAGCTGTAGTACTGTTAGGAGTGCCAAAACAAAATGGCTTATTTCTTAGGAGTGCTGAAACAAAACATCTTATTTCTTGGAGTTTGCAACTAAATGGCTTATTTCCTTAAATCATATGATAATAACTCATAATTTAGAGTATTAAAAAAAATATATACACTGTGAAACGATCTATTAACCTACCTAGAATATGTACATAAAAGTTTGTTACTAAAAATGTTCATGTATGAATAGTTTTCGTATTTTTCTTGTTCCTGAAAAAAATGATCATACAGAAATAAGCCATTTTGAAAAGTCACTCCTCATTTCTTCATACTAAACCGTCCAATTCGGCGCACGCACACATCTATACTTGTATACTAATATAATAAAGAGGAAAAGTTTGTTTGTTTGCATCGAATAAGCTCCAAAACTGCTGGACCGATTTTGATGAAATTTGGCACAGATATAGAGTAGACCACGGAGAAGGAGATATGCTACTTTTTATCGGGCGGATTTAACGGAAAAATTCTCGGGTCCCGCGGGATTCCCGCTTGCGCGCATGAAGGGGCAACATCTAGTACTAAATATGTCTACTGTGACCAAACGGTGTAGCTTCGTTGTGGTCTGTACTGGGCATTATGCTGCAAGTTGGCAAATTCAAAGACCTTTGAAGATTTCTATTCTTCTTACTTCTCATATTATATTTTACTTCAACGTTTAGTGGCCGAATACTGAGTGCTAAGTGTGAGTATTTCTTTTCGCATTCGATAGGTTCAACTGGGTACAAATAAACACACCGGCATATTTAGCGGAACACAAAAAAAAAGGTCCATAATAATTTAAAAAAAATATGGTTTTATTTTAAAATCTACTTACTACACTTCTTTTGTTATTTAAAGTTTCATTTGTTTTAGTTAAAATGAGATCACATTAAGAACAGATTTTGCGAGTAAAGGCTATTTGTGAAAAATGGTACATTTTTGAACTTTTCATATAACTGGGAAAAGTGAAAATTAATATTAAAATAACAATTAATTAATTTAGAAAAATGGTGATTAATATCGCGTATTTCCTCCACGTTTTCTTATTAAAGTTTCTTGGTCACCTGGGATAGTCTCCGCCATTCCTCAACTACGGCGATTCGCAGTTCACCCGCGTTGGCAGGAGCTGGAATTCTGGACTTAAATTTTCTTTTCAGCAAGTCCCAAACGTGCTCTATTGGGTTCATATCCGGAGATCTCACCGGCCACTCCGTAACAGTGATATTCATATCATTAATATAAGCTTGAGTTACCCGAGCGGTATGCGGCCGAGCATTATCCTGCATAAAAACAAAATCTTCACCGATATATGGGGCAAACGGTACGAAATTTTCTTCTAAAACTTCTCTAATATAGCGGCCTGCATCAGACTCCCTCTGTCAATCACTACCAAGTCTGTGCGAGCTCCCAAACAAATGCCCGCCCAAACCATTATTGATCTAACACCGTATGCAACTGTAGTTTCAAAATTTGTCTGAATGTATCATTCTCCTTTGCGTCTGTATATTCTTTGCCTGCCGTCAATTTGGTTTAAGATAATTCTGCACTCATCACTAAACTATACCTTACCGCATTAGTCCGCGTTCCAAAGTCGATGTTCCTGAGCAAAACTGTTTCTACGATGATTTACCTCGAGCCTTGGAGCCTTGGCGGGCACAAATGAACCCAAACCAGCTTCTTCGAACCTTCTTCGTACCGTACGCTCACTTACGGCTACACCCCGCACTGCTTCTAACTCATGTCGGGCTTGGACGGCCGTCAAACGGGGATTCCTACGTACACGAACCCGAATGAAACGATCATCCCTACTCGAACTGCGTCTTTTTCTGCCTTGTCCTGCTCTTCTCACATAAGTACCGGTCTCCCTGAACCGTTGAATACTGCGATGGATCGTTGAAACTGGTCGACGAAGATCTCTGGATATCACTCTGTAGGTTTGATTATTTCTTCGTATTTCGAGTGCCCTGGCAATCTCCGTTGGGGCTAAGAACAGTATTTCAAAAACAATTGCATAAAATGTGATGTTCAGTTTTTTTCTTAATTTGAAAATATTTATTTTTAAATTAAATGACGTATAAACCAGCCAGCAACCTTATATGATACTGATATCAAACCTTTATTTTATGTTCCGCTAAATATGCCGGTGTGTGTAGGTTCAATCACATTAAAATTCGTAGTAAACGCCAAACTCGCTAACAATCGAATGCGACAAGAAAAACTCACACTTAGCACTCAGAAACGATACTTTAATTGATACTCAAGACACATATACGTATATATCTGTATAATCTATGACATATACTGTGTTTGTCATTTCGGCTGGCAGATACAGCGACACAGGGTCTTAATTTTGATAAGATTCCAGTATTCGGCCATAGGAGTCCTTATGTTGAAATGTTTTATAGACGTGCAATGTAAATTATGTTTTAAATTCTTTATTGATACATCTATGGTTATAACTTATAACATACATACCTATAAGATTTTTTATAAGTGAGCACTAACTTTAAACAGCATGCATTTTTTTACGTTATTTTTACGAATCTTATCGTTGTTTATTTTTAAATAATTTGAACTTACATCTTGGCGCTTGATAATCTTCAGTACTCTCTGATTGTTTAGGCATACATTATCTTCATTCGTGTTTCCATTTCCAGTCGTTAATCCAATGAGTTTTGGGCTGTAAATATAATATTTTAAATATTTGTGCAACTTTGTGTACTAACCAAGAGCATGTCAGGACAAAGTCGAAGTTCGGTAATTAGCAACGCGCAATAAGTTTTCTTTAAAAAACTTCAAAAGTTATTGTCCAATTAAGTACTCTCAAAATAATTTCCTTAATGAATTTTTGTATCAGCATGGAAACTTACCAGTTTCTATATCGAATAGTTAAAAAATGCCAGGTCGGACAACTTAAAAACCACTTTGGAGGATAAAATCGAAAATAGTTTATTTTGTAAAATAATCCTGTATGAAACTTTGCTTATAAGACGTATACTGCGATAATCCATACGATGGAGTAGAATAAAAAAAATCATTAGGGATGAAAAATACATGTATGGAGAGCCAACCCACAAAAACAAAATTATTAATATTGTTACGAACGCACAAAGCACAAATAAACTAGCGCCATCTAGCGTCAACCAATGAAACCACTTTGTATGAACAAAGAGAACGTGAAACCCCCTACTCAATACTAGATAACGCTACTGTGCGAACATTCTAGAATAAATCCAACTCGGTCACGCGAGTCGGGAACTTTCTGGAATGGTCTGGGACTCGTGTCGGCTGATACAAATACGCCGTAGGCATGCAAACCAGGAGAGTTCAGTTTGAGCTTCCTTCGAAGCGAAACAGGCGACAAGTGAAAACTAGTGATCAAGAGTGATACCAGTGAGTGAAACCTACAACTTGGCTACGACTTAGGACACCGTTAGTGTTTAGTGTTTGGACCTAGTGCTTAGTGTTAGACCTAGTGCTTAATGTTGGACCTAGTGCTTTGTGTTGGACTAAGTGCTTGTGAATTAAGTCTTCAAAAGAGTCAGCAGGTCTTTCTCTCCAAATCCTTCGAACAGAGCACGTAACAATATTTTATTATGCCATAACTGAAATCTATTCACAATCTATAACTAAACCAAATTCCATCTTAATATATTTCATATTTACAATTATTTTAAAAGTAAGAAAGGCGTACAGACAGACGGACGGACATAGCGAGCGAAACTATAAGCGTTCCTTGAATATGTTACTAGAAGTAATTAGTTTTCAGATAAAAATATCTTACCCATTGTAATGTTTTTCATACAACAAGGCGAGGAAGATCGCCATAGCATCGTCACCACCCGCATCGTTGTCTATTACAAGCTTTGGCGACGAGTCCCTGAAAAATGAAAATGAAATCTAATTTACCTATCAGGACGGCTCTTTTCGGAAGGACTTTTAACTGGCCAAAAAAGCTTTCCAGATGTTGATTGCAACAACGGAACCAGCATCTGAATATGGGCATCGATGCCAAGGAGATTTTGATGAGGGTAAAATAATAATACTTTGTCTTGAATATGTTACTATGGCGGTGCGCTCTATACTCTAAAACTCTACGCACTCTATCTTATAAACGGTTCGTATAAAAAAGTTTTATGTAAATTTTGTACATGCAAATACTGTAGGAGGTAGAAAAAAACAACGAGAATTTCTAAAAATCTACTTTTCGCCTTTATACCTTGAATGTCTAAGGTATCTTATACGTTGGGATTTGTGGCCTTTAAAGACAACATATTTTATAATCTATGTAATCTATACTAATATTATAAAGCTGAAGAGTTTGTTTGTTTGTTTGAACGCGCTAATCTCAGGAACTACTAGTTCGATTTGATAAATTATTTTTGTGTTCGATTGTCCATTTATCGAGGAAGGCTTTAAGGCTATAATTATAACATCATGCTAAGCTCAATACGCTGCGGAAACTGTTAAAGTTTCGATAAAATTATGTATTACAGAATTATTCCCCTTTAAAAGTTTTAAAACAAAGTCCGCGACAATATATTATGTCTATCTTTTAAGGTTGGCTCACAATAACCATTTTATACTAACCAAATTTGTTTTAAAATTAAGCATTATTTGTGAGGGTGTTTTCATAAAGATGATATTAATCCTTATCCAAGTAAATACGTTAAAAAGTATTTTAGAAGACATCGCAGTAGTAAAATAATCAAGCGCGCGAAGGGCAGTCGTGAGCGTGAGGCCACACGAGCAGTGCGGCGTCGCAATGTTCTTACGGCGCCGCTGCGGCACCGCAACAGGGTTGACTTGGCTAATGGCTTGCCCCGTTGACGACAGTCTACAATAAACAATGGAAATTTATTTTTTTGTATACCTAATAGGTATGAGTATCACGTAATTATACGTTCCTCCCCGCCTCATCTGCCTCGCGCCGTTGTCCGGTGCGCCTGCGGTGCGGCGCCGTGTGGCATATCATACATTTTTATATGTAAGAGACCCGTTGCGATACCGCTCAGGCGCCGCGCCGCAGCCGTACCGCACCGTGTCGCCTGGCCCTGAGGTGGAAGCGCTTCTCCTTCTACGTGAATGAAGTCGCGGGTAAATTTTAGCGATATCCCAAAGTAGGTAACTGTTCCACGCTGACGAAGTCGCGGGCAAAAGCTAGTACTAAAATAAAGGTTTGCACAAAAATTTGCGCGTACTTTGCTTTTACTTAAAATAAATACATTGGAGGCAACCTTTTTCACATCTGTCAGCTGCCTGCACACACGTGCGTTATCTCTGTTATCAAACAGCAGCTGATCATAACAACGAGTATTACGATCTATGTCAAGGAATAAACAAGCCCGCATTATACAACGATACAGCTACATTAGACCAGTGTTTTTCAACCTGTGGGTCGCGACCCCCCAGGGGGGTCGCGAAGCTTCTGTAGGGGGGTCGCCGGAGGTAGAGTCAAATCCCCCCCGAAATGGGTCGGCTGGTCCATGTGGATGACCCATATAAAGAGGCGTATTTAGAATTTTGCGCCCCAGTCCAATCAAGTTATTTAAGAAAAAAAATCTTTAATACTAACTTGTTCTATAAGTATGACGTGTTTATGTCAAATCAAATGCGTTCAAACTAAGAAATATAGCGAATGTTTTTTACGCTTTAACCTGTTAAAATTAATCTTTTCATACTTTAAGCCCTGAAAGAATGTTGTACTTTAGAAAAAACAATAAAATCAATAGCCTAAAACAGGGATTGCGAACCTATGGCACACGTGCCATCGAATGTTCGAACGTATAGCATGCGACACAATATTTTGGGCACGTCACTGATCACAAAATTTTGTAATTATGTACTACGAAAAAAGTGTGAAATAGGTATTATATGACAAACCTAACATATTAAGTTATTTGTCATCTATTTTGCAACATCAGAAATTACACGAATTTTACTTTAATTTAAATAACAAAATGATCCTATTTTCACATTATTTTAGGGTTTAAAATTTTAACAGATTTAACATAATAAATAGGAAAAAAATTTTGCTCGCTCGCTTCATAAAGAACATATTATATTATTTTGTAACGATGTTCTGTTTTAGCCGGTTCATTTTATGATATTTTTCCGAAGTTCACCGTTATGAATTTGAATAGATTTTAACCTATAGAATGGAAGAAAAAATTTTGCTCGCTCGCTTCGCTCCTCGTGTTTGGCTGTGTGTGTATGTTCTGTACATATTACTATAAAATTTTATTCTAATGTTTATTATAAAATGATCCTATTTCCACAGTCTTTTAGAATTTAAAGTTTTAACAGATTTTTTTTGAAGCAATTTTATTTTCTTGACCCCCCGAAACTAAAACCTGGCTACGCCTATGGTCGGGGGGTCGCGAAATATTTTTTCATACAAGGGGGGTCGCATCATGAAAAAGGTTGAAAAACACTGCACTAGACTAACACTACGTGGTAAATCAATAAATGTAAACAAAACGATGTCAAAAACATAATTTATCATCGCTAATTTACTAAAACTGGAGGTCGCCCTATGATAAAAATTCGATGTAAAATAAATATTGACGATCGTGTCAATTAATCAACACTTATACAAACGCATGGTAGTAATAACTCCCTACACCGGTATCGGTGACGGTGGCATGTTTCATTGAAACCAGACTAGTTACGCAGTAGTAATTTTATAGTGCCCAAGTGTGCGCAGTTCACAAGAGCACTCTCTCTTCCTTTACTCTCATAATCCAGTGGGACGCATAACCGACACGACTGACGAGAGATCAGGCGCAGGACCGACTTTTTACATGCCCATCCGACGCATGGAACATCTTTCTTGTCATACAATCAGGTGATCAGCCTGCATTATCCTAACCAAACTTCCAAACAAAATTTTTTGTTGTTCCAATGCGGGAATCGATCCCACGACCTTCGAGTCGAGAGCCAATGCTAGACCACGGAGGCTGTTGACCATGAACACATGCTAATATGTAAGGCCCACTTGCGCCAATCCGGGTTAAAGTTAACCCTGGGTTAAAAATCATGTTATCTCTCTCATTCTTCGTATTTGTGAAAGAGAAAGCATGATATTTTAACCCAAGGTTTACTTTAACCCGGATTGGCGCAAGTGGGCCTAAGTGAGGTAGTTTGTGTTACTTTTTTTTCCAAGCATTATTAAAAATATTTGCTTTCTGCACAACATCCTCCATATAAACATAAATTGTGCCAAATTTCATAATCCTCCGTTCGCTTAATTCTCGTAAAAGTGGACAATTAAAGTTTTGCTTTAGGTTTTAATATACCTAATATAATATAATGAGCCGCTGTATCTAAACAGTAAACAAGACCTTTAACCTTTCTAAATTGGGCCAATAAAACTCATTATAATATTTAGGGCCAGTTGAAAAATCTTCTAATAATCATCGGATACCTTATAGTCTGAATCACAAGATCCAATACAGTGAATTTCTATCTGAGGGCTCCGAAAATGATGATCCAGGGCTCATTCGATTCGAAATGACCTCTAGAAATATTTTGAAAAAAAATTAACAAACAAAAAGGGGGCATCCCTTTTTGTTTTTCACTAAACTGTTTATAACTTTTGCAATTTTTTCGAGCCTATCTTGAAATTTTTTAAAAAGTTTCTAGAGGTCAATCCGAATCGAATTAGCCCTGGATCATAATTTGCGGTGCCCTCAGATAGAAATTCACTGTCAGGGATCTTGTGAATCAGACTTTGTAAGCAACGACAAAAGTTCCGGATAAATCCTTTAGCGCGCACGAAGTCGCAGACAATAAGAAATACAGATATTGTTGTAGTAAAACTACTATTAAACACAGTTCGCAGCCCGCTGGTGGCCTATCACTAGATTGTAATAAAAAGATTACTTACGTAACATCACATAACGCGAATGATATATTTATCAGCAGTAGTAACCGCAACATGATACGCGAGTGGACTGACCGATATAACTGAACTATATGATTGTGGTCCGCCTTGAAGATAACAGATTTAAACAAAACTTATGTAGTTATAGGCTAGCAGCACACACACTATATTATTGGTAATAATATGAGCAATATTGATAATAATATTCCTTGTGTGCGGGCCATATTGTCGTTTTTAGGGTTCCGTAATACTTAAGGAACCCTTATAGTTTCGCTCTGTCCGTCTGTCTGTCTGTCTGTCTGTCTGTCCGCGCCTCTAGCTCCTGTAATTATGAATATAAATTGATGAAATTTGGTGCAGTTATAGATTGTGTATAGATCACGGTTTCGGGATCATAAAAAAATAATAATTTTATATTTTAGGGGTGGCTCTCCATACATGTGAAGTGGGGATGAAAAATATTTTTTCACTCTACCCCACCTTGTGGGGTATCATAGAATAGGCCTTTTAAAATAAAGGCAAGGTTTCATACGTTACTTTTTTTAAAAGTTGACCATTTTCAAGTAATCGGCCTCCAAAGTAGTTTGTAAGTTGGTCCCCCCACCTAGCATTTTTAAACTATAGGAGATAGAAACTTGCAAATTTCCATGCTGATAGATCATGCTAAAAACTCTTTAGGAAAACTATTTTGAACGAAATCGCATCATAATTTCTATTTCTAGAGCAATTATAGAAAAACAAATTAACATAAAGCAAATCAGAATAATTAGTTGTACATATAAATGTGAAATGATTATTTAAAATAATGTTTCAGAATTGGTCGCATAATTAAAAAAAATGAAATTAATAATTAATAAAAAAACAAATTAATAATAACTAAAACACGCTGTCGGGTTTGAACCTACATCACGGACAAACACTGTGATTAACTGAGCTGCAGTACTTGTATTGATTGCTGCGAATTTGTGTTTCTATCCAGAATTAGAGCTAAGTTTTGAAACACATGTAAAATTTTAATTAATAATTATTTTTACGAATATGTGCCTCTTTTACCAATTATTACAATACTTAATTTAATAACACTGAAAACACATTAATATGTATTATTAATTACCACAGTATTATTGTTTTTTAATATAATTTAATACCTACCTTTAATATTAAAAGCTTCAATTTGCTAGTAACTTTACGAAAACTATATGGCGCAAGTCTCCTGTTTAAATCGTGGATTGTTTTTGAAAAATAATACTAGATGTCGCTGTGTTATTGGATTTTAATTCTGTATCACGCTATCGAAAACCTCGCTGATATATGTATAAGTAATAAGTATCTGGTAGTATTTTTTTACATTGAGATAGGCGATATCGTAATAGACTAAAATATGCTCAATTAATGTTAAGTGATTAGCGAATATTAAAATTAATAAAAACTCTTTAAAATATCATCGAAATCGAATAAAAATTTAAAATTAATCATAAAGAACATCTGGTTACTATTCACTATATATATTTTGATTATTAATCAACATTCAAAATAGTAAAGAAATAATACATAATATTACTTAATAATATTATTATTAATTTATCATACGTTTATTCTATAGTGAAGAGCTCCGTAGCCTAGTGGGAAGACCGTTTGGTTCGCACTCGAGAGAGTGCAGGTTCGAATCCCAGGTTGTGGCGTGTACCAATGAGATTTTTTCAGATCTCAAGTACATTATACGGACGCTCTAACGGTGAAGGAAAACATCGTGAGGAAACCCGCATATGGTTCGCCCCAGACGTATTGACCAGTCATTCCTCTGGACTAGGCTGAATAGGTATGTTGTGAGAATGCCGTATGTGCTTGGGCAACCATACGACATTTAAAAACCAACTGTCCCAGGCACTACAGTATTTCAAGAGTGGTTACTTCGCTCGGAGAGTACTGTATAAATCATCCATTAACGGATGCAAAGGCCTAAGTTTATGTATTCTATAGTGTACTATAGTGTATAGTAAACTTAATAGTTTACGGAACCCTCTTTAGACATGTCCTGACATGCTCTTGATTAGGTTATTTTGTATGTGTTGACTAGTAGGTATTGACAAATTTATTCTGTCAATAATATTGCATGTGTGCGGATAGCCAATGACTCAGACCGAATAAAAAGTCTAGACGGACTTCTACGAACAATAAAGTGAAGACGGTTTTTATGCATAGTGTGCGTGAGCCGGTGTTGCCATACTAAATATTCATATTATATCCTAGATATGTTAAAAATAACATCACGTTATTGTGAGGGACGCGTCTAGATTACGTAAAGTTACAGTGAAGGATGTTAGAGGTGAAGAAATTTATTTAATGGATAAGTTGAGATAAACAGTTTAAAGAAAAACGTAAAAACTTTATTATTTAGTAAAAGACTTTATTGTTGGTATCAACATACAAAATTAATGTAATACACTTAACTCTAAAGTCAACTCCCTTTGTTCATTAACGATATTACTATGGTAAATGCCCCCTATATTTGAAATCACAAGGCTCTTCCCAGTAAAGATATCTACGTAAAATTAACGTCAGGATTATATCATGTTGTGTCATGATTTACGTAAGACGTCAGTCACAAATGAGTCATTATTTCATACCTCTTGACATCAATCTATTAAGTAAAATTATGAAGTAAATATGACCATAATCTTACCTTCATGAGATCGCAAATTGAATTCAATGTGATTTAACTTACTCACATAATCTATCTAGGGGATGAAAAATCCGGATTTTTAGCGCTCAAGTCGACAGTCAATATATGGTCTTAGTGATATCATACAACCTGACATCAAATAAAAGTCATCAAACATAGTCACTATTATGTCATACATATGTAAGATTTGGCCTTTGGACATTGGACATCTGTGTGACCTATATATGACGTCACTTCAAAGTCATGTGTTTACTAGGTTCTGATTTTAAGATTTTAAATAGCGTCCAAGAACTCACGAATTTAAAGCAGAGTCAAATTTTATCACGAACTAACTACTAAGAAACAAACAAGCGGTCCACAAAAAAAAAATATTAAAAAAAAAAATATAGGTAATTGAATTTAATGTACGCGAAAAATTCCACGAATTTTATAATTAAAAATGAAACCGATATCTTATTTAGATAGTAATTAAAAAAAACTTAAAGTCATAAGTTTAATAGGCGCGTCCCTCATAATAACGTGATGTTATTTTTAACATATCAAACACTAATAGGTATTTAATCGAATATAATTTACGCAGAATAGTACGGACAAAATACCAGTATTCATCATAAGAAAACAACTAAACCGATACATTGTTTAGTTAATTTAATTAAAAAAAATCGTAAAAGCCTTACGATCCCGAACATTGGGGCATTTACCTTAAATTTCTTCAAAACGGGGGATCTCGGAGGGAGGAAATGGTACTGTGGGGTCAACCCGATGATTATAATCATAAATAATACATGATTTATGGTTAATTTCATTAAGGCCACGTAGACCAAGCGAAATAGGCATTTAACGCTTCCAAGAGTTGCCCGCAATTGCCGCAAAGCGAGCCGCGCGCCTACGTCGCCGGCGTGAACTTACATGAACCCAAAGTGTTACAGTGTAGTCGTGTCGGCAGTAGGTCATCTTATTTTATTATTTGTATTGAAAAAGATAATAAAATCCATAGATAACTGTTTTAATGCAACACATAGCACACATAATTTGAATAGATATTATAGGTAGGTACCTACCTAAGTAAAAAATGCTTAAATTTTATTCAATTATTTTGACAGTTTCTATGCAGTGTGTTCTGTTACAAGTATAAAAACACGCTGTGTTCGATGTGTGCATGGAGACGAGTACCTATCGTTAGCTCGTGTGGTCACTAAAGTACGTGTCGTTTCGTAAGATAATAATACTGTATCAGGTAGGTGCTGACGATTTGATGGTAACTACTTAGGCAGACACTTGCAAAAAATGTATTCCTACTGCCGAGTCCGCACGTTTGCCACTTGCCGCAAAATCCAAACCTCCACAAACGTTTGACTTTTTGAAAATCCAGATTTCCGAATTTTTTCTCCCAAAAATCCGGATTATCCGGATAATTCAGATTTTTTCATTTTTTTTAAATTTGTTGCATATTTTATAAAACTTTAATGTTTATTTTACTACTATGTTGTAGCAAAACTTACACTCATTAGTAAAAAAAAGAGTTACTTTTTTATAATTAAATTTAAATAAATTCTGATTTTAAGTTGTAAGTATTAGAATTACAATCTGAATAAATAAAAACATAATGAGATTATATCAAAATTATATACTTGTCGTCTGATGGCTCATGATTTTTGAATCTATACCATTGAGATATAGCTATTGTGGGCTTGCATGGGTAAATCGTGCAAAGAGAATTATTATAGACTTACAATATCACTTGTTTATTCGGAATTACAATTCTTTATCAATGTACTACACCTTACATAATCACTATACTTTAACACTGGCACTAAAACGAAACTATGGACAGTTCCTAGGCTTGTTGCCCGAACAACGACTACTCGAGATGTGATAGCTCATTCTCTTAACGTGGTAGGCACACCACACCAAGACCACATCCCCACCACGTCGCTTGTACGAACTTCAGACTAGACTCCGTCAAAGCGCGCCAAACACGTTTCTAATAGAGGGCACACTTGTAGTTTCGTTTCCGCTTTATGACCGGATGCGACACGGCCATCCTGTGTAGCACACGTCCCCGTGTGTGCTAGTCTGAAACAAAAGAAAATACCACACAGTATCGTTCACGCTCGGCTATACCTGACCTTATCTATTTTGTCTCATAACAAACTCAACTCCTTTTATCAATAATTATTTTACTTTTAACTCAATATTTTGTGATTTGTGATATTAAAAAGTGTTCTACAATAGTCAGCCCTGTGACCATTACAAATATGTCGAGTAGTCATCTCTGTGACTACAAGTGTTCTACAATAGTCATCCCTGTGACCATTTCAAATATGTCGATCAGTCATCTCTGTGATTACAAGTGTTCTACAATAGTCATCCCTGTGACCATTTCAAATATGTCGATCAGTCATCTCTGTGACTACAAGTGTTCTACAATAGTCATCCCTGTGACCATTTCAAATATGTCGATCAGTCATCTCTGTGACTACAAGTGTTCTACAATAGTCATCCCTGTGACCATTTCAAATATGTCGATTAGTCATCTCTGTGACTACAAGTGTTCTACAATAGTCATCCCTGTGACCATTTCAAATATGTCGATCAGTCATCTCTGTGACTACAAGTGTTCTACAATAGTCATCCCTGTGACCATTTCAAATATGTCGATTAGTCATCTCTGTGACTAAACCGCAACAAATCGTCAACCCTGTGACTGTATTCAATGATAGTCATCCCTGTGACTTGGTGTAATACACAAAAACACACACATACATAGTTTGTCATCCCTGTGACTGAACCGCAACAGATCGTCAACCCTGTGACTGTATTCAATGATAGTCATCTCTGTGACTTAGTGTAATACACAAAAACACACACATACATAGTTTGTCATCCCTGTGACTGAACCGCAACAGATCGTCAACCCTGTGACTGTATTCAATGATAGTCATCTCTGTGACTTAGTGTAATACACAAACACACACATACATAGTTTGTCATCCCTGTGACTGTGGCACCTACAAATTTATTCGTTATTCTTATTATTAAACGTATTTGTAGCAATGTCAGGTGAATGTTCTGGCATTTTTATAATCCTAACAAGAGCATATTTATAAGTTCTTTTTGAATTTAAAGCCTTAAGGTAAATAGCAATCACTATCCTCTACCCGCTCACCGCGCATCCAAGTTGCCGGCTACGTCCAGATTAACTGGTACGATCGAACACAGTACGGTAGATAGAGATTTTACTCGATTTTTGATTACAACTTCAATTTGTTCATCATTAACCAAATCATTATTAACCTCGACCAATACATGACCCGATGGCATCTTTCTTTACTACCGTGCGCATACTTATAGGTACGCTAAGAATTTACAGCTTTTAGTGTATAACGGTCTCTCTCAAAAATTGTAATTTCGTCTGATTACGTCCCTATTTTTCAATAAATAAAAATCACTAATCGAAAATCTATTTACTTTCGCATTACTGCTTTTCAAAACGTGTATTATTGTACTATCTCGGTTACTGTATAAAACAATCAATGTTTCCTCTAAACTAAGATCTTTTAAAATGTGTTCATTTAAAAGACTACCGAGTCATCACACTACAGTCACGAGATAAACAATTACGCTCACCAGATAATTTTAGTTCCAAATCCGATACTTCAATGAAGTACAGAGTGCAGATCCCTGGCCGCCGCGGCACCCCGTCGCACGGCCCACACCACCTGCTGCACTTCGTCGCGTCTCGTCTCGTCGCGTCGCGTCTCGTCGCGTCGCATCGCGTCTCGTCGCGTCGCTCGAATACTGAACCTGTACATAAAATAACAGCACAAAAATTGTCCAAACTATGTACAAATACGTTCTTTTTAGGGTTCCGTATCCAAAAGTAAAACAGGAACATAAAAATCTAAGACTTTGCTATATGTCTGCCTGTCACCAGGCTGTATCTCAAGAACTGCGATAGCTAGAAAATGGATTTCCCTTTTTCTTAAAGATAAACATGTCAGGTTTAATTATGCAATAAAGTTAATTTAATTTCCTTTCAACAATCAAACTGATTGAATGAGGAAAAGGCTTTTACAGTCTGACTATACCAGAAGACTTTCAAGTGCGTTTACAACCTTTTACATGATAACCAAGTTCACCGAAGTTCACCGAAGTCCACCGATGAGCTTTCTTATCCGCCTCAGTCACAGCCACTGGACCGTTGAACGTGTGCTGCCGCGATCACCGTCATCACCAGCGCTTTCTTATCCGCCTCAGTCACAGCAACTGAACCATTGAGCGTGTGCTGCTGCAATCACCATCAACACCAGCCATAGGCACCTGCTTACCGCATACCGCAACTTCTGAAACCGTCAAATTATTTCTTTTAATTTCTTTTCTTTTTGTTGTCAATTAAACTATTTCCTATAATTTATGTAACCTATAGTGATGCAAGCTTATGGACCATTCACCTCACATAAACAATATTATCATGTTATTTTTGTACTTTCAATCATTCCAATCCGCCTAGTCGAAACGTGTAATAGATAGACAAACATGTAATGTTCTAAATTTTAACAGCTTACAACAACGATATCATGAAAAGTTTTCTCGCGAATTGCGAATGTCCTAGAACTTATTATCATGTCATCTAACAGTTCTTTTAGACACTTTCAGAATAAACAACAACATACATGACATTATTTAAAGTCACTTTTGAAACTGACCAATGATTAATTTCTCTTACTACGTGTGCAGTAACGCCAAATAAGAAATAAGGCTATTCACAAACTGTATGTACTGTGATTAAAACCAACTACAAAGTTGAGCTTCAATAATTACTAGGTAGGTAGACGTAAAACTTAATTGAAGTCGTTTCAAACTAATATCGCCTAAACATTGTTAAAGTACACGTCAACTGATTTTGTTTATGCAGTGCACCAGCTATTGTTTTTCAGGAATACCTGCAATTGATAAGGATTGTCTTTGTTTTCGCAAGAGTTGTTTACAACTTGCACGTACTGCCGTGACTTGTCATTTTATACAAGGTACAATGTGATGTCACTAAATGGAATGTCGATAATGATTATAATTACCAGAAATAATTTAGCTTTTTCCATCCACTTCGGTTAATCAAACAGTAATAATAATGAGTCTGTAAGACGTATGTCGTATGTACTGCGTACTTGTTTTTACTTTGCATTAATTTCTACTCACTTTGTTTATTTTTCATAATACTTTGGTTATAATACCAGAATAATTTAGAACCCTATAATGAATTAAGCAACGTTAACGATACAACCAGTTTCCATCACTGTGAAGCGACTAGACCAGTCCACCAGAGGCACAATGAACTGTATCCATTTGGCACCGCCGCCATGGAGGTAGCCTCCACTCTGCCGCTGCTCGGTCACGCAGCGCCGCTTGTTGTCCCCTTGGCGCGGCTATGCACCGCCCAGTCGAACGTCCCTCTGCACATAAAACGAACACAGCAAAACAACTGAACACTAAATTGTTAAGGTTATTTTGAGATATAAGCAAGCTATTTCATGAACACTTGAAACACGAGATAAATCACTAGTGTATAGGTCTTAAAAATTATTGCGAGAATAAAAAGTTGGCTACCGCCTTTTACCAAAACCACCAAATACGTAACCAAAGCCTGTTGTTAAGCTACCATCCACCGCGCTCGTGTCACCACCATAGATGTCATGGCACTGTCGTCATCACCTCACCGTTATCCTAACTTCAACTCCCGTTTTCATGGCGGGCACGAACAAAGGGTTATTGGTACAAGGTCACCTTGCAGCATTCAATTCACTGCTGTCCCATAGTTTCACAATTACACAGTCTGCATGGCGTGCTGCCTTGTTGTACATACTGCCAAACTCGATCCACATCAATTGCAATGATTATTATCACTTTTTGTAGCCTTTGTGCGGGCTAGATTACACTTTTTTTTTTTTTTTACTACCCACACTTTTTCGGAACAAGCATTTTCTTTTTCTTTGCACGACTTGATCCCGATTCTGATGTCGTCTGATGGCTCATGATTTTTGAATCTATACCATTGAGATATAGCTATTGTGGGCTTGCATGGGTAAATCGTGCAAAGAGAATTATTATAGACTTACAATATCACTTGTTTATTCGGAATTACAATTCTTTATCAATGTACTACACCTTACATAATCACTATACTTTAACACTGGCACTAAAACGAAACTATGGACAGTTCCTAGGCTTGTTGCCCGAACAACGACTACTCGAGATGTGATAGCTCATTCTCTTAACGTGGTAGGCACACCACACCAAGACCACATCCCCACCACGTCGCTTGTACGAACTTCAGACTAGACTCCGTCAAAGCGCGCCAAACACGTTTCTAATAGAGGGCACACTTGTAGTTTCGTTTCCGCTTTATGACCGGATGCGACATACTTAATTATATTAATTTTTTCATTTTTAGAAATATTTTTGATTACGTTTCAAATCCTACAATGTTCAGTTTTATAGTTAGTATTTTATTTTAAATAAGGTATGTATATATTGTTATTTACTAAATGTTCCAGCAGAAAGAATTATAAAAAATTGGAATAGCCTGTGATCTTTTTAACGCTTTTTTTACATATTCACCACTACCGTTTTCGTAAAGTTCCATTTCTATGTGAAAGTACTAACGTAGGAAAATTAATACAGTTTAATAAAACGTAGGAAACTGAAAATCCTTTAAATCGAGATCCGGGGAGTGAAGACAAATCATTTGAAGCATGGGGCTGAACAAATAATTTTGTATGGACGAAATTGGACCACTTTTGAGTTATTGAAAGTAAAAATCACCCACCTGTTTAGGTAATAATTAAACACGTAAATGGTGTTTTTAATTCCCTCGGTAACTAACAGAAGTACAATAAGCAATTCTAAGCACAATTTAAAACCTATAACTGTTGTAAGATCTTTATTTTAACATTTTACTTACAAATAAACAGTAACATCTTACTCTTCATTGCACTTTGAAGTTTCCGCTATAAGATGAAAACTACATTACTTAAAAAAATAACAGTGGTTTACACAAATCGTTGGTGCTATTTTTGACACCTATATCTTATCTTTAAAATATTATCTAAAAATAATTATTTCTACGCAAAAACAGGAGCGTTGATTTTCATTTAGTTTTGCTACTGACTCGTTCGGCAAAACTCTCCCTAATCTTAAACCAACCAGTCAGGTATTATCGACTCCAAAACTTCTTCCTGATATCATAGAGATAATATTTAGGTATTTGGACTTAGATATTCATTATTTAGAAGATAATTAAATATAGTTAAACCACTACATTTCTTTTTAAGCTGTCATATTAATTTGGCATTCTATGATTGTAGAAATTTAAATTGCAATAATATGTTTCGACTTTCGTTAGTAAGAATTCAATAAATATAAAAATACAAAGCTATAATTGGGTTTGGATTTGCTTATTATACTTCTTACTACTTGTGCAATTGAAACTGAAACCATATTCAGTGTTTTTATAAATTGGATCACCTATTACTGAACTGTACTACTACTGAAAAAATATAAAATTGTAAGTATCTTAGAAACAGTCCATACATATACATATATAGCGGCCATAATATTTTAACAGATCTTCATCCCTCGCATCTCCATTTAATGGATTGACTATGTTCTACCAAATAACTTGAATAAATGGAAAAATGTGTCAACAATTTCAACAGGACAACAAATAATATCAAATTATCCAAAGGCATGTATTTAAACTCACGACAAAACATATTTATTTCTTATGTTTACGTGAATATTGTTCATTGTTTTAAACACTTACGGATTTTGTCGCGTTACGTAAACGTAACCGTAAAACGTAAACCGTGACAAAATCCGTAACCTCCTTATTAATAAAAATATTTACACCATGGATAAGCAAATCCAAATCGCTCTCTTTGTCTATCAAGTGACTGTTCTAAACTATCTGACAGAGACAGCCATGTTGGATTAGCTAATCCGTGGTGTAAATAATTTTATTAATAAGGGAGAATGTGTTTAAAACAATCACAACAAAACAATTAAATTTTGGATGTGAAAATTCCGAATATTGAATACTAAATTACCATGTTGGCTAAAGAATGTAAGGAATAAAAAATTACAAATCTGGTGACTAAATAATACTACTGAATATTCCAAACTGGCAGACTGATATTATATTAGCGAACAAATAACCATCTTGGCGACAATTTGTGAGTACACATTTAATTTAAGAATAGGTACATATATTTTCCGTAATGTAGTTAACTCAAAAAACATACAAGCAGCAAAACCAGCGCACATAAAAAAAACAAAGGAGCGTACAAAATTCCCAATTTTTAATTTTCCTTGACTTGGTGTAGATATTGGGTAGATTCATTTTGAAATTTAAAAATAACGGTTATTCATTTTTCGCAAAATTAACATAGGTGTCGTTACCAAGTTTTTGGGGGTGCTGGATACGAAAATGACATTCATTTTGAAATTCCAATATGGCGGACATACTTAATTTTATAAAAATAATATGGTTGTCCCTTTGTTGGTTTCTGGGGGTGCTGATTACAAAAAAGTCATCCATTTTAAATTTCCTTAGTAACCCCGCAACCTCAAATTTTCTTCATGATGGGAGAAAAAGAAATTCGAAAATCCTGAATATTCCAACATTTCTATAGCTTTATGCATCCCGGCCCCGGTATCTCAATGTAGAGCATTTATATTTTTTTAATAAAATAGATTCTATCTCGGAAACGGTGCATCCTAATGAAAAATAATGAAAATTTCCTCCCCCTTAGAAACTCCGCAACATCATATTTTCTTCATGATGGAAGAAAAAAAATCTGAAAATCCTAAATTTTCCAAATTTTCTATAGCGTTTTACACCGTTCGTGTCTCAAAGTAGAGCATTATCGTATTTTTTTTCTATAATGGCTTCTATCTCAGAAACGGTGCATCCTACTTGAAAAATAATGAAAATTACCTCTCCCTTAATAACTCCGTAACCATATATTTTTTTCAAGATAAGAGAAAAAGAAATTCGAAAATCCTGAATTTTCCAACATTTCTATAGCTTTATATATCCCTCGTATCTCAATGTAGAGCATTTAATTTTTTTTAATAAAATAGATTCTATCTCGGAAACGGTGCATCCTATTGAAAAAATAATGAAAATTTCCTCCCCTTAAGAACCTCGCAACACCATAGTTTCTTCACGATGGAAGAAAAAGAAATTTGAAAATCCTGAATTTTCCAAAATTTCTATAGCTTTATACACTGTTCGTGTCAAAGTAGAACATTGCCATATTTTTTTTCTAAAATCGCTTCTATTTTAGAAACGGAAAAATAATACTATTACTGGAAAAATAATAAAAATTTCCTCCCCCTTAACTCGGAAATCGCATATTTTTTTTCATGAATGCCAAAAAAAGAAATTTGAAAATCCTGAATTTCGAAAAGTTTCTATACCTTACATAGCTGGTACCTCTACAAACTACATGTTAATTTTACGAAGATTGGATAGTCTCCATTTTGGAAAATGAAATTGGAAGACAATTTTATAATCAGCATATGAAACATGGAAAAAGACATCCATTTTTAATAAAAAAAAAAAATATACGCCATTTTGGAATTTTAAAACGGATTTTATTTTCATATTATTCTGCACCCCCAAAAACCTTGAAAACGATACCCATACCAAAGAAAAAAAAACCTCCAATAGTATGCAAAACTGGGATTTTCCGTAGCTTGCAAATTGAATTTTTAGCAGCTATTAATTTATCAATCAAATCTTTATAAGCTACTTACATGGTATAATGGTCACCAACTTATCGGTGCTAATTGGATTAAATTTCGCTACTTTTTATCTGGCGATTTTTGTATTTTTTGTCACTTGAGTGATTTCACCAGTTTGGTAATTTAGTCGCCAACATATTAATTCGCTGCCAAATTCAGCAACACAGTATGCTCACGTGCAGTCACCAACTTATTTTTTGTTCACTCGATTAATTATATTCCTTATTCAAATATTGTACGTCTAGAGTACATACTAATTACAATTAAAATATGTAATTTTCATAGTAGTAACCAAGATTGAAAAAATCGAAAAATCCGGATTTTTCGAATTTTTCGAATTTCGAAGTATCCGGATTGCAACCCCTACTTGCGAGTGACTTGGTGTGTTCTGCAAAGGCAAGCATGACAGATGTTGAGCTCGTATCCTTATATTTTATTGTAAATAGAACAGCCTCCGTGGTCTAGTGGTTAGAGCTTGACTCTCGACTCGGATGTCGCGTGGGGAGTTATTTATTATTATTATTGTAAAAACAGAAATCGAAATAAAAAGAAACGAAAAGTACGGCAAAGAAGATGGTAGATGTTACAAATTCATAAAAACCGTTTACTGGCTTATTCAATAATGTACTAAGGCTACACCACGCATCAGCTACTTTTTTCTCATAATACACAACACAATAATATATGTATGGACGCTTCACACCAAGTCAATCTGGTCCCGTGGTAAGTTCTCGAAGAACTTGTGTTACGGGTACCAGACAACAGAAATATATTTAATAATTTTTATATTATACACATATTTAAGATTTTTAGTATATTTAGTATATTTAATACACATTCATGACCCAGGAACACAGAAAAAATGTTTGTTCCTTCAGCATTCAAACCCGCGACACCCGGCTTGAGCACCAACACACTCAACCACTGAGCCACAGAGGTCGTCTCATCTGGCAAAAGCAACGACGTGGCGACGATAATGTTATTGTGTATGGTTATAATATGTATAACTAGCCGATGCCCGCAACTTCGTTTGCGCCTAACTGACGGAAGCGGAACCCTATTTTTTAAACGGAACCCTAAAATAAAAGTAGCCTATGTTAGACCTTATGACATCAGCTATCTGCCAGTGAAAGTCCCGCGAAAATCGGTCCAGCCGTTTCAGAGATTAGCCGGAACAAACAGACAGACAGACCGACAGACAGACAGACAGAAGGACAGACATTTTAAAAAATTGGTATTTTATTGTACGTACCGAATATACTTTCAGATGCATTATGTGAAAAGCTGTTAATTTGAAGTTACAAACAGACACTTCATTTTTATTTATCTGTACCTATAGATTTAGTTCAAAAATAAAAAGAAGCATAAAAAAATACAAAACAAACTTTCCTATAGATTTTTATTGTATTATATGTCCAAGACCCGGGAACACAGGAAACTTTTTGTTCCTTCGGCGGGATTCAAACCCGCGACCCCCGGCTTGAGCACTAACATGCTCAATCACTGAGCCACAGAGGTCGTCTCATCTGGCAAAAGCAACGACGCGGCGACAATAAAATGTAACATGTTATTGTGTATGGTTATATGTATAACTAGCTGATGCCCGCAACTTCGTTTGCATAACTTCGTTACCCGCAACTAACGAAAACGGATCCCTATTTTTTATACGGAACCCTAAAATAAAAGTAGCCTATGTTAGACCTTATAACATCAGCTATCTGCCAGTGAAAGTCCCGTGAAAATCGGTCCAGCCGTTTCAGAGATTAGCCGGAACAAACAGACAGACAGACAGACGGACAGACAAAAATTTTAAAAATTGATATTTTATTGTTAGTATCGAATATACTTTCATATGCATCAAGTGATAAGCTGTTAATGTGATATTACAAACAGACACTTCAATTATATTTATCTGTATACATGTATAGATTTAGTTCAAAAATAAAAAGAAACATAAAAAAATACAAAGAAACTGACTTTCCTTTAGATTTTTATTGTATTATACATATCCATGACCCGGGAACACAGGAAACTTTTTGTTCCTTCGGCGGGATTCAAACCCGCGACCCCTGGCTTGAGCACCAACACGCTCAATCACTGAGCCACAGAGGTCGTCTCATCTGGCAAAAGCAATGACGTGGCGACGATAAAATATAACATGTTATTGTGTATGATATGTATAATTTAGTTCAAAAATAAAAAGAAACAAAACAAACTGACTTTCCTACACTGCGTTAGAAACGAAAGAATTGTTCGATAAATACGCGGGTAAGGCGTGCGCTAGCAAAACTGACATAGGTCTGTCCTCATCAACGCCTAGCGGGCGACTGTGGGGCGACTCTAGCGGCTTACGCACGCTGCATTTCAATATTAATTTATTGTTAAAATAATTAAACCAACATGCAAAATGTAACCAGAAATTATTCTTTTTTAAGTTATTAGCTTTTCGTAGATATGATTTTTGAAAGTAAAACTATCATGAACTTCATGAACAAAAAGAAAAATATTCAAATTTAGCCTCCTCTTCGGAATTATTTTTGATCGAGTGAAGTTTTCAATATTATGTTTCGAACCACAAATTGTAAAAGAACATTAAGTAAACAACAATGTGTTTTTTTTTTGGCTTTTTAAAGTTACTATTTGTTTGTTCATTATCGATTCAAAGTCATGTAAAATTGGGTGCACGCGGCCTTAAAATCGGTCCAGCCGTTTAGGAGGAGTTCAGTGACATACACATGCACAAAAATTTTTTGATATAAAGATAATATTAAATATAATACTTATAATAAAAATAAAGACGTAAAAATCTGATTCCGATAGAGGGTGAGAGGCTAGTATCCTAGTCGCTAGACAATACCGAATGTTTAGAAACTTCCGATTTTTTTTTTCTTAAAGGGTCTTTCGAACTGTCAGAATAACACAATACATAAAAATCTTACGGTTTTATTTAACTTTACGGACGTTTTTTGCCGACTATGATACCCGTCCGCAACGCCCCATATGGAACTTTCGTTCCAAAAATAAAACTACAGTCCTACCAAAGAATATATTACTAACGGTCCTACTCTCTACTTTATAATTTTGTTAAGAATTTGCCTACAAATTACTTACCTTATTTTAGGCTATTGGGATAATGAAATACTGGCAACACTCTCTCGATGCGCCATTATGATTATAGATAAGAAATTATTATGCTAATAGATAAGAAACTTAAGTTAAAGCAGTTTAGTAATAATTGTCTTCCTCTAATTAATAAATGATTTATTAGTACTCGTATATAATAATTAGGTATTATAATTGAATGGGCTCTTTGTTGTTTATTTTATTACTTAATGTTCATACATTAAGTAATAAAATAAACTCATGTAAATGACTGTTATTAAGTGTAATTTAATTTATTGAAGGCTCTAATGCAAATTTTGAGACTACCTTGATAACAAAATATTTCTTCCTAGTCAAAAAAAACTTTAAATATTTTTTCTTTACGAAAGAAAAACACAAGTAAAAAAAGGATAAAATTTACTTTATGGACCGTAGAGCAGGGGGATG
This sequence comes from Glaucopsyche alexis, assembly GCA_905404095.1. Classification (NCBI taxonomy): domain Eukaryota; kingdom Metazoa; phylum Arthropoda; class Insecta; order Lepidoptera; family Lycaenidae; genus Glaucopsyche; species Glaucopsyche alexis. The sequence continues at coordinate 21,241,211 of FR990050.1, forward strand.
GTGATTTTTTAGGTGATAGACATCATTATTAGGAGTAATCCTGCAAAGTTTCTAATTGCGCAAACGCGTAGTTTTTTAGAAAAAAATTAAACAAGTTTCGATTTTTTATATGCAAAAAAAAAAAACCTGAAATCAGGCTATAGCAGTAGGTCATACAGCCAGGAAATATTTTTATGATAAATTTTTGAAAATATTTTAAATTATTAAAATTATAAGTGTTTTATTTTACCTATATTTAACTAATAGATACCTATATGTTTTTAAAATAATGTAAAAATAAGTTTAATAGAAAAATAAATTATGATAAATAATCTTGTTAGCGACGGTGCTGAAAGTAAAAAGAGATTCAAAAATCAATTTATAACTCAAAAATGAATTGATCAACCCCGACTCCACTTAGTACTTGTCTGTCAACCCCTAGAGTGTTATATTTAAGCCCGGAGGCGCGGAGGTAGAGCAGCCCCCGCTTGCCGTAACGAAACGGAGAAAGCCGGAGCTGCCTAAGGCGAGTGTTAGTTTCTGTGTTTTGTTACGCTAGGGCGAAGGGGCTGCATTTCCCGCAGCGCCGGAGACGTGACAGACTGACATTGACCCAAAAACCGTCCCAAACAGTAAATATCATCTAAGTCGGGAGTCCCCTGAGGAGGGGGAGTGATAAGGAGGAGTCCGAAAAACCCCCACCCTCCTTTCACCACACCTCTTACATAAGTCTCGTAAACATCCTATAAACACAGTCATAACCTCAAAATTTTAATCATTAACAACTTATAAACCGGTGGTTTCCTAGCCTTCTAGGGAGTGGTACGGGAGGGGGGGTCAGGCTCCCACCAAAATAGGTCACAGCACAACCCCCCCCCCTCATCGTATCGAAAATACAGCTTTTGTAACAGTCCTAACCAAACATAAACTCAAAACTTCAACTGTAAATATCTTGGAAACTATGGGTTTGCGCGGGGGGGGGAGTGGTATGGGGGGACTTACCCCCTCCTCCCCCCTCACCCTCACCCTCCCTCCTCCATTAAATCGACGATCCATAATGTAAATTTTTACCGTAAAAAATAATTACCTTTAATAATCAATAATCAATTAATAATAATTGCCAAGGGCAAGGAAAGAATAAGTACGCTTTGAAAATTATTTCAAACTTTTTCATACTCACGAGTTCGACTTTTATTTCTATTATGAAATTAATTAATAAATAAATATAAAATTAATCCCTCTTCGGAAATTCGTAATCTGCATTTTCTTAATACTTTTAACTGATAACGAGGTAAACAAAAAACTGTCCTAATAACAGCTGTTTACAATTACAAAGTAGCACTATTTTGTTTTCTAAATTGAAATATTAACGTTTCTTTATTAATATTTTTGGATAATAAACAATTAATTCATAAGTATCATCATATTCATTAAAGTAAATTAATAATGTACATACCTCATTTAAAGATTTTCTATGACGAATAAAATAGAATAAATAAATAGGCTAGAATAAATAAAAATGCTCAAGTCACTTGACACTAATTAATACACAACACACAAGTAGTAGCAGTAAAAGTCATTATAAACTGATAACTTATCATTTTTAGATTTTAGAATCAGAAACCATGCGACGCGACCAAATGCGTCAGCAAATATCCGCCATCTGCAATTCCTTCTGAAAAGGACGCCAATATCTAGTCTTGCTGAAAATAGAGTGAGACAAAACACAAACGTGACCTAATATACTTGGAGGAAGAAGAATAAACATGGCGGGAACACTAATAAAAATTCAATAGGTTTTTGTACTTCAGTTGTTATGTTAATATGACGTACGTATTACGACTTTATTGCAATGAAATAAGTGACATCATAAATTGATAGCAATATAAATGTAATTTGTCACGGAAAGATTCTAGAAAAACCGATTGAATATTTTTGGGTGTGGATGAATTGACTAATTTAATTAAAACTCTCTTCCCCATTAACATGTAACAGAATGAGGAACGACATAATATTGCATTTTGTGCTGCCGGGTATCTATGCTAAATGCTATTTATAAATAAATAAATACCGTTTATTTCAGGCTGCATAGGCCCATATTATAAATACCTTATAAACTAACATATATATTACTATAATATATAAACTAAAACTAAACTAAAATTTATAGCTATTAATCTAAGCTAATATGTTTCTGTGTATTTCTTTGTATAAGTTTGTGTTTAAAAAATTTGGCTGCCTGTGTGTCTGTGGATGACGTAACGATGTAAAACATCGTCACAACTGATCATTTGTATTAAGTTATGTAGGGTAAAAAGACGGATAGTTGAGTCACTTTTCACATTATCTTAACCAAGAGACATTTAGACATGTCCGATGAGGATTCCGTCTATTAACGCGCAATAATAACGTCACTTTTTTTAAAGTTCTTTTTCAAAAACTTATTAATTATAATTTAAAAAATTTAAAAACCCGACTGCGTAAAAAGTGAACTAAACTAAGTAGGTACATAATTAAAACTGAAAAGAAAAAAAACAAGCACTTAGATATCCGGTGGTCTAGAATTCTATAATATATTATTGAATTAATACTATTAGAACATAACAACTAAACAGTCAGGATCCATTGAAAAATTAGATTGGCTGTCGAATAATGGATCCCGACTGTTCAGTTGTTATGTTCCAATAGTATTAATTCAATAATATATTATAGAATTCTAGACCACCGGATATCTAAGTGCTTGTTTTTTTTCTTTTCAGTTTTAATTATGTACCTACTTAGTTTAGTACACTTTTTACGCAGTCGGGTTTTTAAATTTTTTAAATTATAATTTTTTATTTTATACTTTTTAGTTATGAGTACCTAGCTAGCTATTTACCAGACTGGATTTCCTATCAGCATCAGTACTACATCACTGGAATGTGAGAATGGTTGTTACGCAACTTTAAATCGATATAGATCCTAAACGGTCAGTCGAATCGAAAAATGTTGAGAGAAAACTAACAATGATTTTTAAATACCTATTCAACGATACCCCACTTGATATAGTTTGTTGACTTTCATTTTTTTTATTTTCACAATATGGCGTCCAGTAGTCGCCATATTGAATTTTCACTAACGTCATGTCTGACACTCGCCGGACTAAGAGGAAGCGATTGACGTGTGAATCATAAAAATCGGCCCAGGCGTTTGGTCTGTATAGTGCTTCAAAGGAACATACATACATACATACATACATACATACATACATACATACATACATACATACATACATACATAGGCTGATAAACACATTACCACTCCTTTGCGTCGCGCAGTCGGGTAAAAAGTTAGTAGGTATCCAGTTTCACTCAAATTCCTATCAATACAAGTACAAGGAAAGTTACAAGCTTCTTAGTTTAGAAATACAAGGTGGAGGCCAACTTGTATGTGATTTTGGAGCCCGATTGCTTAAAAATTATTGTTTACATACTAATATAAAAAAGTCGAGTAGGAAACCTCATCTTTATTTAAAAGTACCACTATAAGGTATGTATATAATGTGTAGTAAAAAAATTCATCCACATTTCACAGTATGGGGACTGGGGAGCCATGATCCTTAAAGTATTTTTTTATTTTATGCTGACAAAAGTAAAATCTATACGTACCCTACAACTGTCCTAAATTTCATTTAATTATAATATTCTTAATTACCGAAGTAAGCAAGAGAGGACAGGCGAACGGAAGGACGGACATTGCGAAATTAAAATTATTATTACTAGTAGCTTGCCAATTATAGCGAACGTCCTGTCTCACCAAGGAAGTGTTTTGCTGAAGTAAATCTGGTGCGCCTATAGTAAATAATGGTTGGGGAAAAAGTCTTTTCGCATTATAGTATGTATGAACTTGTCATAAAATATCTTGGGCTATACCAATTGTATCTGGCTGATTTTGGTATCATTAAAAAGTTTTAATTTTACAGAAGACAACTCCAAATTCAAATTAGGTAAATTTGAGATTTTCATTTGTTTTTCTTATTGTTAAAATGAGTGATTCTTATGAAGAATTTCGATACATTTTAAAATTTTATTACAAAAAAGGTAAAAATGCAACACAAGCCGCGAAAAAAATTTGTGATGTTTATGGACCTAATGCAGTATCTGTGAGAGTAGCGCAAATTTGGTTTAAGCGTTTTCAATCCGGAAATTTTGATATCAAAGATGCACGTCGCTCTGGTCGCCCTGTTACGGACAAAACTGTTGCCATTTTTGAAAAAGTGGAGCAAGATCGGCATATTAGTAGTTACGGTGTAGCTGAAGAACTGGGGATTGACCACAAAACGGTTTTGGCCATTTAAAAAAAGCTGGGTACACAAAAAAGCTCGATATTTGGGTGCCTCATGAGCTCACTGAAAGAAACCTAATGAACCGTGTACTCATTTGTGATTCTTTATTACGACGTAATGAAACCGAACCATTTTTGAAGAAGCTGATAACTGGTGATGAAAAGTGGATCACGTACGACAAGAACATGCGAAAAAGATCGTGGTCAAAGGCCGGTCAGGCTTCACAGACTGTGGCGAAACCCGGGTTAACTCGCAACAAGGTGATGCTGTGTGTGTGGTGGGATTGGAAGGGCATTATTCATTATGAGCTGTTACCGCCAAGCAGGACCATCAATTCTGAACTGTACTGCGAACAACTGATGAGATTAAAGCAAGAAGTTGAGAGAAAGCGGCCGGAATTAATCAACAGAAGGGGTGTGGTTTTTCACCATGATAACGCTAGACCTCACACATCTTTAGCCACTCAGAAAAAATTACGGGAGTTTGGCTGGGAGGTGTTAATGCATCCACCGTGTAGTCCTGACCTTTCACCTTCAGATTTCCACCTGTTTCGGTCGCTGCAGAATTCCTTAGGCAGTGTCAGGTTGACATCACAAGAGGACTGCCAAAACCACTTGTCGCAGTTTTTTCATCAGAAGCCCCAAAAATTTTATAGCAATGGGATCATGTACCTACCAACAAGATGGCAAAAAGTTATCGAACAAAATGGCACCTATATACTTTAGTCACTTGTAAATAAACTTTATAAAAAAACCTTTTGAATTTTTATATAAAATGCGAAGAAACTTTTTACCCAACCTAATATTTATGTGGAATGGTCTGCCGGGAATATTAATAACATTCCTTTTCAATCAAGGGAACATAATTTTTGTTGCATGAGAATTGAGATATCTCGAGTAATATTGTATATTTTCGGGGTGCTGAATTCAGATCTGTGCCAATATCTCGAAAACTAAAGATTTTTTACTAAGGTCATATTACGATATTCTGGTGAGTCATGAGCTGGTCTATCAGCCTTCGAAGGGACGACGTCGACTTCTGGGACATCCTGTATATGTATAAACATACCTAACATAGCGAATTCAGAACCCAGGCAAGTATGCCACTAAGGCAACTATCCAGATTTTACCCTATTTGAGTTTTTCACTTGATGTCACTTCAGGTCACTTGATGGCTAGCAATTGACCAATCTATGTTTTCTTTGAGGCCGTATGTGTGTCTTGGTCTAGTCGGCCTACTTTTGTTGAAACATATCACGGTATAGTTAGTAATTAGTACCTACTACCTACTATAAAAATTATTCTACTGTAAGCTTATATTTAGTCGTTAAAATCTGAAATGCTCAATACACCATATGGAAAGTTTTCAAAAATGAAGAATCGAACACATGATTTGTACTTCATTTATTTTGTTCGATATTTATTTCTATTTATTTCATTACAACTTCCGATTCCACTGCGCTCTCTTGCTGTCCTTGGCGAAGAGTTTCAGTAGCAGATCCTGGTATGGTTCCTTCTTCACTTCAGTCACCACTCTCGCTGTGGCTTTCGAGCTTTCGAAGTTGTATCTGGTGACACCTCTTTCACTGTCTGTAATTGTAATTTTTAGGTCAACTCATGGTATTTCTTAGAAGTACTATCGGTGAACCTAGTTCATACGCAGGCTGTTAACAAAACAAATATTATGATATGAAAGTGACATGTCATTGTTAATAGATAATTGTATTGTGACTACATGCCGTCATAAATAAAAATTACCTAACTAAGAGCATGTCACATGTCTAAGGAGGGTTCGTAACTATCAACGGGCAATAGGTTTTGTTTGATTTACATTAAAAGTTACTATCCGATTTCGCTTAAAATAATTTTCCTAAAGAGTTTTTATCATGGTATATCAGTATGGAACCTTATAAGTTTCTATCTCCTATAGTTTAGAAATGCCAGGGGGGACCAAATTACAAACCACTTTGTGGGGCCGATCACTCAAAAATTGTTGACTTTATAAAAAAGTCACGTATAAAACCTTGCCTTTATTACTATTTATTCGGTCTGAGATTTTAAGATACCTATTCAACGATACCCCACATGATGGGTAGAATAAAAAAATATTATTCACTATCCACTTCACATGTATGGAGAGCCACCCCTAAAATGTAAGATTAATATTATTTTATGATGGCAAAACCGAGATCTATACACAGTCTTTAACTATATCAAAATTCATCTATTTATATTCATAATTACAGAAGCTAGAAGCGGGGACAGAGAGACAGACGGACGGACAGAGCTAAACTATAAAAGTTCCTCAAGTATTACGGAACCCTAATAAAATATGAGAACACTCCACTTAATGCTTATGAATCGGATTTCCCGATAGTAAACTTTTAGGGTTTTATGCCCAAAGAGTAAAACCGGGACCCTAATACTAAGACTGCCCCGTCCGTCCGTGCCGTACCGTCTGCCCACCTGTCTGTCTGTCTGACACCAGGCGGAATCTCATGAACCGTGATAGGTTTCTTGTCTTTTCTTACCACATAACCCCACAGTAGCTTCTGCGTCTTTCGCCTCCACAAGTATGTTATCTTCATCCAAGACGATGGCCATTGCAGCGGGGTCCAGTAGACACCAGAAAGTCGAGTTGGCCAAGCTCACTCGCTCGAAAGCGTTCTGTTTCTTCATAATAGATGTCGGGAGAGTACCGAGTTTATTGATTCTCCAATCCTGAAATTAATGACGATGTTTCGAGGTGTAAGAGATTTTAACAGTACCTAGATTTAATTGTATCAACAAAAACTTTTTTGGAGTCTCAACCTCACCCGTTGCAAGCCCCAAAGAGTTTTGTAATTTTTCTGTGCAATTTGAGTATTCTTATACTTTCAACAGCTGATTGTTCGAGGAGGCATAAACTCGTAATAGGTTTATTTGAAATTTCTCCAAAAGTTGCTGTCTGATTTCATTCAAAATAATTTTCTTAAGGAGTATTTAGCACGATCTATTAACATGGAAAATTGCAAGTTTCTAAGTCTGGGTTTAGAAATGCCAGGAGGGGATCAAATTATAAACCAATTTGGAGACATACCCCCTTACTAATAAACGCTGTATAAACTTTGAATAGTTAGTTATACAGTGTTTTGTTCACATCAAACAAGTGGCACGCTTAATTCGATAGAAGGAGACAAAACACTGTGTAACTATTCAAAGCTTATAAAGCGTTTATTAGTAAGGGGGTAAGTATTTACTCAAAAATGGTTGACTGTAGAAAAGTAATTTATGAAACCTTGCCTTTATTTTAAAATACCTATTTAACAATACCCCACACGATGGTACGAAAACAAAAATTTATCCCTACTTCACATGTTGTATGGAGAGCCACCCATAAAATATAAAATTATTAGTATTGTATATATTCATGATACCAAAACTAAGATCTAGACACAATATAATAAAACTGTACCAAATTTTATCGACTTATATTGATAATAATTACATTAGCTAGGAGAGCGGACAGACAGACAGACGGACGGACGGACAGAGCGAAACCATAAGGGTTCTTGAGTATTACGGAACCCTTAAAAAATGGAGTAACGCTCGGTTAGATTAAAATATTTTTCAGCTTTAACTTTTTGTGATTCAAATAAAATTTTAGTTTTTTTTTTTTCATGGAAGTTATAAAATTCAATAAATTAAAAATATTATCGGGTATAAAAATATGAAACCCTTAATAGGGTAAAAACAAAATTATTTATTTAAATTTAATTCAACGTAAGGTATTTTTTAACGGGTAATTGACCCACCAGTCTTACCCTCCAGTGCAACTCCTATATAAGCAGGATGGACAGTGGCAACCAACCATAAAAAACCCTTTGATGGTCTCAGAGGTGCCCGAGGGACGTGCTAAATCTGTCTTGGGACCCGCAACGAAATTAATCAGAAGAGTAGGAGTAGGAAATATTCCAATTTCCCTCTCCAATCAAAGCGGAAGACAGCAAAAATTGAAATGACAAAAAAAAAAGGGTAGCAACCAAAAGAGTTGCTTATAGCACGGGGAAAAAATTGTTACCCACAAAAGGGCTATAATATTATTTGGCATCAAGAAGCTATCCTTATGATCAATCAGTCGGTTAATCTTACTTTGGTAATGTTCTGGTAAGCGTAGATGGTCGTGAACGGTACGAGGGTCAGCTTGTCCGGTCGTCCGTGGCTCGCCACTATGTGGTATGCCTCAGGATCCATCTCTACGTTGAATTCAGCTTTATCTATAAATAATAATAATAATAACTATGGACGCTTCACATCACGTCAATCTGGTCCTATAGAAAGTTCTCGAAAAACTTGTGTTACATTACGGATACAAGACAACGAAAATATATTTAATACTTTTATACTATACACATATTTAAGATTTTTATTATATTATACACATAATAAGAATCTTAAATATGTGTATACGGAATACGGAAAAACTTTTTGTTCTTTCGGCGGGATTCGAACCCGCGACTCTCGACTCATGTGAGTCACCGAAGTTGGGTATGTACAGTAAAAGACATATTTGATTTTGGGCCAGTTCTGTGTACACTACATAGGTAAATAGGAAAAAAATATGGGAATATCATAAAAATACGAAAAAATTAATTTGAAGACGGGTACATGCGGACAAAAATGATTATTGCGAGAACACTATTTTTAGGGCGGCCATGACAGTTGTTTTGACTTGACTTTTGACGTAGTAGACAGTTTTACGAAGAGACGACGTCTGGAATGCCATACGTTTTTCTTTGTCAAAAGTCATGTCATTGACAAAATGACATTATTTAGTTAATTTTGATCTGATCCGCCATGTTTTATTTTACTTTGTGTTGCTCTCCTTGATGAAGTTAATTTAAATGTACATGGAAACGAAGTGAAATTAAACAAAATAAAGAATAGGAAACGGTTACTATATTATGTAGCTATATTTACATATACTGTACGTAGGGCTGGCCCAGGCCTCATACATTTCTTGAACATCGCTTTTGTTGTTAATTCCTGAATTCCAAGTAGTATTACGTGTTGTTCTATTTTATTTCATTTTTCATTATTCATGGTTGAGGCTTTTGATGCCAAGAGTACTGAATAAAGTTATATGTGAGGGTGTGAGGCCCTCATATAATTTTAAACTTTGTCTTCATTAGTATAAAACAAAGTTTCGCTTGAGACAACCGCCGCCACTCACAGCCGCTAGCGGCTATCGGCGCGGCAGCTGCGGCTGTTGTCTCAAGCGAAACTGTGTTTTATAGTAATGAAAATAAAGTTAAAAATTATATGACAGTTATGCTGCTGGCCGCTCCGCTGCTGTTTCGGTGTTAATCGACCCAAACCCCGCGACGATAAGCGACGCGAAACGTCGCTTCATTTTTAAGATAGCAAGGTGTTCAAAATTGAATGTATTATACACTACATATAGCCATAGACGTACCTATATATTATAGACGAGGTATGTTGAGGCAAAACTACAGTTAAATGGAGATTATTTTTTTGAGAAGTATTTTGAGATTTTTGGGGCTATTTTGACATTTGAAGTATGGTGAAAACAAGATGGCTGACATTTGAAGTATGACGAAAACCAAGATGGCGTAACTTTTTCTAGTATGAAGATTTGTTCTGTGAAATGTACGACATAGTCTTGATTCACGTCTCATTGCCTTCGACATTGGCTGTGTTCTGCGGAAAATAGCGATTGTTAGCGCTAAAGAAACAAAAACACATTATCGGCCAGGACACGTTTGCTAACTTCAATACTGCTAACATAATCCGCCATTTTGCTTCTTTAAGGCTAAAAACAAAATCAAAATGGGTCAAAGAAGTATGGAGAGGAGTATGATGAAAATTAGCAAATTACAGAAAATACCACACAAAATCATCCGTGAAAAGACAGACATTACTGATGCCCTTAGTCATGTCACAGAATAAATAATAGTACCTAGAGGTACAGAAGAACCACTCCGACAAATGGTTAGAAGAAATAGGGACTCTTTCTGCGATGCGATAAGGTTCAATTCAGCTAACACAACGCTTGATTACCTACGATTATATTTACCTAGAAGTTGCGTCTCTTTCTATCGCATAATTCTTATCCTTTCTAATGACATTAGGGTTGTCTCATTTTAGAAAATTATTAACCGACTTCCAAAAAAGGAGGCGGTTATACGTATTATATATATTTTTTCTTAATATTTAATTACAACTTTTTTACCTACTTTCTAGTACCTACCTACTGTACTTTACTGAACAAATTGCTTTCCAAATAAACCTAAGGTAGGTGTTAATAGTACTGTAATAATTTGACGACCTCTGTGGCTCAGTTGGTTGAGCGTGTTGGTGCTCAAGCCGGGAGTCGCGGGTTCAAATCCCGCCGAAGGAACAAAGACTTTTTCTGTGTTCCTGGGTCATGGGTGTGTATTAAATATATGTATAATATAATAAAAATCTTAAATAAGTGTTAAATATATTTCCGTTGTCTGGTACCCGTAACACAAGTTCTTCGAGAACTTACCACGGGATCAGATTGACGTGGTGTGAAGCGTCCATAGATATTATTATTATTATAATAAATTTGCGCATACCTATAAGTATATACATACTTATGCGTAAACGTAAGCATTTTTATACCTTCACGGCCTGATATTACTCGAAGAAGTTGAATCACGCCGCCTTATTTTTATTTATATTTACTACTAGGTACTACTAGGTACTTTTGTCAATAAATGATTCTTCAAATCGTATCACATCGGAATAACATAAGACGCGAACAGATAGTTCAAGTGGACTGTGGAGCCAACACCTAAACACTAAATATTGGTTATCAAGTAATTGCAGTAGCAGTAGGTAGTAGCTCAAACTATATTTTTAAATATTGTTATACATTATGTTATATGGCATTATAGTTATAGCTGGCCGGGTGATTTTTACCTAACTTACACAGTACCTATCGTAATATTATATGCACAGATTGTAAGGTATTAAATCCAATCCATAAAACATTGCGACGAACAAATCTCACGCATACATCGCTCACTGCTCGCGCGCGAGTCCCTCGTAATTGGCCCGTTTAAGGAGGCCGCCGCACGTACTTACATTTTTAATACCTACACGGCGAGTGGGACAGGCCTGGTCATGTCCAAAAATTAAAATGGCGATGGGCAGATCATGTAGCCAGAATGACCGATGATAGGTGTACTTTACGGACCACAGTATGGCCAGGCCCAGTCGGATACAGAAAAAGAGGCAGACCGCAAACAAGACGGGTATACGACATCACACATACAGCAGACAGAGACTGGGTGACCGTAGCGAGCGACAGACATGTATGGCAATCTCTGGAGGAGGCCTTCACCTGAGGAGGGGTTCTTGCTCACAAACATATTATACAAATACATAATATATTTAATTGTTTTAAAATTACATAATATAACTGACATTGAAGTATTAAATACATAACATAATTATAAAAATGTAAAACAAATTTTATAATATACTATACCACATATTTTATATTATATAACATTACAATGAAAATAATAATGAATAAAAGATTAACAATAAAATGAAATAAAAATTGAAAACAAAATACCTAAACTTAAACTATTGTAATTTTATTTGTTTAATTATAATGTAATTTAATCGAATTTGTAATTGGCAAGAAATAAAAGGCTTTTTATTATTTATTAACGCCAGCGGTAGCCATTTTGCTTACGTTTTTTTGTTAGCGCTATTTTTCGCGGAACACAGCCTATAGGGGACTGAATAAAACCACGGTTTTGGATAGTTATGTGCCGGTGGAGCGTTCAAACGTGTGTCACTTGTGCGTGCGGTTGTGCGACTATTGTTCCCGAGGTGGCGGGCAAAGCATTAGAAATTTGAACGTCCCAGCGGCATGACTTTATTCTTCCTGTTACATAAACACGAAATCATATATTCTAAACAAAAGGGCATATAAACAACTTAATTCTAATAAGCAATAACAGTAACTTATGCCTAGATGAAACCTAATCGTAGTGCGTCGCCTACAATCTGCCTCCTTAGTGTTAACTAGTTAGCACTACTATCATCCTGTGGTGCCAGTAGGGCGACGCGTGTCACAGGTCTGCGCAGCACACCGGTGCGTGTGCGCACGTCAACGATGCGGACTCGCCCGTCGCGGCCCGCGTGGGTCGCGCTCACAACCCCATGCCGCCAGCAGTTTCGTTCTAAGTTCGGTTCGATTATGATGACGTAATCGTTAACCTGTAACTGCCTAGACTCAGTAGTCCACTTCTGGCGTGGTAGTAAGGTGGGCAAATATTCTTTAATCCAACGTGCCCAAAACATGTCAGTGAGGCGTTGTGCTACGCGCCAGCGTTTTCTTAAATTTAAATCCGAGTTATCATATTTACCGAATTGTGGAACTGACGATGAGGAACCGATTAAAAAATGATTAGGCGTCAGAGCCTCAGGATATTGTGGATCATTTGAAACGTATGTAATAGGACGGCTATTTACTAATGATTCGACTTCGGCTAGAACGGTTAATAAAGTTTCAGTGTGTGGGGCGCGCTGTTTTAAAACTACCTTTAAAGAAGACTTTACAGTTCGGATCATGCGCTCCCATGCTCCACCCATCTCTGGGGCCCCCGGGGGTATGAACCTCCACTCCACGCCGCGTATGGTCCCTGCCTCCCGTATGGCCTCCTGGTCTAGCTCAGACACACTGCGTCTCAGCTCCGCGTCAGCACCGCGAAGATTTGTGCCGTTATCCGAGATGATAACCTGTGGCATGCCTCGACGTGCAGCCATCCGTCTAAGAGCCATTATTGTGGAGTCAGTTGATAAGTTCTCCGTCAATTCTATGTGTACTGCCCGAATAGTTAAACAAGTGAACAGCATGCAGTAACGTTTTTGTTTTCCTCGGCCAACAGTAACCTCGAGTGGTCCGAAAAAATCTACTCCGGTGTAGCTAAATGGACGTCTATTATGTTGCAGCCTAGCGGCCGGTAGGTCGCTCATACGCTGAGGCTGAGGTGTCGCGCGCCTATACCTACAGAATAAACAATGGGACGCGACGGCACGAACTGTCGGTCTGAGCTTTAGAATCCAATACCGCTGTCTCAAATTGTTAACGACAAGTTCGTTTGCACCGTGAAGTGCTTGTCTATGAAAGTATTCTACCAGTAAACGTGTAATTCTATGTTTTCCTTCTAGAATAACTGGTCTTCGCGAGTTAAACTCGACACCAGCGACAGCCTCTACACGACCGCCTACCTACACGCATGAGACCGGTCTCGTCTACGTAAGGGGTTAGTTGTAGTAAACGACTATCACGTGACAGGGGCTTATTCTGCTTCAATAAAGTTACATCAGTAGCAAAACTATCGTTTTGACATTTCTTTATCAGCAGGTCTTCTGCCTCCTTCATTAGAAGAGTGTCAAGATTGCATCGCTTACGCTGACATCTTCTAATGAATAATAAAACCCTAGCAGTTGCGCGTACGAGAGTAAGCCAATTCGAAATATTATTCTCATTAGGCAGAGACATCGTCGATTTATCTACGACTACTAAATGTACGGTTCGTTCTTCGCACTTTGCATCCTCAAGCGTTTTTGTAAACTTCCGGTCCCTAGGCCATTGACCTTCAGGGAGTCTTAAAAACGAAGGACCTTGAAACCAGGTACTTGAGTACTCTAATGGAGGTGCGTCTTCACGAGTGGCCGCGTCTGCGACGTTGCTTGCGGTGGGCAAGTGACGCCATTCGCATGACTTTGTAAGTTCATCAATCTCGCCCAGTCGATGGGCTACGTAAGGTTTGTAACTACGAGGATCGCTTCGAATCCACTGCAGGACTGTGCTACTGTCCGTCCAAAAATAACGTTGACCGGGCTGAATGTCTTTGTGTTCGCGCTGTATAGCTCCTGCGAGTCGCGCGCCTAAAAGAGCACCCTGTAGTTCCAACCGCGGGATTGACGTCGGCTTCAATGGACTTACTCTAGATTTACTAGCGACAAAACTAACTAGTACGCACCCGTCGGCACGTGTGAAACGCCAATAAATAACAGTAGCGTAAGCTTTAGACGAAGCGTCACAAAAAATATGCATTTGTTTTTCAACTATGTCGCCTTCGTTTAAACTATTAGTGAAGTGCGTTAACATCTGTTCCGCCGAGTAACAATGTGTCCACTCCTGTGCGTTGCCATAGAATCGAGGAATTCTAAGTAAGTGTAGACACTTCAAATCTGTGAGCCAACTAAGCCATAAGATATGCTCCTCGGGTTGGATGCGGCAGTTCCATTCGACCCCGCTGCGATGGACGTTTTGAAAAATAATTTTACCTTTAATTAAGAACGGGGAAAGAAAACCGTGGATATCGTAAACGGACATTATAATGCTTAACATTTGAGCTTTAGTAGGTACCTCGGTGCCATTCAAGATGTCAGGCGAAATTCGACTCAAAGCTATTTTAAAACTAAACATATCTTCGCTCGGATGCCACATCAAACCTAGAGTGCGCTCAGCTGTGTTCGTAGCTCCGTGTTGTAACTCGATAGCGGCGGGTGCGAGCGCCGCATGCGGGACAGTCTGAAGTACTTGTGTACTGTTGCTGGACCAGCGGGTTATCTCGAAACCACCTGATTTATGTATTTCGGATATTTCGCGTATTAATTTAATAGCTTTGCTTTCACTGTCACATGAATGTAAACAATCGTCCATGTAATGGTCGTTTAATATGACATAAACAGCCTCGGGGCATTCGTCTATGTATTTAATCGCATTTTTATTTTTTATGTATTGTGCGACAAACGGTGAGCAAGTAGCTCCAAAAAGCAAAGTTTGCATTACACATATTTTTACACTATCATCGGCGCTTTCTTGCCAAAGAAAACGGAAAACATTTTGATCTTCGGCCCGTATTTTAATTTGAACAAAGAAGTCTTTAATATCCGCAGTCAGTGCTATTCTGTGTTCGCGGAAACGCAACATAATTCCTAGGAGCGAATTATACAAGTCGGGTCCTGTCAGAAGAAAATCATTTAGGCATGCACCATTTACTTTACCTGCACAATCAAATACTAACCTTAGTTTGTCGGGTTTGTTCGGGTTTTGAACTCCAAAATGCGACAAGTACCATGTGTGGCTGGGTACGGGTTCGTTAACGGCTATTTCACGCGCGTAGCCGTTATCAAAGAGCCTCCGCATCTCCCGGCGATATTTGTCTGCGTACGTGGCGTCAGACCTAAACCTCTTAACTAAACTATTTAGTCTTTTACGCGCATAATCAAACGTATTGGGAAATTCCAATTTGTCTTTCGTGAAAGGTAGACCTACTTCCCATTGGTTACCTATATTCCGTGCAGTCTCATTTAAAATACGTACTGCTCTCAAGTGTGCCGTATTTTCGCGGCGTAAGGTCGATATTCCTATCGAGTCTAGTTCAAACGATTGTTTAATTAAATTATTTAATTCTGTTATTTTACTATCGTGTTCCTCTGAGTGAGCGAGATGAAAAGTGTGGCCGTTCATGGGAGTGTGAGCGAAACCGATGCAGCCATGAATAGACCAGCCTAGTAGGCATCTCGTAGCATAAGGTTCCTGCTTGTTACCGTGCAGAATCTCCTGAGGAGCAATGAGGAAATAATTGTCCTCACCTATAAGTAGGCGAGGCACTACACATTGGTTACATACTTTGTCATTAATTTGTAGCAAATGATTACATTTTAAATTCTTAACTATTGACAAATCTTGTTTTGGTAATTTTAGGTTGTTTACTACACGTAATGTTACATCAAAACATTTATTTTCAAATACACCACATATATTAGTTACAACTTTAGGTACATCAGACTGAAATATTTCAATACCGAAGGCATCAATAAATTTTATGGGGCTAGATTGAGAAGTTACAAGTCCTAATTCACTTACCAAGTCTTTATCGATCATAGATATGGATGCACCATCGTCTAACAATGCATACGCACTCACCGTGCCCTTTGGGCCACTGAGATTGACTTTTATCACTTTGAGCAACACTTCACAACCCATTCGCGGTCCTGGAGTTCCGGCGGCGGCGGCGGCGGCACCTGGGCTAGCGGCGTCGCGCGGCTCGCGCTGGGCGGCCACGTTGGCCACGGTCTCGTCGCGCGCTGAAGATGACGACTCGCTGTCAGCTGTCTGCGGCTCGTGGGCGGGCGCGCTCTCTGTAGCCACCGTGTTGACTGCAGGCTTCTTGAAGTGAAGAAGACGATTGTGCGACAGTCCGCATTCATCGATATCGCATAAAGGCGCTGGACATGCGGTATTATCGTGTCGCTCCAACAGGCAGCAAAAACATAGATTTTTTGCTTTTACGAATCTCCATCTATCTTTTCGCATTGCACGTTTGAAAAATCGGCATTCGATAAGTGGATGAACAGATTTTGAGCAAAACGGGCATAATTTTGATGACGTCGGTCGAGCGGCTTTCGTTGCCGTCGCAAGCACAGGACGATTATAGTAGGTAGATTGTCGTTGCCTGTCATCCGGCTTCGCTCGTCCGGCGGGCACCTTGTCGGGTTTACGATTGTCTCGCAGGTGTGTAACGCCGACTGTTGAGGCCACAGTAGCTTCTCGTTTTAAAAATGTAGCTAGTAGCTGTAATTTCGGTACATTGCTAGCTAGCTTGTCGTAAGCGTAGTCTGACCACTTGCTTATCAAAATACTAGGCAACTTGGTGACGACTGTCGTCAGTAATTCAGGGCTGCGTAGGTAATCATGCTGATTGAGTGAGTTCAGCGTCGCAACACAATTATTAACTTTCATAGAAAAGTTAATTATATCATTTTGATAATTAGTTGAGAGTGGCGATAGTTTTTTCATTTGAGCAGTCAGCTGTTGAACAATTAAATCTGGGTGTCCAAATCTGAGTTCCAGCGCTTCCATTACAATAGCTGGCGAGGTGCCTCCGATCAGTAAATCGGTGACGGCTTCCTTGGCCTCGCCGCGGAGCGCCCTGCGTAGTCGCCATAAATTTTCAGAATCAGTAAATTGGCATACCTGTGTGGATTCATCATACGCGCTTCGAAAATGCAACCAGTCGAAGCATTCACCACTAAATGTTGGTAGCTCTCGCGGTGTCGATAACCGAGTGAGTAGTCGTTCGTCTTGCTGGTAGGGTGACGTGGCAGTCATGATGTCCTTGAGTGTGTGAGCTAGCTGAAGTATACCGTCGGCGTCTGGAGCGCGGGCGCGGCTAGGTGCGCGGTCTGCGCTAGGTGCCGGCGCTGCCTCCGTTGCCGTTGCTACCGCCACGGGTGGCGGCTGTACGTTACTATGTTCCAGCCACTGCTCCACGTTACACTGACTCCCGTCGATGCTAGCAGGCTTGCTACAGGTTGAACTTTCGACCATGGCTAAGTCACATTCGAGCCGCTTGTCGATAAGTTCCATAGCAATTTTAGCTTTTGCCTCGACTTTTTCCTCGGCAATTTTAGCTTTTGCCTCGGCTGCTGCTAATTCCAGCTGTTTGCGCCTAATTTGAGACGATGACGATTTATGAGACACTGCATTTGACTCACTTTTCACTAATGTACAGTCCGATTTCGACATTTTACGCGTTTTTGGTTGTTCGCGACAATCACGCGATAACACGTGCTCCGATGCACTTTCTAGTCTATCCGTTAACTTTACGCGGGATTTCGTAGGTAACAATTTATTTGGCGTACGATACATGATAGTTCTAGTTCAGATCCGACTCGATTGACCAGCGATTATAGGGGACTGAATAAAACCACGGTTTTGGATAGTTATGTGCCGGTGGAGCGTTCAAACGTGTGTCACTTGTGCGTGCGGTTGTGCGACTATTGTTCCCGAGGTGGCGGGCAAAGCATTAGAAATTTGAACGTCCCAGCGGCATGACTTTATTCTTCCTGTTACATAAACACGAAATCATATATTCTAAACAAAAGGGCATATAAACAACTTAATTCTAATAAGCAATAACAGTAACTTATGCCTAGATGAAACCTAATCGTAGTGCGTCGCCTACACAGCCAATGAAACGTTTTTTTTTTAGTGAATAAAGTTCAATTTTCAATAGCTATCTTAAAAATTCTGCACAGCGGCGCGTCGAGTGTTGTCGCGGTATGAACCTAAGAGTATTACTTGAATACTGTCGAAAATGTTTCTTACCATTTATATTGCCTCCTCCTACGTATAGATGTCCCACTTTGTTCATGAATTCGGGATCCAGCTTAATGGCCAAGGCGATATTGGTTAGAGCTCCTATAGCAGCAACAATTAACTTTTCTGTAAAACATTAGAAATGAGTTAATTAGTTATAAGTATATACAGGCTACATAATAAAATAACTTAAAGATACAACCTGTTTCATTATATAATTATTTATTTACTTCTTATCTTATACATTGTTAATTAAGTATTGGTCTAATTTGAGTTTTTGTCACCGAGTTATTTGTTATAATCTAAAATAATAAAATTTTATGAACTAAATACACAAAAAAAAAACTGATTGCACACCTTCGTGTCGGCTGAATGACTACAAAAACAAAAAAAAAACAACGGGTTGCACTCCTCCGTGCCGGCTGAAGTGAAAACTTGAACCGTCTAGGTTAAAAGATACGAACTAAAATAGTTTCATGCTTTCAAAGTAAGGGAACTAAGACAGCAAGCAGTTGCAAGTTGCATCTTACGAATTTTCGATCAGGTCACGTCACACATGTCATGACGCGAGTTTAACATTTTTTACCCATCCCAAAAAAAAGGGCACAACGCCGCTAAAGTAATTTTCACTTTAAAAGTGTCTATACTGCGGGTAGTTACCGTATATATTTTAATAAATAACAAGATGTACTCTGTTTGCCACATTTTAAAATGCTTCTTAAAGTTAGGGTCAGCTAAATATTATCAGAGTGTTACTGTCTCAGCTTAGACTGGGACTGACTATATTGCCCGAAACCGGGAACCCGGAGAAAATTCAGAGAAAATGAAAATATAACTCTGGATTAACACTCATATTATTGTGTTCGATTTTCAAATCTTTTGTAGATTTGAAAATCGAAAACATTAATGTTATGAGTGTTCAGTTGTCACATTTAACATTGTCAATTGACACTCGTGTGATCGATTTTCAGCTACGCAGAGTTCTATTTTTAGTGCTCTGAATTTTCCCCGGCTTATCGGATTTTATAGGACGACCTCTGTGGCTCAGTGGTAAGCACGTTGGCGCTAAAGCCGGCGGTCGCTGGTTCGAATCCCGTCAAGGAACAAAAGGTTGTCTGTGTTCCTGGGTCATGGATATGTATTAAACATGTGTATTTTATATCATATAATAAAAATCTTAAAAATATTTTTATAGTATATAAGTATTAAATAATATTTCCGTTGTCTAGTACCCGTAACACAAGTTCTTCGAGAACTTAGTACGGGACCAGATTGACGAGTTGTAAAAGCGTCCATTATAGATATCATTATTGTTATTATTATAGTCCCGGCGTTAACAGAATGATAAGGACATCATGTGTATTGAGAGAATTTTTAATTTAAGTTGTACCTATTCATTAATCTACTTACGTACCCTTATACCTGGATGCCATCTGTACCAGGCCCAGAGCTGCGTGTACATTCTGTGCCCGTATCGGCCTGTAACTCTGGAAACCGTTGTCCCCGAGTCCATCCCTGCCGAAGAAGAAGTCGGACGCTATCCCTTTTATGAAAGGTTTGCTGCTACCTCTATACAGCTGAACCTAGAAGTTTTAAGTATAACTCTAAAACAAGGCTGCAACGTTAGAATAACTTCCAAAAAATGATGACAGCCGGGCCGGAAAGATGGGCCGGTGCGATCAGATAAATACAACGACCTCACAGAAAACCAGCGTGAAATAACGCTTGCGTTGTGTTTCGCCGAGTGAGGTAACCGGAGGCCCAAGGGAATTTTAAATACCAGGAACGCAAGTCGCAACACCAGAGGAGTTACAAGTAGTTACAAGTATAACTCCTCTGGTGTTGCTAGAGTTAATGGGCGGAGGTAATCGCTTACCATCAGGCGATCCATCTGCTCGTTTCTTGGTTTATGACATAAAAAAATCAGCATGTATGATGATAGCCCACCACCACTGCCCTTGGACTATACCCCACCACAATATAAAAGTGCGGTCGCGGAGTATGTAGGATTTTGAATATTGACTCATCGCTACTTGTCTCTCTCACTCCCGCATAGATATACTGCTATTGCGCTTACACCAAAGATTTAAAAACTCAAGATAGGCTATGACGTACATTTGACAGAACAAATCTTCATTTATAAAAGTTACGCCATCTTCGTTTTCACCATACATCAAATACCAGCAATCTTGTTTTCACCATACTTCAAATGTCAAAATGGCCCCAAAAATCTCAAAACTGCAGCCATTTAACTGGAGACACTTTGCCTCAACATGCCTTGTCTTAATATATATGTGTTCACGACGAACGTTTAAAGGTAGTGGAATATGTATAGAATTGTGTAAATAGTTTAATTTTGAAACCTTAAGGATTTGTTAATTGTTTGTAACTTAACGCTAAATGTCCTTGTCGCGCGCGGACGCTTTATGCAAAAGATTTAATTTCTTGCAATATTTTAATTTAATAATTTTAATTTGTATTTTTTTTACACGGCTTTCATTTTTTTTTGCCTAAACGTCTTTATACAAGCAGTAGATCACGTGCCCGAAGTATTCGTAATTGATTTTACCAAACCTTATATAAAAACGCATTGCATAATTATACTTAACAGTTCGTGTAAAGTCTTAATAGACACCATTGTCTCATAAAGCCATTGTTAACTTATAAGCTGTAATATTCTTATTAGATTCATATTTGTGATTATTGTAACCTTTGGCTATTGTTCTTTGACTATTGTAATGCTAATCAGTGAAATATTGTAAAATTAGATAAATTACTAGCTTTTGCCCGCAGCTTCGCTCGCGTCAGAGGGAAAGCTTGTTCGGGAAAATACCAATACCAAAATTGAATACATAATGGTGTAGGCACTGCACAGCCGTATCAGTTGTATTTTATTTGAATGTTTCCTGCGACTTCGTAGGTACGCTCAAGAAATCTACCGAGAACTGTACCATAAATAAAATTTAATAAGCTGCAAAAAGTATTCTGTGTTAATTCTGCTTAACCTACTACCAGTACTACCATACCTGATTTCATCAAAATTCTTTACGTGTTTTCTTTACTTTACTTTATTGCATGTAAAACTAAACATATTATTATGTACCATACAAACTTTTGCATTTAGGTATAATATTAAGTAAGGATTTCTTTGTAGCCAATAATTAGTATTTCGTTATTATGATTGTTGATAACGATTTCGAAAATATTTTGAATGGGAAGACGTTGTGGACTTTGAACTTAATAAAAATAATTTGGATTGTGATCGCCCATCCTAGTTGGGACCACGACAGAGTTTGAGAGAGAGATGAGTTAGCAGTACGACCACGAAGCCATCTAGCTTCTCACTTATTCCTCATATAATAATCATGATTAGGATTAACCTAGGTAAAGTTTTAACCAATTCAAATATCTGGCTATTTTATAGCATTTTATACTACGTTATTTTTTAGATTGATAAAACTTTTTGTAGGTATGAACCGATTGAATTGAAATACCTACACAAAATTATAAGCAGAGCTAACCTAATTCCTATCCGCGTGGAACCCGTAGGTAGTTAGGTACCCAAAAATTTTCCACGATAAAAAGCGAGTCCTATGTGTTTATCCAAGGGCTAAACTACTACGGTAACAAATTTTATAAAAATCCGTTCCGTAGTTTCTGAGATTAGCGCGCACAAACGTACAGATCAAAAATCTGGGTTAAAAACTAAAAACCTATGTATTAAACACTGATAAATCAAGCACAAATAAATTAAATATTACATATTATAACAACAAAAGAGAAAGAAATATAATACTCAAAATATTCTACTGAAATAGTATGTAATATATTATAATAAGTATTATGAATATAATTAATATAGCAATTGCAAATATTTAGGTGCCTAGTTTTTCAAAGAATTTAACTTTGGCATTCTTGTCAGATTTATTTTTCAACATGATGACAATATATTATGTCAAAATAAAAATAAAGCTTCCCACTCACGGGCTATCGATTGCTTCGATCAAATTGGAAAATAATTCGTATTTGAAAGTAAATTGCTAACGACAAACTATTACACAAAATGATTAGTGTAAGACCTACCAGCTAGTGGAACAAAATTTACGCGTATATATACGAGTTTCATATAAAAAGTATAGTAAGGTGGTCCTAGGATCTCAGACTATATTTAATTTTTATCTAAACCGATTTACTTGCAACTACGAACACAGTAAATGTTTAAATTGTAAAGACTAAATCGATTGATCGCTTGTGTGTGGGAAGCTTTATATCAAAAGCACTAAGGAGTATTTATATCAACTTAAAAGCAAATCGCTCCCAAGCAACTTTCTTTCCCTTTTTATTCCCGTTAGCGGACGAATTTCAATAAACTATGATACACGAATTCCATCAATTCTGTTACATAATGTTTGTGCAAAATATGAAGTAGATTGGACCAAGGAATCACGTTGCCCCACTGTTTTACCCCTTTTCACCCCCTAAGGAATCGAATTTCGAAAAATCCCTTCTTATCGGATCCCTACGCATTACAAAGAGCAAGCCCTGCAAGTTTCAGGTCTCTACGATCAGCGGTTTAGGCTGTGCGTTGATCCGTCAGTCATTCAGGACAAAGGATTTTATATGTATAGATGACCCAGTTTAAAGTAAGGGTGTTGCTGTCCGGGGGTTGAGTGGGTTTTTAACAGGAGTTTCCTGGAGGGGGCGCCTCGGTCTCGAGAGAGACTTATCATTAGACAAGGACCGAGCGAGAGACCGTTAAGTCAGTTGAGGACGAGGCAATATAAATATTAGGAAAACCTTTTTTCTTCGCTCACTCAACCTCGGCAGTTTTCCGAGTACAACCAGGCCTGTCCCACTCCCCGTGTAGGTATAAAAAATGTAAGTACGTGCGGCGGCCTCCTTAAACGGACCATTTACGAGGGACTCGCGCGCGAGCAGTGAGCGACGCGACGTATGCGTGAGATTTGTTCGTCGCAATGTTTTATGGATTGGATTTAATACCTTACAAATTACAATCTGTGCATATAATATTACGATAGGTACTGTGTAAGTTAGGTAAAAATCACTCGGCCAGCTATAACTATAATACCATATTACATAATATAACAATATTTAAAAATATAGTTTGAGCTACTACTTGATAACCAATATTTAGTGTTTAGGTGTTGGCTCCACTTGAACTATCTGTTCGCGTCTTATGTTATTCCGATGTGATACGATCTGAAGAGTCATTTATTGACAAAAGTACCTAGTAGTACCTAGTAGTAAATATAAATAAAAATAAGGCGGCGTGATTCAACTTCTTCGAGTAATATCAGGCCGTGAAGGTATAAAAATGCTTAGTTTACGCATAAGTATGTATATACTTATAGGTATGCGCGAATTTATTATAATAATAATAATAATATCTATGGACGCTTCACGCCACGTCAATCTGATCCCGTGGTAAGTTCTCGAAGAACTTGTGTTACCGGTACCAGACAACGGAAATATATATAATATATATATATATATATATATATATATATATATATATATATATATATATATATATATATATATATATAATACACATATTTAAGATTTTTATTATATTATACATATATTTAATACACACCCATGATCGAGGAACACAGAAAAACTTTTTGTTCCTTCGGCGGGATTTGAACCCGCGACTCCCGGCTTGAGCACCAACACGCTCAACCAATTGAGCCACAGAGGTCGTCAAATTATTACAGTACCCACTATTAACACCTATCTTAGGTTTATTTGGAAAGCAATTTGTTCAGTAAAGTACAGTAGGTAGGTACTAGAAAGTAGGTAAAAAAAGTTGTAATTAAATATTAAGAAAAAATATATATAATACGTATAACCGCCTCCTTTTTTGGAAGTCGGTTAATAATTTTCTAAAATGAGACAACCCTAATGTCATTAGAAAGGATAAGAACTACGCGATAGAAAGAGACGCAACTTCTAGGTAAATATAATCGTAGGTAATCAAGCGTTGTGTTAGCTGAATTGAACCTTATCGCATCGCAGAAAGAGTCCCTATTTCTTCAAACCATTTATCGGAGTGGTTCTTCTGTACCTGTAGGTACTATTATTTATTCTGTGGTACAACATACGAAAATTTGTATTGGAAATGAAAATAAGTAAAATAAGAAAAATGTATTTCATCTAAATGACTCTGTATTCGATGTAAATAAACGATATTTCGAGTTGAGGGGGTGAGGAAAGGAACAATCTAGAAGGTCTGTTGCCTGGCCATTATAAATATGAGGCCGATCGATACGCAAATTGTACTTCGTTCCGACAATTCGACGAGTCAAGATAGAATCCCTGCCTCACAAGTCACAACCTCTCGAAGTAATTTGGTAATTTGCATTTTCCTATCACTATTTCTGTCTTTTAACTGTGTTTTCCTGTCGATTTTTCTGTGTATTTTCCTGTGTCGTTTTCCAGCTTTCCTCTCTACTTTTCCCCTTTCCCCTCACCCTCACGTTCCTGATTTCGATCCCTACCTTGATTGCCCTAAGTAATCTAGGCTTGTCCCCCTCAATATGCTATGGTTTACACAGCAACGCGATAGGAGCGCGATAGCAATATTCCGCGAGTGAAAGAGACAAGTAGAAATTTCCATGATCAGATACACTTACATCAGACCGTCCAGCAACATCCAGGATGATTTGGGAGTTGATGAACGCCTGGCTCTCCTCCACGTTGCCGAAGGTCGTGGTGAGCGCTGTCAGTTTTGGCCTGGAATAGAAATACTAAAGTTATTAGTTACCTATAACCAGCGGTAGATTAGCGTGGACAGTATATAATGTAACTCTTAGTCTTACATACATAAAATTGGTCGATTACGTACGAAGAACAAATCGTCGTAATCGTCGATGATTTTCTATACAAATATTAAAAAGAGGAAGGATTTTTGTTTGTATGTACCTTTGTTTATTTGCATCGAAAAGGCTCCGAAACTACAGGACCGATTTTGATGAAATTTGGCACATACATAGAGTAGACCACGGGGAAGGACATAGTATACATTTTACTGTGGCAAAATGCATGTTTCCCACGAGATTTCTTTTTTCGCGTATGAAGTCGCGGGAAACATCTAGTATTATGATATAAAAAAGGATATTATAATTATAAGGTTCTGATATACTCGTAAATAAGTACAAACATCGGGCTTAACCTTAATATCGAAGAATAATATAATACGCGAATAAAGTCAACAAAACAAAAATATCATAAAAAGTTTAAAAATTATGGAAGAATTGCTGACCAATCTACCTTCAAGCTACTGCGTGACAGGGTAAAAAAGGTCGAGGCAGATTGTTACAACAATTACATATCTATGACTGAACTATCTCTAGAGAAAAATCCTAAAAAGTTTTGGAGTTTTGTCAAACACCGTTCTAAAACTAACATGCTCCCTAATAACCTTACATACAATGGAACTACACTCTCATCAGGTGAGTCTGTTTGTAATGCTTTCTCAAACTATTTTCACTCTTCTTTTCTACATCCTGATAACTCTTCTACTGAACCTATGACTAATAACTCTTTGATTCAGCCTACATCTATCAACCCCCATGACTTAACCACCTTTTTGAGCTCTATTGAAATTACAACAGAACAAGTCAAATTTCACCTTAAAAGTCTAGACCCTAATAAACTAGGAGGGCCAGACTACCTATCCCCTAAATTTCTTATTGCCTGTCACGATACCTTAGCTCTTCCTATTTCAATTCTTTTTAAAAAATCCTTGTCATCGTGTACAGTTCCCATAATTTGGAAAATGGCTTTTGTCACACCAATTCTTAAAAAAGGTGGCATTTCACAAATTACGAACTACAGGCCAATCTCTAAATTATGTGCTATTGCTAAAATATTCGAAAGAATAGTGTATAATCAAGTGTATGCTACTTTTAAATCTTTTTTCAGTGAATCACAGCATGGGTTCCGAAAGGGTCGTTCTACTGTCTCAAATCTTGTCTTATTTAACGACTACCTGACAAAAGAAATGGATAATAACAACCAAATTGATGTTATATATACAGATTATAGTAAGTGCTTCGACCGTATTGAACATAACCGCCTTAAAACCAAATTATATAATATCGGAATCCGTGGCAACCTGTTTAGATGGTTTTGCTCGTACTTGGACAATAGGTCACAGGCTGTTGTTATCAACAACTATATATCGAGTTGGGTGCCCATACCTAGTGGTGTCCCGCAAGGGTCGCTTTTAGGGCCTCTCCTCTTCACGTTTTTTGTCAACGATATTGACTCATGCTTTGTTTATTCTCGCTCTCTCTACTTTGCTGACGACATGAAAATTTTTTTACCCATAACATCACCCGAAGACGCGGATAATCTTAAATCTGACCTAGCTCGTCTTGATAATTACTGTCTTATAAATAACCTAGACTTGAATCCATCAAAATGCACAATTACTACTTTTTCCAGGAAAAGAAATAGAATTCCTACTTCATATCATCTGAAAGGACAGGAAATACCTAGGAGTTCTATTGTGCGGGATTTAGGTGTATACCACGATGAAAAACTTATATTTGATGCACATATTGATAACATCATTGCAAAGGCATCAAAGGCTCTTGGATTTATAATGAGAGTAAGTTCCTCCTTTAAATTAGCCAAAACATTTAAAATATTATACTGTACCTTCGTTAGGAGTCACTTAGAATACTGCTCTCAAATATGGAACCCGTGCTACAAACAATACATTAATAGAATTGAACGAATTCAGAAAAGATTTATCCGTTTCTTATGCTACCGTCTCAAAATACCATACAAATCAGACAGTTACCTTTCACTCTGCAAAAAATTTCACATCCAGCCTCTCATTAACAGACGACAAATCACGATTGCACATTTATTCTCCAAATTATTAATAACGAAATTGACTGTCCTGAGCTCCTCTCTAAACTTAGTTTTAATGTACCTTCCAGGTCCCGAAGATTCCATCCTCCACTGTTAGTTCCAGCCTATAATACAAACTATAGAGGAAATTCCTTCTTGGTGCGAGCAAGTAGCAACTTTAATCTATTATGCAATGAACTAGACTTGGATCCCTTTGATACAAGTGTCGCTAAGGCGAGATCTGAATTTAATAGAAAATTTTTTGGGCTTGATGACTGATGTTAGTAAGCTGTGTAGTAGTATTATTACTAATTAATACATATGTTGGTAATTTTTTTCTTTCTTTAATATTAATTACTTTTCTACTTAGTCTCTGTCTACGCTCTATATTTTGATATTATGTCATGATTTGTGTTAAGTTCTGTATGTTATGTTATGACTTAATAACTTAATAACTATCAGTGGAAACCTTTTATTGGCTTCATGTAAGTTATGCACTTTCTACTGTGTCTTAGTTTTAAGCTGTTGGTTTCCCAAATGAAATAAATAAATAAATAAATAAAAAAGTGATTTCATAGTTTCGGATTCCACTCACCCTCCAAAATACTCATCATTTAAGGACGCCATAAATATGGCCATGGCATCATCAGCTCCGCCATCATGGTCTATCACCAGCCTCAATCTGCCGCCATCACTGCTAGGTCTGCAAATATAATCTGTCAGATTACTTAGGTGGCAGGTGCCCAATATTTCTCTTATCTTCTTCTTTCCAACCTGTTTGCTTTATTGTTTTTTAATCGGCCGGCCCCAGTAGGTTAGTAGATGTAGGTGTTATAAGTGTAGGTATCTTTGAGTATCCATATGGTTGGATACTCAAAGGTAGGTATAGTTATTTATTTAATCCAGAACATAGTTCCGACTGAACAACGTGTGTAGGGACAGCTAGTTGCTAATATTAAATTCTTTGTTGAAAATTAACGTGTATGATAACTTTATTCGAAATGTAAATAATTATCTTGAGGGACTCATCTCGCCCGAAGTAAGTAAGTAGGTAAAAGCATAGAAAATAAAACTACAAAGTCGTGTACAATAGCTCCTACGAGATAAAAATCGAATCATAAAAATTTAAGATGACTGTCACGGTATCATGTTCATAATATTGTATGTAAAACAATGGCGTCCTTTAAAATAGATATTAGATAGTAAAACATATACTGATAATACTATCAGTTATTATTGTCAATAACAGATAAAGATATCTGCTATGAGATCCTGTATGCCAGCATTGCCAGCTAGAACAGCTCTGCGCGATAAGCGAGAGAAGTCGTGAGGGCTTATTTCGTTCAAATTAAAAAAATATATAAATACTAGCAATAATGCAAAATTAAGCTTTAAACTTTCATTCCATTTTAAAAATCCTTCCTTATTGGATGCCTATGTCATATGAGAATTACGTGTGCAAAATTTCAAATTTCTAGCCATAAGTGTTTGGCCTGTGTGTTGATACATAAGTTAAGTAGTAGTTTAGCTTTGCTTTTTATGTACATAGATTTCCATATAGGACATTAAATAGCATTCACGGAATCCATACGTACATACCGGCGGCGCCGGGCGGCGCGGTAAGAATCTTGCACGGGGCCATCTTTTAGCAAAAGAAAATTGTTCTACCTTCGTCCTACGCAATGTCATTATAAGGACAAATAAGAGTTGAAAATCTAGGGGTTGAATACGAAATAAAACGTCGAGGTGTAAAAAACAGACCCTTTTTGTAAAGATGTCATAGCAAAACATATTTGAATATTCTGAACGTCCAGGTTTTGAGTTTTGCGAGGAAAAAAGTGAACTAAAAAGGGCTCGATGTAAAGGTTGTAATCCGTAATAAGTAAATAATATTTTTTTTTTATTTGTAGTTAAAATTTTATCCGAATTTAAAAGGGGAATTTTTTAGAAAATAAATTTTATTTTATTCTTTTTCGTGCATTTTTACTTTGTAAGTCGGTTTTTATTTTAAATATTATGTAGATTAAATCTGTTGGAATTAAAACGGAATTGAACTTATAAGTAGCCATAAAAAGATCGTAAAGCGCGGCTTTTAAAAAATCTGTTGATCATCAAAAAATAAATCTTGTCTCTACCTATATACCTACTCCTTTACACGTATACGTATATACTCCTTTCCTCATAATTATTGTCACTTGAGTTTGAAAAAATAATAATTACGAAAATACCTCCCTCACAAAAATCTAAAGATTCGTCCTAAAAAAACATTTCACCTGAAAGCAGATTTTACTTACATAAAACTGCTACGGACAACTAAACAAAAATTTAATAAAAATACTAATAAAAACATTGTAAGTAACAACCACTGTCTAGAGACAAAAATTCAAGACTGAAATCTTGATTAGAATATCAAGGATTATTTAAAGACACTTTTCGACAGGTTAATCTCGTATTCTGTTTATTTATATTAGGTTCTTAAAAGTGATAAACTAGTATTTTGTTTTATTTTAATCGCCTTGGAACGTGTGTGAGAAAAAAGGCAAGGAAGTTTTTTTAAATATTGTTTTGACGGTTCCGTAGTTAAATGTATTTAATAAGATATAACCTTAGTGGATATAACTTATAGCAGTTTTTTTACTTAAATTTCGAATTTATTTATAAATAAAAGAGATATTTTTTCTAGTTTACATATTTGCAGACAGCATTACGTCTAAAGGTATCAACAACAATGCAATTCGATTTCATTGGTGACCTAAATTGCCACCAGATACATGGCAGGGCTACGTTGCGTAGATTGGATCCTTGAATATTTTTATTATTTTTTGAATATTGCAATAGATCTGCAAACCCCTAAATTCTAATCAAATGACAGTCGTTATCAAGCAGTAACAAATATAATACCTACTTACCTATGTACTAAAGCGCTTGTAAAAAAATAAAACTAGAATTAAATTACTAGTTCTAATAGTGTTATCTTACTCACACATATTATGGATTAACGTTGATGACTGTATCTAGGTATAAGCAAAATTTTCGAATAATCTGTAAAGCTATTCCTATTTGTAATAGTTGTAATCCGTTTTTGGTGTTTTTTTTTTAATGTATAATATATAGCTTTTGCCCGCGGCTCCGCCCGCGAGAAATGGGGTTTTTGGCCACTTACGACTGTACTCTAAGTTAAATCTGTATCTTCCTTATCTTACGTTCTCTCTTTAATTACTAATTGTTTGTCCGAAGCACCATCATACCATAATTCATTTCAATGGTTTAAACACTTAAGCCATGAAAGACATTAAAAAAATATACACAATAGTACATTATCCCTCGGGAACAATATTATATATCTTTTTGGGATAAAAAGTAAAAATACACAAAAAAGTATGAAATAAAACTTAATCTCTAAATAATTCCCCTTTCAAATTCGGCTAAAATTTTTACTATTTCTCTACTCAATCTTATTAATTTTGAAATCGATACCAGCCCAAACAATATTCTACAATATTTTATAGAACTTACGTTCATATTTGCTGGTACCGACTTCAAAATTAATAAGATTGAGTAGAGAAATAGTAAAAATTTTTGCCGAATTTGAAAGGGGAATTATTTAGAGATTAAGTTTTATTTCATACTTTTTTGTGTATTTTTACTTTGGAAGTCGGTTTAATTTTTTGTTTAAAAATAATAATTTCACCCTTTTTAGAGATATATTTTCTTAAGTTATTATTAATACGTCTGAAGAACGTCTAAACTAAACGATCGAATGTATAATTGAATACGCGCCAAGCTTCCATAAAATATTGCTATTAAGATGATGATGATGATTACTGTAAGTTATAAAGTGGCATATGCTTGCAGTTCATTAAACAATACCGAAATTTCCAAACGCATATCTTTAAAGACTGAGGAGTTCTGTACAGTGCTTTTGGATCCAGGGTATACCTTGGTACAATATCTTATTTTTTGGTAGCATATGCTTGTGTTACTTCATTAAAAGTCAAAATCACTATATGTGTGGATATAAATTTCGAGGAGTTCCCTCGATTCCTCATGGATCGCATCATCAGGTTCCCACTTTAGCGACTAAAGGACCAATTTCGAACTAAACCCTTTTCAACAACAAAAGAATTTTGCAAATAGGTCTATAAACGGCAGAGTGATGTTCAAAGATATCCGTGTTAGTGTAAAATACTATGAGAAATACCTTTTATATCATCATAATATCAGATTATTTTATATCATCATAATATCATCAGATGTATGGTGTGATAGGGGTGATGATGATGATGATTACTCTAAAAGACAGGGTGGCATATGCTTGCAGTTCTTTAAACAACGCCGAAATTCCCAAACATGTATCTATAAGGAGCCAGGAGTTCTGTTCTGTACTTTTGGATCCAGGGTATACCTTGGAGCAAAATCTTACTTTTTGGTAGCATATACTTGAACTACTTTAGAAAAAGTCAAAATCACCATATGTGTCCATATAAATTTCGAGGAGTTCCCTCGATTCCTCATGGATCCCATCATCAGGTCACCACTTTGATATCAAAAGGACCAATTTGGGATTACACCCTATACATCACAGAAAAAACTATGAAAATCGGTCCACAGGCGGCGGAGTAATCGTTGAACATACAAAAAAAAAATAACCGCCTCCTTTTTTGGGAAGTCGGTTAAAAAGTACACTGCGCGTTTGTCCAAAGCATAAACCACTGCCATATCAAATTTCATTCAAATCAATTCAACCGTTTAGCAGTAAAAGACAATCAAAGTACACATAATAATAATACATTATCCCACGGGAACACCGCAAATTTTTGGGACAAAAAGTATCCTATGTCCTTTCCCAGGACTCAAAGTATCTCTGTACCAAATTTCATCAAAATCGGTTCAGCGGTTAAAGCGTGAAGAGGTAACAGACAGACAGACAGACAGACAGACAGACAGACACACTTTCGCATTTATAATATTATTAAAATTAAAATATTAAAATTAAAAATTAAAATTAAAATTAAAATTAAAAATTAAAATTAAAAAATAAAAATTAAAAATTAAAATTAAAATTAAAAATTAAAAATATTAAAAATTAAAATTAAAATTAAAATTAAAATTAAAATTAAAATTAAAATTAAAATTAAAAAATTAAAAAATTAAAATTAAAATATTAAAATATTAAAATTAAAATTAAAATTAAAATTAAAATTAAAATTAAAATTAAAATTAAAATTAAAATTAAAATTAAAATTAAAATTAAAATTAAAATTAAAATTAAAATTAAAATTAAAATTAAAATTAAAATTAAAATTAAAATTAAAATTAAAATTAAAATTAAAATTAAAATTAAAATTAAAATTAAAATAAAATTAAAATATTAAAATTAAAAATTAAAATATTAAAAATTAAAATTAAAATTAAAATATTAAAATTAAAATTAAAATTAAAATTAAAATTAAAATTAAAATTAAAATTAAAATTAAAATATTAAAAATTAAAATTAAAATTAAAATATTATTAAAATTAAAATTAAAATTAAAATAAAAAAAGTATGGAAGTATGGATTATTATATGATTAGTTTGTACTTTTTTGTATTTAGTAAAAGCTGTATAGTTACTTAATACTTTAGAGAATAGTTGTAATTAGTTTTTGGTGTTTTTATGTATATTATTATATTTTGATTGATTTGTGCTGTTTTGTATTTAGTAAAAGCTGTATCGGATGATAAGATAATAAGATGGTATAAGTTTTAAATTTTTTATCTTTGCTCTCGATGTTATCTTCTTCTTATTTTTATTTTTTTTTCCTCCTTCCGAAGGCAAGTCAAAATCGAGCCTGATGTCACTGCGACCCAAGTGGATCTATTGTGAGTTTGTGACTCCTTCACGTCATTAACGATATGGTTGGGGTTGGTACCACGAATTTCCTCTGTGGTGGAGTATTGTTGAAATGCCAGACAGTCGAGGAGAAGGTGAAGGGATCTTCTTATAAGGTAAGGTAAGGTTCTTATAAAATGGATTGTAATTTCAATGTCTTGCTAAATAGGCATGTTGCCGAAAAATTTTTTTTTCGTCTATTCGATGTTAGACAACATATTAATAAACAATCCAGAACCCATTTTTGTATATCTGAAAAAATAACGTAGATACAAACCATTGAAATTTACAATATGAAAGAGAGCGATATATCAGCCTGTGACGTCACAACCTGCTACTGCCCAACACCTACTAATCTGCCATACATTTGTCAATACAAAATGTATGGCGGTAGCAGGTTGTGACGTCACGAATCGTTTTGCGAGAAAGAGATGGACAATATTTTTTATTTGCTTATATTTTTAATCCCGTCACTCTAAATACCTATTTATTTCAGATTTATGTATCTTTATTCAACAATTTTACTATTTAATTTGTAAAACTGTGATATTCCACACTAGGCAACATCCCTATTGCTAGGAAAAAAAATCCCATACTAAACCAATTTGTCACTTCACTCACAAATATATTTTATACCTTATATTACTTTTAAGGCACTTATATTTATAAGTGCGTCCAGTTTACTTATTTGGTTTATTTTTAAATATAATGATATTATGTAGATGTAGAAATGTAAATGTAGGTGAAGTCGTAGATGAAGGTATAGGTTGTAGTTGTAGGTGTAGATGTTGGTGTACTTTGTACGTCTACTACAACTACACCTACGTGTAGTTATTTATTTCTTCCAGTTCTTAACACAGTTAAGTTAAGTTAAGTTAAGTAACACAGAACAACTCGTGTCAGGACAACTAATGTTAAAAAAAAAATAATAATGCAAAAATCTTCCAAAAAGACAATCTTAATAAATATATTCGTCTAGATAGATAAATTCCAAAACTAGATAATTTGACATTTAAGCATCCACAGACCACAAGGTCTCACACGAGGTCAATTTGTTGTGTCTTTGTGTACATTGCCCTATCTACTCTAATTCCATCCACAAAAGTTTGCTGGAAGAGATCTCTTAAAGAGATAAGTAGGTACGCCAATGTATTGTAATAACTTTCTAATGTGTCTATGTTAATATTTACATGAAGTATAAATAAATAAATAAATAGACCTGAAGTTAATATAATATACTTACAGTAAGCACATATTAACCTATGAAAAACATAAATGTGAAAAGAGAGCCAAGTTCAATAACATGATATATGCCTTGGTTGTTGACTTCAACGACAAAACTTAGGATAATATATTGTAGCCTAAGGTCTGACTTTGCTTATTTTTATATACGAATTATACTATAGCCTTCACAAGTTATAAACCTGTTATTTGTCGATTCTTATGTTATTATTCCAAAAATTTGGCTTGCTGGTAGAAACTAGCCATCGAACATAATAATTCATATAATTATGAGAACTAGCCAAGTCATACCTTAGGCTACAATATTATATTATCCTAAGTTATAAGAAGAAGTGATATATTTTCATGTTGTTACTAGCTTTTTCCCGCGACTTTGTCCACGTGGAACATTTACTTTGGGATATCGCTAAAATTTGGTTAAAATTGGTTGAATCAATTTGGTTTGCCTTTGGTATATTTAGATTTAGTAGTATTAAAGCACAACAATCAGCTATAGTCGAAGAGCCAAGGATCGTCCTGATCAGTCACTTACTACAAACAACGAAGCCAACAAAGAAAAAGGGCAGAAAAATGTATATTTTCTTGTGTATTAAATAAAGTTCATATATGAATCAATATTTTTAAAATGCAGAAACGAATCGCATCGCGTCGCATTTCAGTGTGAGCTGTCCCTAAAGCGTAAAAACTTAAACTAGACTGCAGCGTTTGCACTACCAGAGTCTGGTGTCCTAGAGACTCCTACTATCAGAATAGCTGTGTAATAAACGTGCATGTCTCCCGGTAATGCTGTTCTTTTTCGGGGTGGTCTCGCAAAAAACTTTTACATGTTACTTATTCATATTCGTTTCGTTAATCCGTTTCTTAGGTATCCGACCCCGAACAATTCGGGAAAAAGGCTAAGCAGATGATACCTAATGATTTTTATTATTTTCTACTAGTAGTACTTTATTCACAATCATCCAATACATTCTAGAGAAAAATTTTGAAGAATATATCTGTCACCGTAAAATTGTAAAAACAGATTGTAATAAAACTAGTGAAACTGTAAAACGTTGATAGACTTCCGACGCGAATATGCTGCCTATAATTTCACACATTACTTTTCTATTATAAATATATAGTTTTTAATCTTTCGACATATTTTTACAATGTCGTTAGTTATTTTACAATCTAACAATTTTACGGTGACATATCCAAATGTTTACATTACAGTTAGAATCATGTTCACAGTTCCGGTCAGTACAGCTTCCTCTGAGAGAAGCTTCTCAAAGTTGAAATTGATTACTTGACATATTTGAGCAATTGCATGATGAGCCAAGACAGACTAACCGCGTTATCAGTTCAATCAAAGCTGAAATAGCAGCCAGTCTTAGCAACGTCACAATCACGAAGTAAGATACCAGGAGTCCGAACGGTATAGGCTTTTCCATAGTATTTATGTACACAATAATAGACCCAGATCTTAGTTCTCTTTTCTGACACTGGCTGTGCAAGAATTTGTCACGTACCGAGTGTTGCCAATACTATTACTTAATTATTACAATTATTTTTAAATTACCGTTAGGCAATTACCGTATTCTACGGTATCTGTACTTCGTGAACAGTTTCTAAGAATTTCCTAAGACTTTTATTTAATTAGATTTAAATACACGTTTCTCATAATATTTTTTTCCAGAGCTGTCAATAGCAACATAACTTCCCGCGTAATTTCAAACGAGTGCTTCTTTTACTGGAACGCGCTCTACCGGCAAAAAATCTGTCCCCTAAATTGAGACCATTATTTTAACATTACGTTCGGACTCCTGGTATCTATTCTTCGTGGTCACAATGCTGAAAGAATAAAGCTAAAAGCCGAAAATTTAGATAAATATCTACGTGTAATTATTTTTTGTCATGATTTGATTATCGACAAATAAAAACTCGTTTACTCATACATTATTTTATAATTTGGCTCACTTAATTTAAAGGTTTTTTTTGACTGCGAAGTGAAAGAGGCCTCGCGAAGTATAAGGGGTCTCGCGAACTTCATGTCGCCGACGTCCACATGTGGTCTAGCGCCACCGCTGCATCTTAGTCACTCCTGAATTATTTAAAAAAAAAACACCAAGAAAATCTTACCCAGTCAGTAAAAAAAATAGTGTTATCACGATTGCAACTATTAAGATAGGCACAGCTGCTATGAGGAGTCTGCATCCTTGGTGCATTTTAAAATTAACGTCTTTAAAATTAAAACACACTATTTTTCAAACATATCGTTTTTAGTGTCATCAAAAATTTTTCATGTCCCAAAAAAATATATTCTAAATATTTCACAATTAATTAAAAAAAACTTATTTGACAACTAAATAAAGGAGC
This sequence comes from Glaucopsyche alexis, assembly GCA_905404095.1. Lineage (NCBI taxonomy): Eukaryota > Metazoa > Arthropoda > Insecta > Lepidoptera > Lycaenidae > Glaucopsyche > Glaucopsyche alexis. Next base: position 21,278,031 of record FR990050.1, read on the forward strand.
ATAGTTATTATTACAAAACGATTTGTTTCACTTCTAAACAAATACTAAACACAATTATCGATAAACAACTATATTGTTGACTGTTATCAACTTATCACTAAGACGTGCTTGATTATTCTAAACTCTGAAGATGACGTCATAATAATATAACGTATTTCTTATATAAATGCCTGCTCACAAAAAATAGCAATTTAAAGTTTGTAGTTTAAACCATACTAGTTTAAACTATATAGGATAAGTGACTGTAATAGTTCATCGGAGACCGAGCTTTGCGCGGAGTTTTAGTAGAACGATGAAATAGTTAAAAATAAATTACAAATTATAAAAGAATATGAAATAAAAAAATCATAAAAATATTCATCTGATCAACCCAAGACCCCAATTTGTAAACAATGCAAAAATTTCAATACTAATCGAGTATTAGTAGAAATCAAAATCACTCATACTCGATCTTTCTCCTAGAAAAATCTCTACACACTAAATTTCATGGAAATACTTGCAGTCAATTCCGATTATCTTTTTCTATACACTATTTATAACTCAAGAACGGCTAAGCCGATTTGTCTGAAAATTGGTGGGGACATCGTAAAACCAGGAGATGGACATAGGATACTTTTATCCCGTTCCCTTGGAACTCAAAACTCGAGAACGGTTGGACCGAATTGGTCTATAAACAATTGCGGACGTTCAAGGAAGGTTTAAACGGTGAGAAATATTGCAAAAGGAGTAGGTGTAGTTATTTAATTATTTAATATTTCATATTAAATATTTTTTTATTTTTATTCCAGTTCATATTTAATTAAGACAGAACAACGTGTGTCGGGACAGCTATTATATTATATAGGTGCAAGAATTGCTCGTTTAAAATTATAAGATTTCATTCAATAATAATTTACTACAAAACAAAAGCGTAAAGGAGACATCTTGTAAAACCTTTAAAAACTTTGTAGGTTCTTATCGAAGTTTTTAGCGAAGTTTAAGGCATACACAGTACACGTAAACATTTTAATATTGTTTCTTCATCTCACCATAGATGGCACTGCACAATATTTCTTTTAATATATAATTATCTCTCATTTCTACTATCATATCATGTAGGTTTTTCTTTGCGTAATATATTTTTATTGTCACTTAATTATTATCTTAACGATCTTGTATAGGTAGGTATCTTTTATAATCGTAATCTCGATAACGGCTACAAGTACTACCACAAAAAGAGATATTCTAGAAATGTATGAGGCATGGGCCAGCACTATGTACACTATATGTAAATATAGCTTCATAATATAGTAATTGTTTCCTATTCTTTATTTTATTTAATTTCACTTCGTTTCAATGTAGTACATTTAAAATAACTTCGGCAAAGAGAGCAACACAACTTAAAATAAAACATGGTGGATCAGATCAGAATTATCCAAAGAATGCCATTTTGACAATGACATGACTTTTGACAAAGAAAACCGTATGACATTCAAGAAGAGTAAAGATGTCTCTTCCTAAAACTGTCAACTACGTCAAAAGTCAAGTCAAAACAACTATCATGGTACACCATCATCTTTTTACTGAACATCTGCATCATCACTCTGACGTTGGCAACTCCCATTACAGGGTTAAGCTATGCCAAAAGAAGAAGAAGAACTATCATGGTCGCCCTTAAAATAGTGTTCTCGTAAAAAAAACTCTTCAAATAATCATTTTTGTACGCATGTAGGTACTCTTTTTCAATTTTTTTTTTGTATTTTTATGAAACTCCCACATTTTTTTCCTATTTGCCTATGTAGCTGTACATAGAGCTGGCCCAAAATCAAACTCTTTAGGTACGCAGGAAGTTTTGGGGGAGAAAAATCAATCTAGTTAGAGGCCTTATCCCTGAGAAACTGAGCATTTTTAAGCTGCACAAGTTTTTTTCTTTCTTCGTGCTACAATATCATGCAATCAATAATTTCGACTCCAGTATATCAGTCCAATTAGCAGATAGGTATTATGTTTAGATTTTGCTTTGTTCGAAATTGAAATGTGTTGGGTTCGAATCCCGATCAGGTAATTTTTTGTGATTCTTTTTTATTTATTTTAATTATTAGAACTCCAAGCAAAGCCAAAGGTACAAATATATTATTGATAACTAGCTTTTGCCCGCGACTTTGTCCGCGTGAAGTTCGGTTTCCATACAAAATTTTAACACCTTCTTCACCCCCTCAGGGGGCGAATTTTCAAAAACCCTTTCTTAGCGAATGCTTACGTCATTACAACTATCTGTATGCCAAATTTCAGCAAAATCTGTTCAGTAGTTTCGGTTGTGCGTTGATAGATGAGTCAGTCAGGTTTGCCTTTTATACAGGATGTCCCAGAAGTCGACGTCGTCCCTTCGAAGACTGATAGACCAGCTCATGACTCACCAGAATATCGTAATATGACCTTAGTAAAAAATCTTTAGTTTTCGAGATATTGGCAATTTTAATAATTTCTTAAAAATTACACCTCATGTCAGTTTTTAGACTGCCGCAACTACAAATTCCCGTATTGTGGGATACAAATTTGTATTGCGGAATCCTGACCAGTTCTGCTATTGACCACGGTTATAAACAAAGCTAATAGAGTTTGAATTTTGTAGAAAAAAAAGAAAACTTTTCCCTAATCGTGATTTCAAAAACTTTTTCTCCTAACTTTCACTATCCATACTGAACAAAAAATACACCACACTAACCTGGATTGTTACTTTAAAAAGTTGCTCATTTTATGTAGTTTTCAAAATAGTAAAATAATTGCTATTAAGCTATGTCAAAAATTTTTTTTGCTATTTTAAGTGCACAGAGAACACATTTTGAATGTTTTTCTTTAGTTAGAATTTCGAACAAAACACTCGTTACATTGAAATTACCCAGATGTTTACTTAAAAATTGTACGTTGAAGTATAAGATGCTTACTAAACTTAGAAAATAAACAGAATACAAGGTTTTTTTTTTAACTGTAAGGAGAAATGCAAAGAAGGATAACACATTAATAATATCATTATTATATGAAAAAACTCATTAGAGTTAGACTCATTAGAGTGAGAGAATAGGTGACGACACGCACGTCTTTTGTTTGTTCTATACATGAGTTTGTTTATTAGTTACAAGTACGTTACGCTATTGATGTGCATCGTTTTGTTGTTTTCTTACTTTTAACGGATTTTGCATAGTAATCTGGACTTGAGTACCTTAACCTTTCGCGATAAAGATTAGCTGCAGCAGCACCGTTGCCCCTGTATTCCCCGTAAATGTAATGCATGTTAGCATACTGATGTATAGTATACGCCATAATGACTGGTAGTAAGACGCGTATCACAGAAACGTAAAAGTCCAGAAGAGAGTCTTTACTGTCTCCAAGCACACTTAAGTCCGAGTCACTAGGCAAAAGAAGTCCAAATTACAATGCAAAATCCGTTAAAAGTAAGAAAACAACAAAACGATGCACATCGATAGCGTAACGTACTAGTAACTAATAAACAAACTAACGTATAGAACAAACAAAAGACGTGCGTGGCGTCACCTATTCTCTCACTCTAATGAGTCTAACTCTAATGAGTTTTTTTTTCATTTAATAATGATATTATTAATGTGTTCTCATTCTTTGCATTTCTCCTTACAGTTTAAAAAAAATCCTTGTTTTCTGTTTATTTTCTAAGTTAAGTAAGCATCTTACACTTCAACGTACAATTTTTAAGTAAACATCTGGGTGATTTCAATGTAACGAGTGTTTTTGTTCGAAACTCTAACTAAAGAAAAACATTCAAAATGTGTTCTCTCTGCACTTAAAATAGCAAAAAAAAATTTTGACATAGCTTAATAGCAACTATTTTACTATTTTGAAAACTACATAAAATGAGCAACTTTTTAAAGTAACAACCCAGGTTAGTGTGGTGTATTTTTTGTTCAGTATGGATAGTGAAAGTTAAGTGAAAAAGTTTTTGAAATCACGATTAGGGAAAAGTTTTCTTTTTTTCTACAAAATTCAAACTCTATTAGCTTTGTTTATAACCGTGGTCAATAGCAGAACTCCGCAAGTCAGGATTCCGCAATACAAATTTGTATCCCACAATACGGGAAATTGTAGTTGCGGCAGTCTAAAAACTGACATGAGGTGTAATTTTTAAGAAATTATTAAAATTGCCAATATCTCGAAAACTAAAGATTTTTTACTAAGGTCATATTACGATATTCTGGTGAGTCATGAGCTGGTTTATCAGCCTTCGAAGGGACGACGTCGACTTCTGGGACATACTGTATATTAAAAGAAGATAAACAAGAGGTACAAATTAAAAGCATTCGCATCAGTTCACACCGAGATGCAACGTGTTACGTAACGCGATGAAAATTCACGTTTCATTGCATTACATTTTGGACAATGTGTTGCGAGAGAGAAAAAGAAAAGCGACAATCATTGTAAGAATAATAGAAATAAGAACAAGTTAGTAATATCGGTGATCAGACTAAGTAAAGTAAATCTTTGAAGATCAACGTATACGACTTTACAATAGAGTTCTAGAAAACTTCCAAAATCTTTCCATTAATAAATTTAAAAAGTTGTTAAAGAACGTTTGTGTGTTATAGTATAATATAATATCAATGATTTTATTAACAATTATTGCACACTTTGGGAATAAGATGGCCACCTGTAGGGCCGCTTCTATGTATATAAGTATCTTGACTTTTGTTATATATATTAAGTTACTACATTGTAAAAATATTTTTTTTAAAGTACAATTTTTCCATCTTTTTGCTAATAGGTGGCCCCGTGCTTTCTTACGCCGGTTCTTGTCGCCGGGCTAGTTTCCGAACCGGTGGTAGGCATCATGTAGGACAATTCTATAAGTGTTATATTATAACCTATATAGAAATAAAAATGTTAAGTTTGAGTTTGAATTGCAATAATTTTCATTCTGCATAGATACAACCGAGGTTCGAAGCGAGGCGTCGCTGTTGCAATGAAACGTGTATCTTTTCGAGTAGAGAATAAAGTTCAATTTTTGAAACGCTATTTTTACTATAAGTGTTATAATATAATCTAGGAAATAAAAATGTTGAGTTTAAGTTTGAATTGCAATAATTTTCATTCGGCATAGAGACAACCGAGGTTCATAGCGAGGCGCCGCTGCACTGTTGCAATGAAACATATTGTATCTTTTCGAGTAGAGAATAAAGATCAATTTTTGAAACGCTAACTTTAAAACCCGAGGCCGCCTCGCGTCTTGGTACTGACACTTCGTTTTATTTTTTGTCTCACATTTATTTTTTTAGGGATCATTTATGACAATTATTTTACACGTCACGTAACAAATTTTTATTTCTGTTCTAATTCAGCAACGGCTTGTAGTCATCCTGTAAAATAAAATAAAAAAATTTAAAACTTAAATCTCATAGCATATTATTAACCAACTACTAGATATTATAAATGTGAAAGTTTGTAAGAATGGATGGATGCTTGTGATTATTTTACGCAAAAACGACTGAACGGATTTCGTTGAAATTTGTCATGGTAGGTAGTAAGTTTAGGCTATGGATTAAAAAATATTTTTTTATGCCGAAAACGTAGTGTTACTTTGGGATATTGTATTAACGGAGCCGCGGGTAACAGCTAGTTTTTATATAATATCTGTATAGATAAAGATTATTATAGGGGTTTTTAACTATAAAATGTATTTTTACAAAAAGCGTAATTTTTCAAAAACGTATTATGTATATACCTACTAATAATTTGTCTCGCTTGTCTATGATTATTATAGATTAGATTTTTCTATTGACTTTATTTCAGGGCTCAGATCAAATAAAAAGTATAGATGGACTTCTATGAACAACATAGTGAAGCCGGTTTTTTATGCATTGTGTGCGTGAGCCGGTGTTGCCATACTAAATTTTCATTACCATATGTTGGCTAAACTTTCGAATAACATCCCACATTTGTACTATTAATTGGTTTATGGTAATTTTACCGTTTAAAGTTCTTTTACTGTCGCAGTAATTTCGCAAATTTTCAAAATTATAAGATCCGTAGTTTTCGAGATAACAATATAATAAATTTTCAAAAATTGTATAGGAATTCGGCCATGTTAACGTTTCTGTGATATTTATGTTTCGTTTTCCATAGCTTTATGTCAAACAACTTTACGTAAAAGTTGTAACACGGCCTCACAAAAACCTGGCGCGAAATAACGTTGTCACAACTCTCCCCAACTATGGAATTCTAAAAATGGGTTAGATTAGAATATTTTTATTGCGTTCAAAACGTCTTTAATAATGAAAAAAAAAAACAGAAAGTGATAATTATGTTTATTATTTATTTATAGATAAATTTAGATAAAGGATAGGTAAATATGAAAAGTTTCGATTTAAGTGTACCAATACATAATATTATGGTAAGTAATAGGGTAGTTAATATACGGTCACCAGTCACAAGTCAGTGTACCACTTGCCTATTTTTTGGTAGCATAATATGCTTGTGTTATTTCAGAAAAAAATCTAAATCATTATATTATGTGTCCATATAAATTTCAAGGAGTTCCCTCGATTCCTCATGGATCCCCCATCATCAGGTTTCCACTTTAGTGACTAAAAGACCAATTTCGAATTTATACCCTTTACAGCAATAAAATAATTTTGTTAATAGGTCCATAAACGACAGAGTAATATCCAAAGATCACCGTGTTGGTGTAAAATACTATAAGAAGTACCTTTTATATCATCAAAATGATGTATGGTGTGATTGTGGTGGTGATGATGATAATTACTTTAATTGACAAGGTGGCATATGCTTGCAGTTCTTTAAATAACGCCGAAATCCCCAAACATGTATCTATAAGGAGTCTGGAGTTCTGTTCTGCACTTTTGGATCCAGAGTATAACTTGGAGCAAAATCTTACTTTTTGGTAGCATATGCTTGGACTACTTCAGAAAAAGTCAAAATCACCATAAATTTCCATAAAAATTTCGAGGAGTTCCCTTGATTCCTCATGGATCCCATCATCAGGTCACCACTTTTTTGAAAACCGGACCAACTTGGGATTATACCCTTTATATAAAAAAAAGAATTTTGAAAATCGGTCCACAGACGGCGGAATTATCGTTCCCGTTATTTTCCGTATACCGAATATAGGGGCATTTACCTTAAATTACTTCAAACTTCAAAAATTCCTAATTAAAAAATAAAAACACAGTCTGACTCTCTACTTCATAATTTTGTTAAGAATTTGCCTACAAATTACTTACCTTATTTTAGGCTATTGAGAATATGAAATCCTGGCAACACTCTCTCGATCCGCCATTATGAAATTGTCATTATTTGTTTCGAGTAACCTCTAAATTGTGATAAATTATCTTAAACAAACTACAGTTTTGTGTGTACTTACTTATGAAATGTTATTCCCTGACACTTTTTGTTCGCCTTCGTACAGTTTTTACACCACTTAATAGCGCAGGACGGCATTTTTGTGGCAAAATCACTGCACGACGACTCGTTCGATACTGACGAAAAGTAGCGTACTTTTTTTGGATGAGTGTGCGTGACCGCGTGTGTTTACACAAAGTAGCGTAGTTTTTGAGGCTTCAGTTGAAACAAGCGCCATGCGCAATCTAGTTTTTTATTTCATCTGAGTTTCAGGGTATAATTAGAATTAATATATTGTTTATAATAATTACAAGATGTGTAATATTTTTCTCTAAGCAATATGTGGGGAGAGGGAGAACGTACAAGCGGTGGTAAAGAAGGCGGCAGTATTGTGCCGTGTAATTCAGAATTTTATGTTACGTGGGTAACACTGAAAATGTTTAGAACTGGCCAGTTAGAAACGTAGCTAATGAAAACTTTTTTGAATTTCAATTTTAGAACTCTTTGGTAACCTAATGTAGTATATTGCATTCATTTGTCATTTGTTTTTGTGAATTTGCGGCAAATCTAAAACTCTTGTTACACGCAAAAATGAACCTAACTCGAGAAAATTTTCGGTCAATGATTTATTATGATTTTCGTTGTGGGCTTACTCAACAACAAAGCTATGATAGGCTGCAAATAGCATTTCTTAATGAAGCCCCATCTCGTGCCACTATTTACAATTGGTTTAACGAGTTTAAGCGTGGACGTAGCAATCTCAATGATGATCCGCGTGAGGAACGTCCTTTAACAGCGACTACTGAAGATAACATCAGTGCTGTGCGACGCATGATAGAGGAAGATAAGAGAGTGACCTATCAGCAGATACGAGCAAGCCTAGGCATTGGTATGAGTCAAGTTCAAATAACCTAACCACGAGCATGTCAGGAGTCAGGACATGTCCAAGGACATCCGTGTTCCGTAACTACAAACGCGTAATATGTTTTTTTTTAATTACTCCAAAAGTTACTGTCCGATTTGGTTCACAATAATTTTCCTAAAGAGTTTTTAGCATGATCTATCAGCGTGGAAATTTGCAAGTTTCTATCTCCTATAGTTTAAAAATAATGAAGTCGAAAGGAGATGTAAAATAACATGGAACAAATTCTGGTCTTTAAAAGAAATTCTTAAAGGGGATTATACACTTGACTTAAAAAAGACGGTTATCGACACCTGCCTCTTACCAACTCTATTATACGGTTGTCAGACATGGGTTTACACGAGCAAAGTGAAAGAAAAAATAAGGACAACACAAAGATCTTTAGAGAGGAGTATATTAAAAATTAAAAAAAATACATAAAATAAGATCGGAAACTATCAGAGAACGGACAAAAATAACTGACGCTTTAATACAGGCACTAAAATTAAAATGGCAATGGGCTGGACACATCTCAAGGTATAAAGATAATAGATGGACTATAAAAACTACACTCTGGAAAGGGCCACTAGGAAAAAGAAACGTTGGTAGACCGGCTAAAAGGTGGGCTGATGACATCAGCAAAATAGTAGGGAAAGATTGGATGACACTCGCCAAAGATAAAGAAATGTGGAAGGAGAAAGAGGAGGCCTTCACCCAAATGGGATCCACGTCACAAAATGAAAAACTAACAGGTACTAACACTTTTGATTAATTACAAAAATACTACTAACACTAATAACAAACATCTGAAATGTAAAATGATGTGGAAAATAAAAGGCTTTATTATTATTATTATTATAGTTTAAAAATGCTAGGGGGGGAACCTACTTACAAACAACTTTGGAAGCCGATTACTCGAAAATTGTCAACTTTACAAAAAAGTAACGTATGAAACCTTGCCTTTATTTTAAAAGACCTATTCTACGATACCCCACCCGATGTGATAGAGTGAAAAAATATTTTTCATCCACACTTCACATGTATGGAGAGCCACCCCTAAAATATAAAATTATTATTTTTTTATGATCCCAAAATTGTGATCTATACCCAATATATAACTGTACCAAATTTCATCAATTTATATTCATAATGACAGGAGCTAGAGGCGCGGACAAACAGACAGACAGACGGACAGAGCGAAACTATAAGGGTTCCTTAAGTATTATGGAACCCTAAAAATATTACACGAACATTTAGGCGTCAGAAATATTTGTACCAGATGTATTCCCCATACTTTAACTTGACATCGACACAGGTGATGAAATAACTGATTGAATGTACTGTTGGTTCTTGGTGGAAATTCATGTTCATAATAATATAACACAACTTTCTATACACACTTTTCCACTTTATTTAGATTTTTACAATAATTAAATATAAACACGACCGGTTTCGATTAACTCAGACACCTGATGATGAGTTAATTGAAACCGGTCGTGTTTATATTTAATTATTGTAAAAATCTAAATAAAGTGGAAAAGTGGCATTAAGTCCGCCATTGTACAACGTGCAAAAAGTATAAATAAATAAATAAATAAAAAGTGTGTATAGAAAGTTGTGTTATATTATTATGAACAGGTGATGAAAGCTGGATATATTGCTACGAATCCGAAACCAAAAGACAATCAGCTCAGTGGGTGTTTCCTTTCGAGGATCGGCCAACTAAGGTAAAGAAAGGAAGAAGTCAAGGAAAAAAGATGATTGCCTCATTCTTCATTTCGCGACAGTTGTGCTAGAAGATGAAAGGAAAGTTACTGCAGACTGGTATGTCAATCGCTGTTTGCCTGTTGTCTTAGAAAAAATTCGACAGCAGTGCCCTCGAAGCAGGATCCTACCATCCAATCCAATGTGAAGCATTGTCGTGGTGCCGTGGCGCACTCCGCAAAACGGACTGTTGAATATTTGACTATGACAGGTGTCGAGATAATGAGTCATCCGCCATACAGTCCTGACCTGGCGCCCTGCGACTTTCATTTATTCCCAAGAACTAAAGATAAAATTCGAGGTATTTGCTTTACCTTGAAGATGCGGTGAAAGCGTACGAAAATGCCATAGAAAAGACCCCTAAGGAAGAATGGGCCCACTGCTTTTCTCAGTGGTTCCATCGAATGCGTGGAATGCGTGTGTAGAGAGGAACGGAGATTACTTCAAAAAACAATAAAAGTATTGGCAACTTTCTACATTAAGCCGTTTTTTATTTTCTAAACATTTTCAGTGTTACCTAGGTATTACAACCATGATTAGTTCAGATTTTATACTAATTTCAGTCATTACTATAAAATATTGAAATTAATTCTTGGCAAATAGAGCTACCATAGAAATATACGAACCTGGTTAAAAAACCACCATTTTCTTATATTATTTTCCTCTGGAGGTGAAATCGGGACCAACTCTTTGAGGGTAGGCGCTCGGTCACTTATTTTGACATGGTCAAAGAGATCCTGTAACAAAGAACTGCATGCAGTTAACACACGACAGAAGTGAAACGTTTAAGTCATCGTTTCTCAACCGGTGGGTCGCGACCCTTGGGGGTATCGAGTTTGTTTTTAAAGGAGGTCGCAGTCTATTAAAAATTAATACAAACTACATATTGGTACAAAAGATTCATTTACGAATGAATTTTTTGTATCGAACGTCAAAAAAATCATTCGAACGTTCGAACCAGTGAAGGCTAATGCAACTTACTTATAGCTGATAAAAATAGCGCGCTATATATACAAATATTATTATAATATTATAGTGATGGGGTGGCAAGACTTTTTTTTGTGGGTCGCGACATAAAAATGGTTGAGAAACGATGGTTTAAGTTTTTTAATTTAAAGAGAGTGGCAACGCACACGTCACTCTTATGATGTTGCGAGTATTGTAATACCATGTGTATTTTTTATATGTTTAACAACAGACTAAAACAAAGGGGCGTTACAAGTCCGACGTGTCTCTGTGTGTCTGTCCATCGTAGCCCCCAAAAAGGATGAAGAGATTTACATCAAGTTTTGTTTGAAAGACATGTCATACGATTGAAAGTATTTTTAGCTATAATTTATCATCAGCTAGTTCACTGTTCGACGGTTCGAGTGTTACTTATGTTTACTTTTTTTATATGTATAAACGTTTATCAGTCCCATTTCATAAAAAACGTAATCGTATTTACTAGAAATAAATAAAAAAACTTACTCTACTGTTCAAATAGTCTACAAGTCTTTGTGGTGGTACATAATATTTTTCTTTATCTTCCGATTCTGGATTTCCAGATATTAATATTGGTTTCGGTTCGTGAACTCCAGCCCGTAGATCTTTTCTATCTTTCCTCAAGAGTGATTGTTCCTGAAAGTATCACATTTAATTTTTTTCTTAAATTTTAAATAACTGATGCCCGCAACTTTGTTTGCATACTAACGGAAGCGGAACCCTATTTTTTAAACGGAACTCTAAAATGAAAGTAGCCTATGTTAGACCTTATAAGTTATAACCTCAGCTAACTGCCAGTGCAAGTTTTGCTCGGAGAATACTGTATAAATCATCCAATAACGAATGAAGATGCCTAAGTTTTTGTTTTACACTGGTACATGGCAACGTGAAGCTGAAGCTGCAGCATCACCTGGAATCTGCAGGATACCCAACTCCTCACAAACTTACATCAGAGGTATAATGTTTTGGCTCATTTTAGTGACCACAATTAATCTATACTAATATTATAAAGCTGAAGAGTTTGTTTGTTTGAAAGCGCTAATCTCAGGAACTAGTGGTTCGAATTGAAAAATTATTTTTGTGTTAGATAGTCCAATCATCGAGAAAGGCTTTAGGCTATATAATATCACGCTGCAACCAATAGGAGCGAAGAATCAGTGAAAAATGTGGAAAAAACGGGGAAAATTATTAATCTTTGAGGGCTTCCGTTGTTTGTTTGAACGCGCTGACCTCAGGAACTGCTAGATTAAATTGAAAAATTATTTTTTTGTTGAATAGTCCATTTGTCGAGGAAGACTTTAAGCTATATAACATTACGCTGCGACCAATAGGAGCGAAGCATCAGTGAAAAATTTTGCAAAAACGGGGAAAATTATTCATATTGGACAGATTTTAATGATTTTTTTGTGTATGTTCAAGTGGATTAGAGAATGGTTTAGATTTTCAATTGGATCCGGTAGGTGACACTGCTGTCAGTACGTCAAGAAATTTAATTCTAAGGCGGTACGAAGTTCGCCGGGACAGCTAGTAAGATATTTAAATAAATAGTGGTTTGCACCTAATGACGCAACTTTACTTGAAACTAGCCGATGCCCGCAACTTCGTTTGCGCAGAACAAACGGAAGCGGAACCCTATTGTTTTATACGGAACCCTAAAATAAAAGTAGCCTATATTAGACCTTATAACATCAGCTATCTGCTAGTGAAAGTCCCGTGAAAATCAGTCAAGCCGTTTCAGAGATTAGCCGGAACAAACAGACAGACAGACCGACAGACAGACAGACGGACAGACAAAAATTAAAAAAATTGGTATTTTATTATAAGTACCGAATATACTTTCAGATTCTTTATGTGAAAAGCTGTTACTTTGAAGTTACAAACAGACACTTCAATTTTATTTATCTGTATAGGTGTATAGATGTATAGATCTACAGAAATCCCAACTCTTCACTAACGTACAGCAGACGTATCGTGTTTGGGCTCGTTAAAGGCTCAAACAAAGATTTCAAAACTGTAGATAGGCTATGACGTACATTTGACAGAACAAATCTTCATACGATAAAAAGTTACGCCATCTTGGTTTTCACCATACTTCCAATGTCCGCCATCTTGTTTTCACCGTACTTAAAATGTCCAAATGGCCCCAAAAATCTCAAAAGTGGGGCCATTTAATTGGAAACACTTTTTGGCTTAACATGCCTCGTTTATAATATTATATAATATGTCTATTGGCTCAAATGAATAGGATGTATATTGAATATATGTCACCGTAAAATTGTAAAAACCGTTAGATTGTTATACAACTAGTGAAATTGTAAAATGTTGATACGGTGACATAATATATATACATGGTGATCGTCTGCACCTGATACTCCAGTATGATACTAGAACTTCGCTTATTACATAAAAAATGTATGCAAATTTTATTAGTGGTAAAAATATACCTACTTAACAATTATAGTCATCGTATATAGTCGAAGGAAACTTCCACTCTTGGTCAATTATTTAATGGTAGCATGGTCATAATCAGAATATCAATCAAGTGGAACGAACTTCGCAAAGTCCAGTTAGAAGAATTTTGTAATTAAATTAATTAAAAAAACGTGAAATAAAATCTATGAAATATAATCTTTTTAATATATGCGTCGTTACCGAGCCGTTAAACCACGGTAAGATGTCTTTTAGATAAGTATAACGAATAGAACATAAAAAATTTCGCAATATATTTTTTATAACGGCCACAACCTTTTAATCTAGGTAAATATTTAATTTAACTATTTTTTCCGAGATTCTTTAGATATCTTACATGAAAAACTTACCCTAGCATTTAAAAATTCTGCGAGAATTTTTGATGACTCAATATTTCCTTTCGTTTTGTCGTCTTCTTCGCTTGATCCATCTAATAATTTTATTACTTTTTTCTTTTTGGCACGCAAGTCATCCGACAGAATAATATATTCCTGAGGATATCAGAGATGATTTACGACCCGTTACAATAACCTATCTATCTTTAACTATTTGTTAAAAACGACGCCATTCAATCATTTTCCGGTTTTTCGCAATACGACGTTTTTAACAGATAGTTATTGGTACATAGTTAATTGAAACGGGCCGTTAGTCGTAATTCGACTCGGATTCGACAACTTGCCAGTTGCCTTACGGCCCGTTTTAATAACCTATCTATCTATAACTGTTTCTTAAAACTTTTCATTTATTTGCCACAAACATTCTTTCAATCATTTTAATTATAATACGATAATATTGGTAGATAGGTTATTGAAACGGGCCGTAAATGGCAGCCGGTAACTATTATAGCCGGTAAATATTATAAGGTCTACTCCACAGGCGGCGGGCGCGTTCTTGGGCGTGTCAGCGATGCGGGCGCTGCTAGCGCCACTCACACGCCCGAGGAACGCGCCCGTATGAAGTGGGGTCAGCCTAAGCCTATTATTTAACTTGCGGCAAATTGTGGAATCCGCATTAAATGGGAATTGCGAAAAGCTGCGCTTTTTTATGCGTATTTTAAAATATCTCAATTGAGTTTAATATCTGCGGAACCATTTAAGTCTGATATAACGAAAGGCCTAAAATATTTTGAGGTTGTTTACTATCTTTGGTGAGCGTTTGGCTTACCCAGCGTACTGGCAGGCTAAGCTGTTTGAAAGTTGGTGCATGTTCTCTTAATTCGAACTCGTCGTAGTCTTTCTGAAACCAAAATTATACAAACAAATGAACACAGGCAATAATTTACTGTTAATGATTCGATCATATTTTGCGCATACAAGTAGATTAAAATTGAACATTTTTACTTTGTTGTTTCCTAAATTTGTGAAGGACAAGGATAATACCACAGATATCTATTGACTAGAAAACGCAAGTCTCATCTTCTGTCTCAGAATCAGAACATCCAGAATGAGTGTTCGATCACATTTGTACGCAGCACACTGTGTGCAAAACCATGGCGAAACACCACCCCGCCCGCTCTTTAGCTCCCTAGGTAGGGTTACCAGCGCAACACAACATTAACTCTTTATGGGGTAAATTAAAATTTTATGTATGACTACAAAAGTGAAATAGAAATTTTAAACCGTAGATTTCGGCCTGCGGCTTCGTTCGCGTGGACTGTAAAGCAATTGTTTATAAAACTAACCAATTAAAACTTACACTTGCGTGATGAACTTTCATATTACATTTACATTTAGCTTTTATATTTGGGGGTACCGACTTCCAAATTAAGAAGATTGAGTAGAGAAGTAGTTAAAATTTTCTTACTATGAAATAAAACTTATTTTCTAAATAAGTCCCTTATTTAGAAAATAAGTTTTATTTCATACTTTTTTGTAAATTTTACTTTGGCAGTCGGTGTTATTTTTTGTTTAAAAATAATAATTTTACCATTTTTAGTGATATTTGTTAAATTATTATTGAAGCATTTTAAGAACATTTAATAAACGATCGAATGTATAATTATTGAATACGCGTCGAGCTTCCATTAGGTATTTCAAATGATAATGATTATTATTATTGTCAATTACATAGTGGCATATGCTTGCAATTATTTAAACAATGCCGAAATTTCCAAAAGCGTATCTTTAAAGACTGAGGAGTTTTGTTCAGTGCTTTTGGATCCAAGGACATTGGTGCATCTTAGCCGCCTCCTTTTCTGGAAGTCGGTTAATAATCAATTAATGCATATCAATAATCAGGATATTTAGCTCGCATAGTCGTTATTTAACTACCACAAAACGTCTTTAACTATGTGCTATGTGAGTATGTACTATATAAGAAAAAATTTCAATCAAGATCATGAAACTAACAAATGTGCAATAAAGTAGGTATATATTGTATTTTATTGTAAAAACTTATACTAACTAATTACGAAAAATGGGGTAAAATGTTTCATTATTTTGTGGCAACACTTACAAAACGACCGTGGAATTAATATTACTACAATAATTAGGTATTCAATAAAAAGTAATTGAAAAAAGTTGGGCAAATTATTCCATTATTCTATGGCAAAACAAAATGAAGGCATGATTTTCTATGACAGTTACGATACGCACATTAAATTCAATACTTTATTCATGTGAATTATAAATGTGCTACTTATAGATGAATTGTGATCCCATGTGAGTTCTTCGCAGTCGCAGCAGCATTTTTGCAAGTGGGAACGACACAAGTCGGCATAACTAATTAAAAACTCACAATTACAAACAACAGTTACTCGTGCGAGGACGGCCATTGACTGACTGACTGGACATCGAGACACTCCCATTTCTCCATTTGGAATTATCGTGACGGCTTCACTTTCAAGCGCGTTAACTGTTTCTGGGTGTTCTGTATTCTGAGTCTGTATAGAAACCAAGCGTGCCATATTTTACAAGTACAGTGACGTCACAAGAGCGATTTATCGATGCGAACTCCTCGTCCCCGAGGAAACGATTCCAAAGCCTCACCACGCGTCGCCCCGCCGCGTTTTTTATTTAGTTTTCATTTGACGTTTGGCACCGTGAATATTCGAGAAGAAATGGCGCTGAAGGAAGTAATTTTTACTCCTCTTTTACCTGCGAGGCTACACGCGAACATTTGCGTGGTATAATCAATAGATGTCTGTGGGTAATCCATTATTTTTTTTAAACTTAATCATTACTGATTTCAAGCTTCGTAAATAATGGTCAGTTCACACTGGAAAGAAACAATACGAGACGCGGCGCTGCATTTTAATATTTCTATTAAAAACTAGCGACCCGCCCCGGCTTCGCACGGGTACAGTAGGTACTGATACTAATACTACAGAATGTCTTTAAACCTCTACCAAACGGGCGAAATTTAGTCAAAAGTTCAAAACAAACAGAAACAAATTAATATAGGTACCTACTAAAACTCAATGAAATAAGTAGGTGGTATACTTTTATCGTATGAAATACCTATACTCTTCAAGACTAACAATACAACAAACACTAAATAAATAGGTATTCAAGTATCTATCCACCATAGTAACGTTAGTAATATATTATATTCTTTGCCATAGTTACAACGAACACAAAACAAAAAAAAATTACCCCGCCCCCGCCTTGGTGACACCCACTTCGCAACGGGCCGTGCAGCAGAAATCGTAATATTTTAATTTCGACATAACTTCAAAACCAAACGTCCAATTTTAGTCATTCAAAGACCAAATATTATCTACATAAACTGTTCTTAGTGATGAAATAACTTATTTTGATAAGGATTAATAGCATGAGTAAAATAAACGCGTTTAAATATAGTCCAAAAAAAATTCAAGATTTCTAAATAAAAAAAAAATGGTTGTTGTGCCTCACTCGACATAGATAGGTATAGTGTGTCGCGGACTTTTTTGTAGATATTTATACGATCTACAATTAATTAGAACATTTTTTGTTTCTATCTCTTATAGTTTAGGCAGCGTACGCAAAATAAGTAACTTTTCTGGTTGATTTTTTACACCTTGTGTCCGAAACCCCCAAATATCTTACGGAACCCTATTTTTTTCCAAAATAAAATTTAGCCTATGTTACTCGTGGATAATGTAGCTTTGAAATGGTGAAAGAATTTTTGAAATCGGTCTAGTACTTTTTGAGCCTATTCATTACAAACAAACAAACAAACATACAAACAAAGTTTTCCTCTTTATAATATTAGTGTAGATTGAACTCATGATACGTATATGATGTTTCTTTATAATTTCAATTTTGAATAGCTCTATCTTAAAAATGTCGCGTCGAGTATCTTCGCAGAGTGAACAAACTCTTAGTATTTATGATATACATTTTGTATGAAATTATTAACCTTCTTATAAAACTTACCCTAGCATTTTGAAAAACATTTGAGGATTGCAACATGTTTTCATCATCAATTACCATCTTTCCATATAATAAAACATTTGTTACTTTCAACCCTTTAGGAGGTTTTTTTGTTGTTGGTGCGTGTTCTTCTGGCAAATAGAAAGGTTTTTCTTGCATTGGAGCGTATCCTTTGGATTCTGGCAAAAACGGGGGAACTTTTCCATTTGGTTTCATTTGATCATCTGAATGTATATTGTATTCCTGAAACTAAATTTCCTTTATGGATAAAATGGAATGTTTAAATATCTAAATTAGTTTAACATGCATAGTTTTTATTGGCTTTTCGAAGAGTAGGTACAACAATGGCGAGGGGTTCCTATAACTCCATTCCTATCGGCTTCCCTTACCGCTTACCAATACCCTCAACCAAAACTCTACCTATTATACAGGCTCCGGCTTCCCTATGAAGGAGAACCAGCCTTCGCCACTGAGGTACAATATATACAATATATATAAGGTCTCCGAAAATCAATTACGGATACTTCAGGCACGTGATCCACTGCTTGAGTAAAGACGTTTAGGCAGAAAAATAATTGTCATACTCAAACTAAAAAAAATCATCTAATGTATGAGCGACTCTCCGCTAAACGTAACCTCGCCCATATAAAGACAAAAAAAATTTTCGAGTATGACAAATATTTTTCTTCCTAAATGTCTTTACACAAGCAGCACATCATACGCCCAAAGTATCCGTAATTGATTTTACCAAACCTTATATATAATAGCCAGGATATATTTGACGACAAGAGTTGGACGAAATGCGTGGTTTAATTCACGTATTTCTTCCAACTCTGCCATCATGATGTTGAATATGTTCAGCAGGCTGGAGACATTGACGTTGTCCGCAGATACCACCGGCAGTCTGTGCAGCTCCTTAGCCACAAAGACCGACAAATTTGCTGGATTCGTCCGCTTCAGCAGGGAGATGATGTCCTGCAAGCTTCCGTCGCTCCCATCTCTCCTTCGAGACGTCATCTGCGCGGTCTCACCGAGCGCTTCGTACAGCATCAGCTTGCCCTTGCAGATCTCCTCGCTGGTGTAGGTCGACTTGCAGAGCTGCACGATGCTGTCCTCGTCCATGGCGTTGATGACGTGTTGTACGAACGCCAGCAGCTCGTTGGCTACGAGCGCCATGATGACGTGCAACGGCTGTGAGCCATGCAATTCGCGAAATATTAAATCCTCCTACCCTACTATTTTTTTACAACTACTAATAAACTACAAATTAAAAATCAAATTCTTTATTAAACACACATAATAACAGTAATATAAGTTTGTAGATTATTTTTAGGTATTTTAGCAAGGACGCATTAAAACATCTAAACATGCCTACAAGGTTTCATATGCAAGGGCTTAAGTTATTCTCTTGAATTTTATATTTCAATAACTCCCTCCTATACCGATCTCGGTGACGGTGGCCGTTTTCATTGAAACCAGACCAGTTAAGCAGGATTAATTTTATAGTACCTAAGTGTGTGCGCAGTACACAAGAGCACTCTCTCTTCCCATTCTCTCATAATTCAGTGGGACGGATAACCGACACGACTAACGAGAGATCAGGCGCAGGTCCGACTTTTTACATGCCCATCCGACGCATGAATCATCTTTCTTGTCAGACAATTAGGCTTGCTGCATTGTCCTAACCAAACTTGGAAACAAAATTTTTTGTTGTTCCAATGCGGGAGTCGAACCCACGACCTCCGAGTCGAGAGCCAATGCTCTAATCACTAGACTACGAAGGCTGTTAAATATTTCAATACTCTGTAGTCGTCATGATTTCCTGGATATGTAGTGACTTCACAATTGGTAACAGCTGTAGGAGCCTTTATAGTGGCTCTAGTCAAACACTCTGTTACTTGACTCAAAGGGTATTACGTTAAAGCGTTATAACAGAAACAGTCTTTTGGGCTACTGTTTAGTTACGTTTTCGTCTGCTAGAGGCGCTGTCATGTTTTTCATACAAATTTGTACGATGACGTTACTATTAAATCGTTCTATTGGCTTGTATGGACGCCTCGCCTGTACAGTCTTCTGGTTATGAATAAGATTCTCTGACAGTACTTATACTAAAGTACATAAATGTACAACACGCTATACTGTGATAATGTTTTTTGTTTTTACTTTGCATTATGAAATAACGTATAATTTAAAGTACAGTAAGATCTTTTCTTATTTCAATGTATTTTAAAGTTTAATTATAGTAACTTTTGTTGGTTACTCATAGTAAATAAATAAAAACTTAGGCTTTTTCATCCGATAATGGATGATTTGTACAGTATTCTCCGAGCGAAGTAACCACTCTTGGAAATATACTGTAATGCCTGGTACAGTCGGTTTTTGAATGTTGTATGGTTGCCCAAGCACATAATATGGTATTCTCACAACACTATCCGCCTAGTCCAGAGGAATGACTGGTCAATACGTCTGGGGCCAACCATGTGCGGGTTTCCTCATGATGTTTTCCTTCACCGTTAGAGCGTCCGTATAATGTACTTGAGATCTAAAAAAGTCTCATTGGTACACGCCATAACCTGGGATTCGATCCTGTACTCTCTCGAGTGCGAACCAAACGGTCTACCCACTAGGCCACGGACCTCTCAAATAATAAATAAATAAAATAAACTTACTATGGTATATGCAGGCAGGTCATTATGTATTAAAGGTCCAGTAATCTGACCTTTATACGATCTATTTTGTCTGTGATTTGGGATAAGTTCGTTCTTGAAATGTAAATAGTTTTCGTCATTCATGTCTCGCCGGTCCACTTGTTTGTATGTCCTCCATGGTACCTAAAATCAAAATAAAAAAATATATTTAAAGCTGGTATTAATCTACTATTTTTAAACGTAAGTTATACATGATGCCTACCACCGGTTCGGGAAGTAACCCGGCGAGAAGAACCGGCGTAAGAAGCTCGCGCGGGGCCATATTTTACCAAAAAGATGGAAAATTGTTCTTTTAGGGGCCCCATACATGGTCCGGTCTACCTTCAGTTCGGCCTGAACGGATGCAAAATCGTATCGTGTGTGTGCAATTTCGAGATCGCATCAGGCGGCCGTACGGACTGAAGCGATTCGTTCCAGTGTTGCCAGCTCTTTTTTTGTGAAACTACTAAACTCGTATCGATTTCTACTAAAACTACTAAAAAACTACTAAAGAGGCTACTTAACTTAGGAATTCCTGAAGCCCCCCAAAAACCACTGCATTTTAGGTTTTATTATATTAAATTTTTTTCATTAATTGAATTTGATTATAAATTTTACCATTAAATTAAAATATACTAGGAAATATTACGTATTTAGTAGCTATTTTGCATATCATTACTGTCTGGCTCTTTCCTACTTAGACACTACTAATAACTAAATTTCTACCAAGGAGGGAATAAAATACTCAATTTAGTAAAATTTTGTAAAATAACTAAGTTGGCAACATTAATTCTGGCCTGACCGATCGGCCTGAACGCGCGGCCTGTCCTGACCGTGTGTGGACAAATCGCTTCAGTTCTTGCCCGACCCGCTGCCGTGCGGGCGTGTATCTTGTACAAGCGTTGTATGAGTTTTCGCGGTGTTTAAATACAAAATTGATAAACACGACCGTAGCGCGCGGCAAACCAGAATGGACTGATGCGACTGTTCCGTGTGTGGGCACGAATCAGATCAGGCCGAACTGACGTAAATTGGATTGGATGCGATTTTTTCCGTGTGTGTGCTCGAATCCGTTCAGACCGAACTGACGTCAGTTCCAGCTGAAACGATCGGCCTCTCGTCTGTGGGGGCCTTTAGAATAAGAAAGGTATCAATGTTACGACTAACTACGTAACAAGAGTACAATAGTACATATAAGCAGCCTTGCAGGTTGGCCATCCTATTCCCAAGGTGTGCGATCGTCAATAAAATCATTGACCTTATAATAGGCTTTTGCACACAAACGTTATTAAACTACTTTTTTTAATTTATTAATAGACAGACTTTGAACGTTTTCTGGGATTCTATTGTATAGGCGTATACACTGACCTTTAAAAATTAAAGCTATGAAGTTTTTTATCTAAGGATAAAATCACACCGAAACATAAGGTTACGCGACGTTGCGCATCAATTTTTACATACTCAGAATTGTATTTTATTAACTTACTAGCATTAATTGCCCGCTCGAAATTAAATTTTAAATTTTCATCTCTTATTTTACGCCCTTGGGGTTAAATTTTGAAAAACCTTCCTTATTAGAAGATGCCCACGTCTACAATATATTATGAGAAATACGTTTTCAAATATCTAGACTTAAGGGTTCAGCCTTTGCGTTAATACATCAGCCAATGTTTGCAGAGATTGATTTGTTTCATCTATATTTTAATACCATTACGTTGAATAAAAAATTAACAACAGCAGTAAACTTCTCCATTAAGGCGCAAATAGCCGCTAAAGTTAAAAAATCGGAGAAGTTTGTTGTGATACTGTAAATATTGACTTCACATAATAATGACTAAAATCCATGGCGCAGCAGTAATTGCTTTCCATCAGACGATCAGTTTGATCGTTAGCTCCATATTTAAGAATTAATAACTATAACCCGGATAAGTAAATTATATTATAGCCTATGTTACGCGGTTTATTATTAGTTATCTATTGACACCTCATTAATTAAAATCGCATCAGTAGTTTAGGCGCTACGATGGAACAATCAACAAACATACATATAAATAATAATAATATAATAATATCCATGGACGCTTCACACCTCGTCAATCTGGCCCCGTGCTAAGTATCCGAAGAACTTGTGTTACAGGTACCAGAAAACGGGAAGTATATTTAATACTTTTATACTATACATACAGGGTTATTTTTTCACCAGTACAATAAATCAACATACGTAATAGTTGTCAAAAATAAAAAATACTAGCGATTTTTGTTACTACCCCTTTAGAACAAAAAAACAAAATTATCAATCCCCGAACTTATCCGCTAAACTAATACAAAATGTGGATACGTTACGCATCTATTGATGCTTTGTGCCAACTCGTGCGCCGCCCGGCCGATCGCTTACCCCACCTCGCCGCCCCCTACCTCATACCGCACCCGTTGACGCCTTGTAGTTAGTGCGCACATGCGGTATTAGATTGGTTATAGGATAAAATAATTGAAATGAAAAAAAAATATATTTTTTTTTTATTTGAGAAATGTACTCTATTATCGATACCAATGACGTGGTAAAATTTATTGTACCGATGAAAAAGTATTCCTGTATATTTAAGATTTTTATTATATTATACACATATTTAATACACATCTGTGACCCAGGAACACAGAAAACTTTTTTTGTTCCTTCGGCAGGATTTTAACTCGCGACCCCCGGCTTGAGCACCAAAACGCTGAACCACTGAGCCACAGAGGTCGTCTAATATACATGTCACCGTAAAATTGTAAAAGCTGTTAGATTGCAATAAAACTAGTGAAATTGTAAAATATTGATAGACTTCCGACGCGAATATGCTGCCTATAATTTCACACATTATTTTTCGTTAGATTATAAATATATAGTTTTTAATCTTTTGACATAATATTTTTACAATCTCGTTAGTTATTTTACAATCTAACGGTTTTTACAATTATACGGTGACATACACATACGTACATAGGCTAACAAAACCATCACCCTTTCTTTTGGCTTTGCCGTAGCCGGGTAATAGCAGCTAACATTATACATTAGTTGCTGGATGAGACATTTATGTGCATCTATGGTGGCACAAACATTTTTGAATCGCTTACCTATCTATCACTTTATAATAAAGACATTAAATTAACAGCCTCCGTGGTCTAGTGATTAAAGCATTGGCTCTCGACTCGGAGGTCGTCGGTTCGATTCCCGCATTGGAACAACAAAAAATGTCGTTTCCAAGTTTGGTTAGGACAATGCAGGCTGATCACCTGATTGTCTGACAATAAAGATGATCCATGCGTCGGATGGGTATGTAAAAAGTCGAACCTGCGCCTGATCTCTCGCCAGTCGTGTCGATCATCCGTCCCACTGGATTATGAGAGTAAAGGAAGAGGGAGTGCTCTTGTGTACTGCGCACACACTTGGGCAAAATAAAATTACTCCTGCGTAACTGGCCTGGTTCAATGAAATCGGTCACCGTCACCGAAAATCGGTGAGGGGAGTTTTTTTCTTATTTAATTGAAATAAATACTTCCTAAGCTTTGATAAGGTTTCAATACTAGTCAAGACTCTCTGGTTTTTAAAGGTGTTCAGAAGTTTTCTGCGCTTCTTTGAAACTTACTATTATTGAAGTTTAATGAAGAAACAAGGTGTGTAATTTTTGTTACATTGTAAAAGTTTGGAGTTTATTAGCAAGCTTCTGTGTTGGGAACTACGTACGGTGTAACAAATGCGAAGTAGGTATTAACTTCTGTACATCAAGTTGCAGCGCCTTAATGAATCAAGATTTATTTTGAACATCGATTCCTTTAGGTTTTATAATAAATAGTAGGCCATTTTCAAGGAGTTATTGGTCCACTACACTTACCCATTCCCGTGAACTAGTATTGACATCGGTAACCAATAATTACAGTTTTTTGTAAAATCTTTTACCCAACGAAACAAAAATATAGGCTATTAAACCTACATAAATAAGGTTTAATATCCTATATTTTTGTTTAATTTTATTCTTCGTTTAGGTATTTTCTGTTGTATTTTTTTAATATTGTTGGCTGTATTATTTTATTGTTATTTGTTTAGTTGTAAGTTTGAACTTTTATTCTATAATAATATAAGAAAAATGTAAACGACAAACCCTGTTTAATAATAGGGGTCAAGAATTGATTTAAAAAAAAATGCCTAAATTGTTACGCAGGATATTATGAATCTATTGACATTTTTTTTAAATCGGATCAGTAGTCTACTGGAACAAACATACATAGAGTGCCAAAATCGTTACCCTTCCGTTCGCCGTAGTCAGATAAAAAAAGAATGAAGTAGATGGCTGAAGTAGCACAACACTTTACCTTATAACCAACATCGTGTGATCTTCGGAATCCTGTGTTCACAATCCTTTCGTTGTTACCGACGCTGAAAAAATAAAAAATCTTTAGGTTCATTATAGTTAGCAGTACCAAGTAAACATCAGCTCTTTTTTATCTCAGGGGAAAGGTCATTACGCCTTCACTGGGATGGGTGTCCCAGGGATAGGTATGCCGTATGTGGGGTTTCCGGTGCTGTCTCCTGTACTTCACCCACTAAAACCTGCGCATTGCAATCAGCCGCTATGTAGGCGAGTGTCCCGGATCTGTCTAACACAGGACATCTCCGGCGACCGGCCGGTTTACCTCATAAGGGGCTGAAGCAAGGGCCTGCAGCGCCCCTTCAGCGCCGAGACCGGCAAGACCAGGATTCCATCCTCTCCCGGAGCCCCGTTAAAAATGTAAACAACACTAACCTAACTCCTATAGATTTGATATTGCCGTATACTCTCGCGCCGTCTTCTAGCTCCTTCTTCGGGAACTTGACTGCAGACCTTAGAGATTCCATGTCTGGCCTGATCAGCGTGTGGCCTGGCAGGATATCCATGGCTCGCGGAAGGTCACCAGCGACAGAGGGTAGAGCCACATTCTTCGACACTCCGATAGGATTGTTGAATACTTCCATCTGAAATTTGATGGAAGTGAAGGCAATTTTTACCAAATTCCCAACTACCCTAATACTTAAACTACTCAGTATACTTGCCAATCTGCAGTAGGCTAACGTGGTACAGTATGTCAAGCAAAACCTCGAGCTCCGGCATTCAGCAGTAGGTATGCATGTGGTCTTTTAAAAATTAAAATTAAGTTAAATACCCTTTATTTCGAGCAGCATAGCCCCATAATATTATAAATACTTTACAGACTAACAGTTAACATACATATTATTATTATATATACTTATACTACATTTTATCACGTATTGTCGGCGACGTGATGTGCGCTTATTATAAACATAACGACCTCTGTGGCTCAGTGCTTAGTGTGTCGGCGCTAAAGTCGAAGGTCGCGGGTTCGAATCCATTTTCAGTGATCCTCGGTCATGGATGTGTATTACAAATTATGTTTAAAATATAATAAAAATCTTAAATATACATAATAATTATTCGAAGATTTTTATGCCCATTGTCTGTCCCCCGCAAGTCGTAACACAAGTTCTTCGTCACAAGATACTCACCACGGGGCCAGATTGACGTAATGTGTGTTGTTACACACATCACGTCATTTAAATGTTTTGTTTATTATACATAACATACTTTTATGCAACAATAAAAATTTACCCTTAAGGCCCTCCTCCGAGCAAAAGACCTTGAGGCGGTCAGCCGCATAACTCAGTTCAAAAATTTTCACATAACTTAGTTCAAAATTGACCAAAAAAAAATGTAAACGGCGAATATCTAGCTTATGAGATTGCCTATCTATTGGTGTGTGTCCCAAATAAAATTAACTTGTAAATACTATGGAGACGCTGAAACTATAATTCAATGTTACATTCAATTATAGTTTCAGCGTCTCCATAGTATTTACAAGTTAATTTTATTTGGGACACACACCAATAGATAGGCAATCTCATAAGCTAGATATTCGCCGTTTACATTTTTTTTTTGGTCAATTTTGAACTAAGTTATGTGAAAAATTTTGAACTGAGTTATGCGGCTGACCGCCTCAAGGTCTTTTGCTCGGGGGAGGGCCTTAACCACCTGCACCTAATTTTGTCACGTAACCACTTACGTGCGGTTCTGGAGACCACACTTAAATAATAAAGACCTTTATTTTATGTTCTACGATGTGAACAAATGATCTAAATGCGTGAAATACTTATTCATTCATTATTGAGACTTGAGAGTCATTAGACCTTTATATTACAGCTTTAAATAACTTAAACTACAATAATGTCTGAAGATTTGTTACAATCTTTAAAATAGAAATAACTTTTAACAAAGAACAATCACTTTTCTTAAAATTAGGTGATCTAATAATTTATTACGAAATTATAAATATCAACTATTTTGAATTGTTTTCTTAAAATGTAATAAATAAGACTTGTACAAAAAACAAAAAAAAAATTACAAACAACCCCACTTTACATGTAAGTCTAACCCCTAAAATACAAAATTAAAATTATTATATTATGAATTATGATGCCAAAAATAAATTATGTAAGTAAAATATTATACTATACAAATATTTAATAAATAAATATTATGTCTATTTATAAATATATTGTCTATTTCAAATATATTGTCTATTTATAAATAACGAAGTTATCAAGGGAGAACAAATAAATGGACGGACAGACGAACGGTCAAAGCGAAACTATAAGGGTTCCATTTTATTTTAATACGGGGCACTAAAAATTAACATATTATTTTAGTATAAACTTAAAATCTTGCCTACGATAAAATCTGTTAAATCTCTACAAGAGTTGACAAGCTTAAGGTGTGCAAAGTTTACTACACAGATTAAATGAATTTATGACACAACTTATGAACGTCATAAGCGAAATAATCGAAAGCGATGCGGCGAAATAAGTGAAAAGCGACGAATCTAACTTACTTTATAAGCGAGCTTAGCGCTTGTCATGAACAACTCGTGACAATCACTTATGTCGGACACACACTACACACGTTCAAGATTATATTTACCGGCTTATGGTCCGGTTGGAGCCACCAGCTGAGTCCTTCACATTGCAGAATACACTGAAATAATTTACAGACATATTATTATATTACCTTAATTGACAAATTTATGATACTCATTTAAAAGTCTTATAATTGTGAAATATTATATTTATTTAAAAAAATAGATATATGTGTCTATTATATAATATACTAGATAACCCGGCAAACGTTGTTTTGCCTTATAAATTATTTCTGTATGGAAAATAGATAGTAGCCGATTCTCAGACCTACTGAATACGTATATAAAATTTGGTAAAAATCGGTAAAGCCGTTTCAGAGGAGTACGGTAGCTAACATTGTGACATGGAAATTTTATATATATATTAGATTATGTTACCGTAGGAACGAACATAACATTATAGAATGTAGATACGCGAGGCAGTCCGATCTGGCACGTCGATACGAGCGCATTTTCCACAGTTTTACGCGCACTTGGCTAAATATACTGTATATGACGCCTGCAGTCCAAAATGTAAACGCAACGCACGACGTGCATCTAAACCGCACAGACAGTTTGGTAAGCAGTCCGATTTGCGGTCCAACCGTAATGTACAGCGTGCTAATTTTGGGGCTATTTTCACAAATACTCTCACGCCGGTTACACACACGTTCGAGTAGTTTGAGCCAACGTGTTAAACATTTTGATCGAGCGATACAACAATTTAAAAAAAACAACGGGTTGCACTTCGGGGTACCGGCAAAAGTGAAAACTTGAACATTAAATTGGAAAAACCGCCATCTGGGTTAAAATATACGAACTAAAATAGTTTCATGCTCGCGTAAGGGAACTAAGAAAAACCGCAATCTATGTTAAAAGATACGAACTAAAATAGTTTAACTTGCAACTGTTTGCTGTCTTAGTTCCCTCGCGTAAGGGAACAGTTACAAGTAGAGATGTGATAAACGGCTTAAAATTAAAAGTTAACTTATCCGTTATTAAATATTCAAAAGCAACTTTTTTTAACTGCTTTGTTGCTTAGTTGCTTATTTTCTTATCTACTTATTGCCACTTATAAGTTGTAATGTTTTTTGCGCTTATGTTACGTTTTTCGATCGCTTAAACTGATTTAAATTAACTTTCCTCCGTACTTTGCAGGCTTAGGACTGTCTGAAATCTGAATAATTATTAATATAATAATATGAACTCATAAAAATGTTTTTACATGTTGATAATATGCATTAATCTTAAATGTTGCTTATCATTAGTAATAGTTGAATAGGATAACAAACATTACACATCGCCACTTTTTCCACCTCATTTCTTTCAAAGTAGTTCCATAAATTACTGTTCCAATTCACGTCGTTTAGTCGTCATCTTACGACAAAAACTTAATAAACTTAATACTAAAACACTACACGAAAAGTTTATATTACGTCCATATGGACCATTATTATATTATTTACATTAAAAGTTCACGGTAAGCCACCAAAACACCACTATTACGATTAAAATACGAATTATTGCGTAACGTAATATAACGTGTTTTCGTCAACCCGCAAAGCGCAACTAACAAAAAGCGAATAAACACGAAAAAGCTTAATAGTTATAAGTACAAAAAATAAGCCGTTTAAATAAGTGATGAGCTACATTAAAGAATTTTCACTCTTATTGCGCTGTCATAAGAACTATTTTTCTTTGCTCATACCACACTTATGGCTTTATGACTATAAACGATATAAACGATAAGTATAAGTGATAAACGCTTAAATTTTTAAACGACTTTACAACTTATTTATAAAAGCACGCTTTTTTAAACGCTTTACGTTACAACGGCCATCTCTAGTTACAAGTATGAATTTTCGATTAGGTCACGTGTCCTGACGCGAGTTTAACATTTTTTACCCATCCCAAGAAGAAAGCACAACGCCGCTAAAGTAGTTTTCACTTCAATAATTAGGTAACATTATTATATAAATATTTTTGTATACTGTAATTAAACTATTATTGTACAGATCACAAATTAGTGGATACAGTCCAAGAACTAACATTTAGATTTTAGATGCTATAAGAATTCAAAATATTACATTTACTTGATATCCAAGTTTGTATAGCATATGAATCTATCTTATAAGGTCCGTTTTGTCGTTTATATGTCTATGAAAATAAGGAAAGTATACAATAGGTAAAAGGTTAATACCTACAAGGATTATGACTAGTACGATACAAAATTTTACTAAAATAGGTTTACCATTTGAGCGTGTCTAACAATTTCTGACAGTCAAAGTTCAAACATAATATCACACACATACAAACTTTTTGCTTATTTAATTATATCAGTGCGATTATTTAAAATTAGATGTCGCCCTCGACTACGTGCGCGCAAAAGGAAATCCCGCCGAAACCGTGCCTTTTGGCACAATAAAAAGTAAAAATAGCCTAACCTTTCCCTTGGCCTTATATTTGTGCCAAATTTCGTCAAAATCGGTACAGTAATTTCGGAGTGTATTCAATGCAAACAAACAAACTTTTCCTCTTTATAATAATATTATTATAGATTAGTGTAAGGATTTTGTGAGTGTATATTTTTAAGGCTACTGGAAGCCCGCGGCCATTTTCCCAAGCGCTAATTAATGTCATTGTTCCACAAATTTCAATCTTCGTCCGTCTTTGTCCCGCAGATTCTTCAAGTTTCATTGAGACTCATGAAAAGTATTTAATTTCCAACACAAATCTTATTACTACCAGTATTGTAAAAGGAAAAGATGTCCAATAATGTTCTTTTTCACGCTGTACATATTTAGAGACTATACCTACATACTGGAAAAATATCTAATGATACTAATATTAGAAATTAATGCAAAAGTTTGTTTGACCTTTGTTTGAATGTCATTCAGGGAGAAAAATCGGAAAATGCGAGTCTGACACGCGCACCGTAGTCCGTACCGCTATTTGCTGCTATACCTACCAATATTTTGCATGTTTACATATTATTTCGTTACTTATGTACGAAACTTCGTACTTACGTACGTGCATTTTGCAAGTTAGGCATCTAACAAAGTTATAGTTTTCCTTTAAAATTCACCACATGGATTATCATCATATTATTTTAGAATTTTCGAGCCAGTCGTTTAGCTTTTAGGGGTTACCCTATTTAACAAAAAAATGCGCTTTAGCCCAACCGAACACTTGCTTTTTTATTTTCATTTTTCATTTATTTTTTATTTACTGTCAAAGTTGCGCTAAAAATCCGATGTTTGGAGGCTATATATCTTCTAAAGTAATTAAAATTTTAGAAATATAATTTTTTTATACAAATTTAACACTGACACTGAACGTTATTTCTTATGCCTAAGAAATAACATATAAAATCATTTCATATCATTTCCTATTCCATTAAATCTTAATACACATTTAAACCATTAATTGTTTTAATTAGAAGTATTTTATGTAACCCTCAACTATAAGCTTACAGCTCATAAGCACATACAGGCCTTCTGTGAAGATATTAAGTGTCATAAAAATCGATCGATCAAACAATGTTTGACTTTAAAGTAGGTAAATCATCAACAGCGTTTGTATGGAGAAAAAACCTAGCGCTTCGTCTTTTTACCCGACTGCCGGGAGGGTTATGTGTTTAGCGCGTATCTTGTATGTATGTATGTATGTATGTATGTAATATTCTTTATTACCTTGTATCTTCAGAACCGCTAAACGGATTTTCACATTTGAGGTATCGTTACATTCGTCTTAATAGCCCAAGTGTTCTTAGATAGGTGACATTAAAAAAAAAAACAAAATGGCGGATGTTTGACGCCATGTTGTGAGGTAAAAAAAAAAGTATCTACCAAGTATATCGAGTGGGGTATCAAAATGAACGATTTTAAACACTGATTCTAAATATGTATAAAACTTGCAGTTTTATATTAAATATAACGATAAATAATAATAATAATAAAAAACAAAAACCCGCCTGCATAGATAACTACAATTCAAAAGCAACTGAAAAGACTGAAATAAAATAAATATATTTTTATATATTTTTGTACGATTTATAATTTGCGAATGGGTCCCGCCTGCAACCAAACATAACGACAATTATTTCACTTAGGGTTTCAGCTCATAGTGTAGTCAGTTTTCTCAAACTTGTTTCGGTCTTTTTAGTGCGTTGCTTAGGTATATGTCTTTTTTGCAGTCGGGTTTTTTTATTTTTTTAATTATTTATTGCTTACGTTACATTAAATTGGATTTGAACATAGAATAATTAAAGATGGCCCGCAGCCATTTTGCAATTAGCTGCTTACACATAGGTTATATTTGAACCCAGAAAATGTTTCACTAAGTCATAATACTAAAATGTTAAGGACAAAAGTTAGGATGGCTTACGGTTATAAGAAGTTTGACAGTGTACGCCTTTGCTTTCATTACGTCTAACTGCTTCTGTTATTAGACGATTAATGAAACTCAGCAGCCGTGAAATTGAATTTCCGTTGCTGATTGAATAAGTCATATATTTCGATAAGGAAATAGTATGTTGACTTTGTCACTTCACTCGACAAAACAATAATCTATACTTCTATACTAATATTATAAATGCGAAAGTGTGTCTGTCTTTCTATCTGTCTGTTATCTCTTCACGCTTTAACTGCTGAACTAATTTTGATGAATTTTTTACTGGTATACTTTGTCCTGGGAAAGGACATTGGCTAC
Organism: Glaucopsyche alexis; assembly: GCA_905404095.1. Classification (NCBI taxonomy): domain Eukaryota; kingdom Metazoa; phylum Arthropoda; class Insecta; order Lepidoptera; family Lycaenidae; genus Glaucopsyche; species Glaucopsyche alexis. The sequence continues at coordinate 21,310,247 of FR990050.1, forward strand.
TTTTTATCCCGATAAAGTACAGTGTTCCTATGGATACCGAATTTACGCGGGAGGAGTCGCGGGCAAAAGCTACTATATTATATTTCTAATATAAAGAATCATCATTCAACGATTTACACAAATGACTGACTGTGGCTAGACATAGCGGGGGCAGCACGGTGCGCGCGAGAAGTAGATTTTTCCAATTGACAATATAATTTCATAATATTTAATGAGATAGATTTGTCTGACGGTACGTCTGAAATTATTTCGGTGACAACCTTAAGCTAACGACAACGTGGCTGACATTCGTTGGTTCTCGAGCTGTCATTTGTAGAGAGTGTCGTCACTGTGACTAGAATTTGGCAAGAATATATCCAATTTTTTTATATTATATATATCTATGCCCAATATATTATTACTATCTTTAAGAACCGTAAATTAATAAACTTGAGACTTCTACGAATGACAGCTCACGGCTATGTGTGCGTGGCTAGAGGGGTGTGAGTTCTTCCAGCCAGGACTTTCGTTCACGGGGCTGATGCGCGGCTGGTTGATTCGTGCTTTAACATAATGGACAATATAATTTCATATTATTTATGACGACCTTAGGCTTACGTCAACATGATTTATAATACGCCGGTGCTCATGCTGTCATTTGTACAGTGTCGCCCCTGTGACTTTTGACACCACGGTGTTGACCTAAGATACTTTTAAGTGTTAATTTCGCGGTGGAAGCAATAGTATATAGACGTTATCGTCATGACAAAAACTGGTAAATAACATAGTCACTTATTAATAATATTAATAAGTGACTATGTCACTTATTAATAATATTAATAAGTGACTATGTTACTCAGCGGTTGTTATAGGTACAGTCGCGTGCACTAATATAGATACATTGACAAATTTCCAAAAATATGTAAACATTCTAAATTTCAATAGTATGTATCTCATCTTGTGTTCAATATTATGTATACTACAATACGAGTCAAAAATAGGGAAACATTTTTGTCATAATAACGTAAACAAGAGTGTATCAATGAATAGTACTCACTCCCATAGTCAAATTTATAGATACGTAAATTTAATACCGTTTGGAAGCGGTGCTGAAGCAAAGAATATATATATTACTAACGTAAAGAACCGTCACTCCACCGATTTACACGACTCACCGCTCGCAGCTATGTGTGCGTGTCTGGGCGAATGCGGGGGCGGGTGGGGAGTAACTTTTTCCCAGCCTGGACTATGGTTCACGGGGCTGGCAGTTTCGCCGACGCGACAGTGTAATTTCATAAGAAAGATTTGGCTGACGCGACGTTCATAAAAATATATTTTGTTTTTTGTTTCACTAGTGATGTAGTCATGCAATAGTTTGATTTTATCGATATTTTTAACGAAATATGCTTGGGTTGGATAAAGTTTGTAGGAGGTTAACCTCGAACGTATATCAAATTTTTATTAAAACCCGTTCAATAGTTATTGCGATTAAGAGAAACAAACGTGTGGTGTGCCATTTAAGATTCATCCGTCCATCCATTCACCCATCCATACATCCTCACAAACTTTCATATTTATAATAGTAGTAAAATATTAGTAAGGATTTCCGCATAAAATTTTAGATTAAATATTACATGTAGTACTTAATCGCATTTAAATCTGTCGATACCTATCGATATTGTGCAACGATCTTAGTTGTGTTACAACACTTATTGAGTGGTAATAAAAATTTAAAATTGCATTGATATAATTCAAATAGTCTTTATACTACTTAAGAATTAAGTGCAAATTAAACCCAATTGCTAAGGACACAAGGTATATTTTTCCAATTTATGGGCCCAATGGCTGAGTACATTTTTGATTAAAAAAATATGGCAATAAGACGTTTGCATGGAGACTATTTTGAATTTTCGTTGTAAATATCAGTATTGTTCAAAAGTTCAAATCGCACGCACCGTGTACCTAAAATATTAGAAATTTCCTGATCGGTATTAAAATGAGTGGGCTTAATAATTGTAGTTGTATATGGTCGCCGGCCGTATTAACCAAGAAAAAAATTATGACAAAAGTTCCTTCCGCTTAACCTACCTCGATAATTAATACTTATTTTTTCTAAACTAACCCTTGTTTTCGTCACACGCAGTAGGTACAATAAATAACTGAGACGTGGATTAAAGTAGGTAGGTATGATTTCCCTTTCTATATTAAGTATCTAGCTGTTGCCTGCGGCTTCGCCCGCGTAAAAATATTATATTTACGCAGACGTAAAAAAATATTTTAAATTAATTCGATGTCAACCCTAGGCTTAAGTCAACATAACTGACATTTGTCGGTGCTCGAACTGTCATTTGTAGGGAGTGTCGCCCCTGTGGCTGAAGGCTATTGGTATATGTAAGTAGGTAGTTACATATAGGTAGGTTACGTTGTTTAAAGAAGCGTCAGCTAGTTAAAATATATTTCAAAATTCAACTCCCAAGGGGGTAAAATAGGAGATAAAAGTTTGTATTAAACTTTTTATTCCTTGGAAATATTTTCATGAATTGAGTACGGAAAAAATAATGAGTTAAACGCATAGATATATAATAAAAAAGAGCGTTAAACGTATTTCAGAGTTTTCAAAAATTCAGCCCCTAGGAGGGTAAAATAATAGATGAAAGTTTTAAATTATTATAAATATATCGCTTAAAACCCAGTGAACAAAATGAGCTCAGATCTTATGTATATATTTTATTAAAACTCATAAATTATCATCCTCATAATCCTATATTTTCTCAGACTCTAAACTCTACATAACAATAATTTTCTATGTAAAACGTCAACTTAAAATCTGTAACAATTTAAAATCTATAGAAAAATAAATATAAAAAGGTTTTATAAAATCTCGTTTTAAACATTCTCCCAAAAGATCCTCCCGCCAAAGGATCTAGTTCTATAACTAGTCCTTTCAATCTAAACTCATAACTCTATATTCTTAAATAACATTAAATAAACAAAATTAAAATAGTAAATATTAAAACTCGACTCCTCGTATATAAAAAATAATTAAAAATAACTTAACTAAACTCAAAATATTATCATAATTTTCCTTGTTTTATTTTTCTCATTTTGTCTCTCTCTCGACTCTCCATTAAATCTTTCTCCCAATATTTTTTCCTAAGCTTGTTCGCCATTGCTTCATAATCGTTCTTATATTTGCTTAATACTTTCTCATGATCTATAATCTATAATCTCCTGATCTCATGATCTATTATAATCTCCTGATCTCATGATCTATAATCTCCACTCTCAAACTGCCTCTAAAACTGACCCATATTTGTCTGAAAACAAAAAATAATACCTAAGTTATAATGTTGAAAAATCTTAAATAAAAACGATAATAATCTATCTAACAAAAAAAAATGTTATAATCAACACAGTCTGCAACAAAAAATTAGACTGATTGGTTTTGTTGCAAACAATACGACAATATTAAGTAACATTAATTAATAATAAATATTAAGGAATAATACTCACTGTGGGGTACCATTTCGTTTGCTATATTATTAGTAACAGCGGACCCCTGCTCTTTTAAAACTATAATTTTATGTTTTTCGTTAGACTGATTATATATATGAGTAATTTATATAATCAGTCTAACGGCCAATAACCTAACTATCTATAAATATTTGTCAAAAACGTCGTCATTCAATAATTTGCCGGTTTTTCGCGATATTGACGTTTCTAACCAATAGTTATAGATATATAGGTTATTGAAACGGGCCGTAAGTGGACACTAGCGACAGACAATTAGACAGATAGATAGCAAGTTTTAGTAATAGGAACCCGTTTTTATCCTTTGGGTACGGATATTCTAAAAACACTAGTTTATGAAAAATACTATAAGATTATACCCGTCGTCCGCAACCATCGCGGCACCGTACCCGGAGGACCCGAGCAGCTGTTGCGGTGTAAGACTCCCGCGACACCGCTGTACGTGTCCCGGCTGCATTGGTCTACGACGGTCGAGCAGGTCGTGGACTACATCAGGACCAGAACCTACTTTGCCTTGAGGATCGAGCGTTTGGAATCTCGTCATAAAGTACCTACATTTTATTTTCTTTGTGGTGAGAGTTCCAACTCATCATTTACCGACTTTCATACATTAATTTAACTAATCGTCATCAACCACATCTTACATTACCGCATCAGCATACTTACAGCAACAGTATACTTACAACAAAATCCTTCTTACAGAAACAGCATACTAATAGTTAAATATAATCCAGGTAAATATTAATATGTCCTAAGGTTATATATTATGTTAGCAGCTATCTAGTATACGGGCTAAATGGAATATCATGACGCGTCTGTCACCCGCAAACACTGCAGGAAATGTACCCAGATGTGTCCAAAGTGACAATTTGTGGCAGAAACGTTTCGGGACACTTTTAACGATCGGCCTAAATTGAAGGGCCAAAATTAGGTACGACGGTATGGCATGATTGAAGGAAAGAAATGAGTTATTTACCTAGATTTAGGAACTACGTACTCGTAACGTTATGGAATGTCAATTTTATGCGCGTTGTCATAATTGTCATACAATTCTCTTTTGATAACGTTAGGAATATGCGGTTGTCAATTGTCCCTGCTAATACCGCTGAAAATTATTTTGCTATGGTTAGTGAATGAGTCTTCATTTTAAGGGTTCTGTACTCAAGGCTGGTGCCTTATAGGATAGGTAAACCAAAAAACAAAGGAACCAAGTACTCAAAGTACCAATAACTACAGCAATATTGGTTAACTTATAGTTGGTATCTAAGCCCTCGTGACCACGAGAGTATTTTTATGGTAACGATAGAAAATGCACCGTAAATAGAAATCGCACAGATTTAAATAATATAGCTGAAAATAGAAGTGTCAAGAGTCAAATGTCAGATTTGACAACTCTACACGGTTTTCAGCTCCAGTGTATTAGCATACAGTCCTATTTACAATGCTGTTTTTTCTGTCGCGACCATTAAAGGTGAAGGCACACTTATCCGAGCCGAAAGAATCGAACGCGCCGAAGGAAACGAATTTTAGAATTCTTTATATGAAATCCTATGAAACCTCGCTCATTTGCCCGCATCGAATCGGTCGAATCTGGAAGCACCCCAGAACTCCTAGAAGAATTCGGACGACGTCACCGGATTCGATGCGAGCGATGCGGTCGAATCGGCCGATGCGCTTCCATTCTAGTAAGCGCATCGTGTTATATTCTAGTAAGGGCTAATAAAATAAAAACGATTCTTTCGGCGCGGATAGGTATGCGAGACCTCGTGGAATTCGATTCGTTCGATTCTTTCGGCGTGGATAGGTATGCGAGACCTCGTGGAATTCGATTCGTTCGATTCTTTCGGCTCGGATAAGTGTGTGTTCACCTTGAAAACGCTCGTGAGCACGATGGCTAGTCAGTTCACACCGCAAAGATACGCGACGCTGCATTTGTAAGATAGTTATTAAAAATTAAACTTTATTCACTACACAAGAAATTTGGTCATATATCTGACAAACGCAACGGACCAGAAACGCAAGTGCGCATCATTTTGCCTACATTGACAAAATATGACTTTAACAATCTATCTACACTTACATAGATTTAATTCACCTATTGTCTACGCCTGTCTTATCTATGACAGGCGAAGAAGGAGAAGTCTGCCGGCTGCGGGCAGACGGCCATGATTATTATATTACCAACTACGTTCACAAGGTTAGCAATCTTTTATTTTAAGTAAATACGGCAAGTAAATAACCAAATATTCAATAAATGTGCATTACGGCGTGGACAATAAGTGGCGACCGAGACAGATAATCGAATCCTTCGTGAATTGGCGTGCGTTGAAAATGTGTCGTAAGTACATAGACGCGGGCCGGTCTTAAAACAAAGGTATGCATATTTTGCCTTTTCCCAAGTAATTGCCGTACCTATTTCCCATTCCAATCCTATCTGTATTGTTCATTCCGTGGTGCATAACATATAATTTGTGAATTTCAAATACAAAGTCGACGCCTTGTACTGTCGGCGCCATATTTTTTTCCCAAAGGTATCTAATTTAGTCGCACCTAACATATTATTTTAACATACACATTGGAATTGTAACATTATTCTGTATTTTGTGTTGTTATATCATAAAATTTCCCTTTTCCAAAGTCGACTTTAACATAATTCGTACTCTTAAAAAGAAATTTCAACTTTACGAGGCGGACATCGCCATATTGAAATTATAGGTTATCATTATTTGTGAAATTTCTTTACGTATAATTTAATCGCATTATACCCCAATTCTTTAAGCTATTGCTTTATTGTTATTTCATAGCCTTTGTGCCGAATATTTCAGCGCCCGGTGGGGTCGCCGATCACAAATCGTTTCGCCGCCGGCCGGCGTGCGTTGGAGCGGCGCGGGCGCCCTCGGCCTCCGCTAGCAATAATCGCGACGGGCGAGTGTGCTTCGCGCCGGCACGCAGTGGTGTGAGTCGATTGCGGCTGGATCGAAAACGGTCAGACCTTTCATTTTATAAAAAGTTTGTCGTGAATTTGCAATGTCTGAAAGTGAATCGAAAACAAGATCTAAAAGTCCTATGATGGCTTTAAACGTACAACATTCGGATTCTAGTGGTGAACAAGTAAAAATCTTAACTAAGAAACGTGGAATTGTTCGAGCTAGGTTAACTAATTTTAAAAATTACGTACAAGTTTTTAACACCTCAACTACTTATTCAAATTTACAAATAAAGGAATTGAGTTTGAGATTAGCTCAAGTTCAGGAATTATTTTCAAACTTCGATATAATACAAACCGAAATAGAGGAGCTTTCAGATAATTTTGAGGAACAAATAAATCAGCGTGAAATTACCGAGAAGGAATTTGTTACTCAAATAGCTTATGCACAGTTAATAATTGACACATTTTCAGCAAACGATAAAAATTCTGAACATGGGTCTGAGAAGTCGCATCAGTCTAATTGTTGTCATGTGAGTGGTGGAAGTATGCCAGTACGGCTACCGACTATTAATCTACCTACCTTTGATGGTAATTATACAAAGTGGTTAGAGTTCCGTGACTCGTTCAAGTCATTAATACATGAGAATGATGCGATTTCACCGATTAACAAATTTCATTATTTAAGGCATTCGTTACAAGGAAGCGCCTCTGTAACTATTAAATCTATAGATTTTTCCGCTAATAATTATGATCTTGCGTGGCTACATTTATGTGAAAGATACAACAATAAAAACATTTTAGTAAATAATCATTTGAAGGCGATTGTAAATTTAAACCCAATTCAAAAGGAATCATTTAGTGCCCTTAGGTATTTAGGTGATCAAGTTTTTAAAAATTTAAGTGCGCTTAATAGTCTTGATATTTCCACGACGGGGTGGGACCCTTTAGTTTTATTCTTAGTCTCAGCCAAATTAGATCCCGTAAGCAGTGTCAAGTGGGAAGACTATAAAGGACATATTTCACAAATGGCCACACTTAAAGATTTTAAAACATTTATTCAAAATAGAGCGAATACATTAGAAAGTAGAGGTACAACCAATAATTATTATGACAATAAAATTAATAATATTAAACCTAATAATAACAATAAAGGCAATGGCAATTTTAATAAAAACATAAAATCATTTCTCGTTTCGGAGGTTTCCAAAAAGGGTTCTTGTCTTGTTTGTAATAAATTAAACCATTTTGTCCATCAATGTCACAAGTTCAAAACAATGAGTGTAGACGATAGAATTTCTGTAGTTTCAAAACTTCATTTATGTATCAACTGCTTACGTTTTGGTCACGCGGTAGCAGAATGCCCATTGAAAGGTCGATGCCGCATCTGTCAAGAAAAACATAATACATATTTACATAAAAACAAAAATACAGTTAACAATAGGGTTGTTGAGAACACCACATTAACTTGTATTAATCCAGTAAGTCTACCAGCGACATCACCAGGCCAAGTCATACTGTGTACAGCTCGAGTCAAAATTATTAACAAAGAAACCAATCGTACTTATCTTGCTCGCGCGCTGTTAGACACGGGAAGCCAGGTGTCTTTTATCACTGGTGACCTAAAACGAAAATTAGGAGTAGTTTCAAAAGAAATTAGTAGTTTCAATATTTCTGGTATAAGTAATATTACATGTCCAGTGTCTGAAAGAGGTAGTATTTTAGTAAAGTCATGTGTAAGACCTTTCAGTGTAAACATTAATTGTTTAGTTATACCCAAGATAACGGGTACTATTCCAAAAACCAAAGTCGACATTCAAAATTTAAATCTACCTGGTAATCTAGAACTTGCTGACCCTTCATTTCATGAACCCTCCGAAATAGACATTTTGTTAGGTGCAGACATATTCTTTGACATTCTTTGTCCCAATAAAATTAAATTAGGTCCAAATAAACCTATTCTTCAAGAAACTAAATTAGGATGGATAGTAGCTGGCCCAACTGTTCAAGATAATAATAATTCTGTCCCATCCATCCTTTTAACAACTGGCTCTGCTAACCAGCCAAAGGCAAACGGTACGGTTTGTTCTCCGCTATCGCTTCAAGATACGGATGCCTATTCTTTGATGTCACTTCAAGACATCAACATATCCCATGAAGTATCACTTCAAGATACTTCTAGGTCTACTTCTTTGATGTCACTTCAAGATATCAGTCTACCCCATGAAGTATCACTTCAAGATACTTCTGCCTCCAATTCTTTGATGTCACTTCAAGACGTCAACCTATCCCATGAAGTATCACTTCAAGATACTTCTAGGTCTACTTCTTTGGTGTCACTTCAAGACATCAATCTACCCCTTGAAGTATCACTTCAAGATACTTCTAAGTCCAATTATTTGATGTCACTTCAAGACATCAGCCTATCCAATGAAGTATCACTTCAAGATACTTCTGACTCCAATTCTTTGATGTCACTTCAAGACATCAACCTATCCCATGAAGTACCACTTCAAGATACTTCTGGGTCTAATTCTTTGATGTCACTTCAAGACGTCAACCTACCCCATGAAGTATCACTTCAAGATACTTCTGCCTCCAATTCTTTGATGTCACTTCAAGACGTCAACCTATCCCATGAAGTATCACTTCAAGATACTTCTAGGTCTACTTCTTTGGTGTCACTTCAAGACATCAATCTACCCCTTGAAGTATCACTTCAAGATACTTCTAAGTCCAATTATTTGATGTCACTTCAAGACATCAGCCTATCCAATGAAGTATCACTTCAAGATACTTCTGACTCCAATTCTTTGATGTCACTTCAAGACATCAACCTATCCCATGAAGTACCACTTCAAGATACTTCTGGGTCTAATTCTTTGATGTCACTTCAAGACGTCAACCTACCCCATGAAGTATCACTTCAAGATACTTCTAAGTCCAATTCTTTGATGTCATTTCAAGACGTCAACCTACCCCATGAAGTATCACTTCAAGATACTTCTGACTCCAATTTTTTGATGTCACTTCAAGACGTCAACCTATCCCATGAAGTATCACTTCAAGATACTTCTAAGTCCAATTCTTTGACGTCATTTCAAGACGTCAACCTACCCCATGAAGTATCACTTCAAGATACTTCTGGCTCCAATTCTTTGATGTCACTTCAAGACATCAACCAATCCCATGAGGTATCACTTTTAGATACTTCTGGGTCTAATTCCCTTTGTCCTGAAGTGTCACGTGAAGATGCTTCTAGGTTCCCCAATGTTCCACTTTGTCCTGAAGTGTCATGTGAAGACGCTTCTAGGTTCCCCAATTTCTCACTTTGTCCTGAAGTGTCATGTGAAGACGCTTCTAAGTCCCCCAATTTCACACTTTATCCTGAAGTGTCATATGAAGACGCTTCTAGGTCCCCCAATTTCCCACTTTGTCCTGAAGTGTCATGTGAAGACGCTTCTAGGTTCCCCAATTTCACACTTTGTCCTGAAGTGTCATATGAAGATGCTTCTAGGTCCCCCAATTTTACACTTTGTCCTAAAGTGTCATGTGAAGATGCTTCTAGGTCCACGCTTTCCCCTGAAGTGTCATGTGAAGATGCTTCTAGGTCCCCCAGTTTCACACTTTTGCCTGAAGTGTCCCGTGAAGATACTTTTAGGTTCCCCAATTTTACACTTTTCCCTGAAATGTCACATGAAGATAATTCTAGATTCCCCCATTTTAAACTTTCCCCTGAATTATCACTACAAGATAATTCTGGGTCTAACCCTTTGATATCACTCGGACAGGTTTTGAGTGATATCAGTCCTGACTCTGAGGTGTCATTTCAAGATACTTCCGGGTCTCCTTCCATATCACGTAAAGATATAGTTGCGTGTTCTCGGGTATCACTTCAAGATACCTCCGAGTCCTTATTGATGTCACTTAGAGATGTCAAACCTTATTCCGAAGTATCACTTTTAGATACTTCTGGGTACACTCCTTTAAATTTCTACTTTGAAGTATCACTTCAAGATACTTCTGGGTCTATTCCTTTAAAACGTTACTCTGAAGTATCACTTCAAGATACTTCTGGGTCTAACCCTTTTTTAATCTTGGATCTAAGATATCACGCCAAGATACTTCCGGGTCTTCTTCCATATCACTTGAAGATATGGGTATTTGTTCTCGGGTATTTTCTCAAGATACTCTCGAGCTCTTTTCCAATTAATTTCAAGTTGATAGTTCTTCTCTGTTTTAATTAAATTTGGTCCCTTATCATTATGACAACCTCTACCAATTGAATTGCAATCATGATCATTAATATTGCTCGCACATTCTCAAATTCACAAATCTTTATTTATAATTATATTTAACACGTTATAATTTCCCTTATTAGTTGATATATATTTTTTGGAATATTTTCTATATCAGTTGGTGTAACATTATAGGCACCAACGTATTCGCATAATATGGTTGTTGAAGCACATATTTATGTTTCATCAGAGGACATCATTGTGTCACTCTGACTTGTTTCTGCACATCGGTGGCAGAGTTTTAGCTTGTTCTAATTTAAGAAAAAACGTGGTCTGTTGTCAGTTGCGTAGCCAGACCTTACAACATAAAATGGGAGATTTACCTTTAGTAAGAACTTGTCCAGATTTTCCTTTTAATCAATGTAGTGTCCATTTGCTGGGCTCTTTATGATTTCTTCTAAAAAGGGACGTGGTAACCGTATAACCAAGGCATACTTATGCGTGTTTGTATGCCTTGTAACCAAGGCTATTCATTTAGAAGTCGTTAGCGACCTTAGTACTGATGCCTTCCTTTCATGCCTACGCAGGTTCATATCGAGACGCGGAAAACCGGCAGTAATATACTGCGACAGTGGGAAAAGCTTCGTAGGCGCGAAATACGAGTTAGGGAAAGTTATGCGATCCAGTCGACATTCGATTCATACTTATGCAACCAACGAAGGCATACAATTTATGTTTTCACCCCCTTATGCCCCTCACTTTGGTGGGATTTGGGAGTCAGGCGTTGCGCCAAATATCACTTAAACGTATAACAGGAAAGCTTCTTTAACTTTGAGAAGTTAACCACTTTTTGCACAGATAGAGATAATCCTCAACTACCGACCTATATCTGCTTTATCATCAAATCCTACTGACCTTAATCCTTTGACTCCTGGGAATTTTTAATTGGCCGCCCGTTGATGTCTGTACCGACACCGCCTACCACGGCCTCGAGAACCAAATGGGCAAAGGATTGATCGTCCGCTCAAGTGGAAGATCTGGTGCTGTTGAAGGAAGAATATGCCTCCCTTACACTGGATGTGCGTCATTCCTGCGTCAGCAGCAGAAGTGTTGGAGCCCAGTCTCCAACGGCCCCCCAGGATGTCTACGCCTGTCTTATCTATGACAGGCGAAGAAGGAGAAGTCTGCCGGCTGCGGGCAGACGGCCATGATTATTATATTACCAACTACGTTCACAAGGTTAGCAATCTTTTATTTTAAGTAAATACGGCAAGTAAATAACCAAATATTCAATAAATGTGCATTACGGCGTGGACACCTATCTAAAACTGGAACAGCAAAACAGTTCTATATTTAAACTAATAGAACTCCCGGCCTTATTTCCGACCCCTATTGATTCTGTACAGTCAAAGTAATAAATTACACGAAACTTCCCGAAATGTACAATCATTTTAATAAAATATTGCTCTTCATAAAATATTGCGCCGAGCAGAAATTAAATGGTTCGTGTTATTTGTTTGACTACGGCCTTTATCATTATGATTTGCAATTATATTTTCTTTGTGTAAGGCATGTTAAATATTATATTGGGTATTTAGCATAGGATTGGTAAAATAATAATAATATATATGGATGCTTCACACCACGTCAATCTGGCCCCGTGTTAAGTATCTGAAGACCTGAGGGGCAATTCTGCTAAATAAAGCCTGCATTAATACAATTACAATCAAGTCCCGATACGCTTATACTCCCAATAGGTGTTTTTATAAACGTTAAACCAACGTGAAACGCGCTCTGATTGGTCGAAACGTCATAAAATCCGTTCATCGTAACATGACGCTACACTTTCAATCCAAATAAAGTGAAATTGACTGTTTAAATTATCTACTTTAAATACAAGAACTGAGGTTCAGATCCATAAACTCTATGTGATTTTTAAAAGCAGAAATTAAATGGTTCGTGTTATTTGTTTGACTACGGCCTTTATCATTATGATTTGCAATTATATTTTCTTTGTGTAAGGCATGTTTAAGATTATATTGAGCATTTAGCATAGGATTGGTAAAATAATAATAATATCTATGGACGCTTCACACTACGTCAATCTGGTCCCGTGCTAAGTATCCGAAGAACTTGTGTTACAGGTACCAGAGACAACGGGAAGTATATATTTTAATACTTTTTATACTATACATATATATAAGACTTATTATATTATACACATATTTAATACATACATACATTATATTTAATACACATCCATGACCCAAGAACACAGGAAAAACGGCGGGATTCGAACCGACGTGACCCTCGGCTTGAGCAGCAATGCGCTGAACCACTGAGCCACAGAGGTCGTCGAAAGGTAAAAGTAGCATAGAATTGGTAAAATAGGTATAGTATATTACCGCGAGAAAGCCATGCGTAAATAGGGTGGCTGAAAATTGGTACGGAATAGCACGATATGTGTTTTGACGTGATGTGAAGCGTTCATAATCTTATATCTTCTTTTTCTTCTTCTGATGTATAAAAAATGAATTGCAGTTTCTTTTTCTTGCTTAAACTCGAGAACGGCTGGACTGATTTAGCTAATTTTAATATTGAATTAATTGTTGAATGCCAGAGACGGTTGAAACGTTGAGAAATATTGGAAAAAATGCTAGGAAAATACTTAAAATGATGATTGAATTTTCCCATAGATGAGACAAGAGACAAGGAGACCTATCTTATTACCTGTCAAATTATGTAAAATATAACAAAATCATATATTATGTTGGTACCTATAGGTTGTAGTTGCAGGACATATAGGTGAAGTTATTTAATTTTTCCAGTTCAGACAGATTAGACATTTAAAACAGAACGTGTGTCGGATCAGCTATTAAACAGATAGATAAAATTAATCTACTATTCTCCTCAATAAATGTTAAAACAATTCTGAAAACTCATTAAACACAGACATATTCTGCGCGGCGGCGTTGACCTTTTTAAGTCGCGCGTTTGTATGGAATCAGTAACTTAAAACTTTTGATCCATTTTCCAATTTCGAGAAAGTTCTTAATCGGTATGGGGTGGGCTGGGATTTGCGGATCTGTAAATCACGTTTTCAGCGTGATAAATAATTGCTAAGTGCTCCTTGAAAATATTTAAAACTAGCCGTTACCCGCGGCTCCGCCCGCGTAAATACAGTATCCCACACGAACATTGTACTTTTTCGGAATATAAAATAGCCTATGTTAAAATCGAGGGGGGCAATTCTGCTAAATAAAGCCTGCATTAATACAATTACAATCAAGTCCCGATACGCTTATACTCCCAATAAGTGTTTTTATGAACGTTAAACCAACGTGAAACGCGCTCTGATTGATCGAAACGGCATAAAATCTGTTCACGGTAACGTGACGCTACACTTTCAATCCAAACAAAGTAAAATTGACTGTATAATTTGTCTACTTTAAATACGAGAATTGAGGTTGAGAGCTCAAGCTACTACCATAACAAATTTCATCAAAATCCGTTCAATAGTTTTTACGTGAAAGAGTAACAAATATCCATCCATCCATCCTATTAATATTATAACTGTGAAAGTTTGTGAGGATGGATGTATGATGGATGTTCTCTAATATTGTAGAACATACTTGTATTCTATCATCAATAGTTTCTGCATGCGACTAAACATGTTTCATGGCATTTTTTCACACCTTGGGTTACGTTACTAAAGATTTAGTAAGGATCCTTTCTAGCAATAAATATAGCAACAGGCCTCAGGATGCAAATTTTCAAAATTTCATTGTCAGGTCATTCTGATACACGTTCTCATACGAATCGAATTGTGAATTAAGCAAGAACGTGGATTGGATTTGAGGTATTATAATATTCAAAAGTTACCTTTTTTTGTAAGATGCTGTATTGTTTAGAAAGTAAATTTAAATAAAATTACTACACAACTTCCATTCAACTTCATTGATTTTCTGAGTTTTAAATAGTTTTATTAAATCATCATACATTGTGTTTTAAATAAAGTTTTTTTCCAATCTGAAGGTCAATTCATTGGCAAGTAGTCGTCCTGAAACAAAATGCATTGTAAATTCAATGAAAATGTTACTGTTCGAATTTGGGTATCAAGATTTGTCATAAGGCATCGCAAGCGACATGTCATTTAGCGATGACTAATGTCAAATCCCATACATTTATGATTGCGAAGTTCGCCGTTGAAATTATCGAATGCTTCTTGACTTGAGGCCCGGTATTGTTAAGATAGGTAGCTATTCAAAATGGAAATTTATTAATTACACAAGATACACGTTTAATTGTAAGATATTTAATGTAAAATTACACCGCTCTGCAGTGCTATTCTCTAAGGTTATTTTGCTATCTCGACAGCTGAATCCGCGATGAGATTTCAAATTTGTATTCTTTAAACTTCGAACGTGCTGGTGGCGCGTCACATTCGAGCGCGGAAATGAGGCGAACCCTCGCGTGTGATTATTTTGACATTAGAACTATGAACTTGGTATTCTGTAAGCAAATTACCGCCTCGCAAGGCGGGAATTTGAAACTTTCGAAGCTCATTCCACTTGTCATTTTGTAAGTTCCTCAAGAGGTGTCGAGATGGCGAGTGACTTTGTAATAAAACAATCAAGATGGTCAATTTTAGTTTTAGAAAATAACTTAACGTATGGATAAATAGTGCTATGTAGCTAAAATACTTATTTAAAAGGAATTTTGGGATAGGCAATCCCAAAATTCCTCTTAAAGATACTTCTTACTAACTCAACTAATATCTACCTATTATAAATGTGAAAGTTTGTGAGGATGGATGAATGTTTGTTACACTTTCACGCAAAAACTAGTAAGTATTATAAATGTGAAAGTTTGCGAGGATGTATAGATGGATGTTTGTTACTCTTTTACGCAAAAGCTCCTGAACGGATTACGATGAAATTTGGCATGGTAGTAGTTTAGGCTCTGGATTAAAACATAGACTAAATTTTATCCCGAAAAAGTACAGTGTCCCGTGGGATACCCAATATTATACCTATTTACGTTGGCGGAGATGCAGGAAAAATCTGGTTAATAATATAACTCCGCACACCGATGACGGTGGCCGGTTTCATTGAATCGCAGGAGTAATTTTATAGTGCCCAAGTGTGTGCGCAGTACACAAGAGCACTCTATCTTCCTTTACTCTCATAACCTAGTGGGACTGGCGAGAGATCAGACACAGGTCCGACTTTTTACATGCCCATCCGACGCATGGCTCATCTTTCTTGTCAGACAATCAGGTGATCCTGCCTGCCTGCATTGCATTGTCCTACCCAAACTTGGAAACAACATTTTTTGTTGTTCCAATGCGGGAATCGAACCCATGACCTCCGAGTCGAGAGCCAAGCTCTTACCACTAGACCACGGAGGCTGTAATAATAAAACAGATAATAATATTATTATTTTGAAACAAAAAATTAAACCGACTTCCAAAGTAAAAATACACAAAAAAGTATGAAATAAAACTTATTCTCTAATTTTTAAATAATTCCCCTTTCAAATTTGGCTCAAATTTTTACTATTTCTCTACTCAATATTCTTTATTTTGTAATCGGTACCACTACCAGCCCAAACAATATTCTACAATATTTTGTAGAACTCACGTTCATATTTGCTAGTAACTACCGACTTCAAAATTAAGTGGAATGAGTAAAGAAATAGTTAAAAAAGGAGAATTATTAAGAAATTAGAGAATAAGTTTTATTTCATACTTTTTTCTGGTAGCATAATGCATCAGAAAAAGCCAAAACCGCTTTATGTGTCCATATAAATTTCGAAGAGTTCCCTCGATTTCTCATGGATCCCATCATCAGGTTTCCACTTTAGTTACTGCAGGACCAACTACGAAGTATACCCCTGACAACGACACAAGAATTTTGGAAATATGTCCACAAACAGCATAGTAATGTGATGATGGTGGTGATGATGATGAATACTCTAATTGACATAGTGGCATATGTTTGCAGTTCTTTAAACAACGCCGAAATCTCCAAACATGTATCTATAAGGTGTCAGGAGTTCTGTTCAGTACTTTTGGACTCAGGGTATACCTTGAAGCAAAATCTTACTTTTTGGTAGCATATGCTTGAACTACTTCAGAAAAAGTCGAAATCACCATATGTGTCCATATAAATTTCGATGAGTTCCCTCGATTCCTCATGGATCCCATCATCAGGTCACCACTTTGATATCAAAATGACCATTTTGGATTACACCCTATACATCACAGAAATAATTTTGAAAATCGGTCCACAGGCAATACAGCCAAACGTATAACCGCCTCCTTTTTTTGGAAGTCGGTTAATTAAATGAAAAGAATTTGCAAGTATTTAAACATGTTTTATTATAATATTTATATACATATAACAAAAAGGAATTCCTATAAGTCTTAATATCATCACAAGGTCTCGTTGGCATTTGGGGTCGCACCGGGGGCCTCTGGTACTGGCGGAGATACCTGTAATAGAGATGAAATACCAATTAATATTTAACTTTTTATAAGCAAAATTATATTATGAACAATATTATAATTGATTAATATCTCACTTGACTATAAAAAAGGAAAAGCAGTAAGTATGCAATAATATGACCAACACTACCTAGGTATTGACGGTGGGTTCGATGTTCCCGGTAAACACTCCTTTTTATAATAAATATTAATTACTTTGAGACCACATTTTTACTTTTTTAAATAAGGTATATTCTTAATTAATACAACTAGAGGAAAAATGTATCTTACATAACATTGTGAACTCGTATGTTGTTCTTTTTTAAATCTAAATATATATAAAAGGCAAACCTGACTGACACATCTATCAACGCACAGCCAAAACTACTGAACTGATAGTTGTAATGATGTAGGTATCCGCCAAGAAAGGATTTTTGAAAAAAAAAGCCCGCTAAGGGAGTGAAAAAGGGATTAAAATTTTGTATGGAAACCGAACTCCACGTGGATGAAGTCGCAGGGCAAAAGCTAGTAGAATTATAAAATTAAACATACCTCCAGAGTATTACACACACTCATACTTGGAAATTGGAATAATATCATCATGAGTGGGACTGGTCACATCCGGTGTTGCAAATTGGTGAATCTAAAATAAATTTTACCAAGCTTTAACTTTTACTGTTACTTTTTAATATTGTCATCAATCTGATATTATGAAATTGTGTTTTATGTAAAATCACAGAATAAATATTAGTCTAACAAGTAAAATAAAAGTAAATATGATTCATTTAGAAAACAAAATACAAGATATGACAGAAAGTAAGTTTTATCTATACTAATATAATAAACAGGAAAAGTTTTTTGTTTGTTTGTTTGCATCAAATAGGCTCCGAAACTACTATTCCGATTTTGATGAAATTTGGCACAGATACAGCATAGAGCACAGGGAAGGACACATCCTACTTTTTATTGCAGCAAAGATGTACAGTTTCCGCCAGTTTCCTTTAGCACGCACAAAGTCACGGGCAATATCTAGTTAGGTATATAATACTGAGAAAAGCTCAATAATTTCGTCACCACCTGATACAGGGAAAAAGCAGCTTTAACCGTGAAGCTGTTTTTTGCTTTTATCTGCCCAAAACTAACCAATATTTATAATATTTTATACTTTCTTGTATAATGATCACAGTAAAAAGGCACTTTTATTATAACAAACCTCTTTGTCCGTCATTTCCAAGTTTTTATGCAGCTTCTGTTATTGGAGGTAAAGTTGTTCCCAGCTGTCTTCTTCTCTTGGGCTTGGAACTTTCAGAAATCCTTTAGCCAGGTTAGATATGAGCTCTAAATGGATGAGATCATGAGACTCTCTTTCTGTGGAGTTATAATACAAAACATTTAATAAAGGTACCTACATATTATTGGACAAGAGCATCAGGGACTAATAAAAAGAAAAATGGGTTACTTACTCCATGTTCATTGTTGTAAATCCAAATTTCATATTAACATGATCTCATGGACAGCACTAGGAATTTCCGTGATTTCAAGCGTTTTTGCCACGATTTTATTATTGGAAACACTCAAACACAAAACACAAAAAATTCAGAATAAAAGACAAACTTATCTTTCGCTTAGTATGACATAATAATCTTTATTCCCGTGGTGATTTCCCTTTAGTTCTTTGACTTTTTGGTCATTGCAACTATGTCCTGTCTCCCGCTTTGCTTGGGGAAGGAACTAGGAATTCTTCCTACAGATATTTAGCATGTCCCTCCGGGCACCCCTGAGATCATATCAAAGGGCTTTTGTGGATGGTTACCGCTGTCGATCCTGGCTCACAGGAGTTGCAGTGGTGTGAATATGTGGTGGGCCAATGTCCGTTTTAATTCATGTTTTCTTTCGCACATTATTAAAATGTTCAACCATATTCAATATGTAACATGGATCTAAATTCCAAAGACGCAATATGCTGCTTTGTTTTGTTTAGCAATGGCGCGTAACATAAATCAAATAAATAGGATAAAAACAATGCTAATATTACCTACGAACTTGAAACTACTCTGAGACAACAACAAACTTTGATTTGACATTTACACTCTCCATAGTCTATGGAATTGCGCAATACCATAGAGCATAATCATTGTACTTTTCAGTTTTACCTGTTTTAAAATTAAGATAATGTTTATAAAATGTTAATTTATAGATTAGCAGCTATAAAATACTTAGTTTTGTACACAATATGGCTTATTTTAATAATTAAACCATAATAAAGAAATCTTGCTTATGTTGCCCAACATGAGTACAACTCTAGTCATTCGACCTTCATCTCGAAGCTCACTTCACTTCGCAAGTGCCTATGTTGTGTTTACAGAATATGAAAGTAAAGTGAGATGAGTTTGCCTGCGAAGGGAGTTCGTTCATCTGAGTGAGTCTCGAAGGCTGTGGTGCGTGTTACAGAATTGCACGGCTGCACAGCGTAGACTGATGTCATATGAAACGTATATATTTTTGTGTAGAGAATAAAGGTAAATTCTGAATAGCTACTGCCTCGTTTCGTTGTAAACTTACCCTAATTATAGAATATCGGTCCATCTCAAATCCCTTGAGTTGTGAAAACGTGATAAATACCTAAACAGGCTACCGGGAGTCCATAGAACTTAGCAATTCATCATACAAATTTAATTTCATAGTGACTTTTATGCAGCGAACAGTAAAACTCATTTAGGTATGATGAATGCTGAAAAATGAAAATCGCTCCGAGCGATACTTGGAGCTATTGTGTAGGGAAATGCGATAGGAATTTTCCTTTGAATATAATTCGGGACTTTATTTAATACTAGCAGACCGACAGACCGATGCGACCTATTTTTCTCAAGCAGAAGCCTATATTGTCGAAAATCAAAGATTTCAAAACTCAAGGCTATGACGAGCATAACAGACAGAACAAAACTTCATACAATAAAAAGTTACGCCATCTTGGTTTTCACCATACTTCGTATGTCAAAATAGCCCCAAATTTCTAAAAAGTGGGCCATTTAACTAGATATACTTTTTGCCTCAATATGCCTCGTCTATCAATTTCTACGTCGAAAATATTATGCCAGCTTCGTATTGAATTACATAGCGTGTGATTTGAGAGCTTGTTAATTCAAGTAGCGTTTGATAAGCTCATTCACGAAGTATAGATACCAGGAGTCCGAACGTAATGTTAAAATAATGGTCTCACTTTAGGGGACAGATTTTTTGCCGGCAGAGAACGCCATTGTTTAAGAAGTACCAAATGCGATTCAGGACTTTGCGCTGATTGGACCACCACAATAGCCAGCCAGTACGTCCAAAATTCTAGCGCAGCCAGTGGTAGAAAAGAGAACTAAGATCTGGGTTTATTATTGTGTACATAAATACTATGGAAAGGCTTTACCGTTCGGACTCCTGGTATTCTATACTTCGTGAGCCCATTAGTCACCCACCTGGTTGAAGTACCACCATTTTCTACCGCGGAAAAGCTTAACAGGGGAAGGCTCCATGCTGCCGAGATGCGGTGCTTTCGGATTCACGTTCAAATGGTTACCGCTCATCTATAAATATGTGTTGAGGTAAATGAAATTACTTAAAAATTGGAGTAAAATAAATAAAAATAAAAAAAGTTATCGAATTGAGCGAAGACATGACATCACTGACTCACAGGAAACCTAAAAGACGCTTGTGTTTCTCTGAATGAGTTAGATCTTGGAGGCATAAGAAGGGTGAGTGATTAAAAATCCAGCAATTACTTGCAATCCTTTGGTACTTTTGGTATCAGTAAATGAATATTTATATTTTCTATCTATACTAGTCTATACTAATATCTATACTTCTATACTATCTATACTAATATTATAAATGCGAAAGTGTGTCTGTCTCTTTCTCTGTCTGTCTGTTACCTCTTCATGCTTTAACCGCTGAACCGATTTTTATGAACTTTCGTATAGACATACTTTGGGTCCCGTTTGTTTGTTTGGGTGCGGGCGGAGCAGCGCGCAAAAGCTAGACTTTATATTTTATCATAGATGAATAATTGTCTGTGTATTTTATAGAGGATTTGTTTGTTTGCATTGAATAAGCTCCGAAACTACTAGACCGATTGTGATGAAATTTGTTACAAATATAGAGACCACGGGGAAAGACATAGGCTACTTTCTGTTATAACTAAATGTACAGTTCCTGCGGGATTTCCCTTAGCGCCCACCAAGACGCGGAAAATACCTAGTATAAAATAAATTATAATAGAATTTGTCGATCTAAGGGTAAATTCACAGCTGAAAAAAATGATACGACATGCGGCGCTTCATATTTGAAAAAGCTATTCAAGATTGAACTTTATTTTTTACACAAGAAGACACACGGTTCATTGCACCGCGCACGTGCAGTGTATGACTGATGTCATATATAACGTGTTCGTGTAGTGAATTAAGTTCAAATTTTAATAGTTACATTAAAAACTAGCTGTTGCTGGCGGCTCCTCCCACGTAAATATAGTATCCCTGGGGAGCACTGTACTTTTTCGGGATAAAAAGTAACCTATGTTTTAATTCAGAGCCTAAACTACAATCATACCAGATTTCATCAAAATCCGTTCAGTAGTTTTTGCGTGAAAGAGTAACAAACATCTATCCATATATCCTCACAAACTTTCACATTTATAACATTAGTAGGATGTAGGATTCATGTATCGTCAAGGTGTGAACTGACTTCCACAAATCATACTTGGAAATTCCACATGGCGTTCTGTCGATACTTGTTCTTGTAGGTGCTGTATGGGTTGTCTGGATTCCGGTCCTCTCTTCTTTTATTTCCGTCGTCTATCTCTTTTGATTGCCAATCATCATCACTTCTTCTCTGTGAAATATATAGGAGAGATTGCTCATTCAGAAATTTGGTCACCATCGCGGTTAGTACAACAATATAATGTAATCGTGGTGGAAGTGAATTGTTAGAATTGTTTTTATCTTATTATGCTTTGATTTAATAGAGTTCTAATGAATATAAAAAATATAAGGTAAGTAAATGAAAATTTAAAACAATTGCTTTAAAAATTGGTCCACTTAATGAATTACCACCATGCGACGGGATATTAAACCGGCGTGAAGAACCGGCCTATTATCTCCTTTTAGCAAAAATAATATGTGAAAATTGTTTCTCAAAAAATATATATAAGGTTTCGTAAAATCGATTACGGATACTTCGGGCATATGATCTACTGCTTATGTAAATACGTTTAAGCAAAAAATAATACTTTTTTTTTTTTCTTTATATGGGCGAGTTTGCGTTTTGTGGATAGACATGAGATGATTTTTACTTTGAGTATGACAATTATTTATCTACTTAACGTTTTTACATAAGAAGTGGATCATGTGCCTGAAGTATCCGTAATTGATTTTTGGAGACCTTATATATTTATTAAAATCTAAATTATTTAAGAAAAGTCATGATAAATATGTGCATAGAAGTAACCTTGCAGTGGGCATTTTATAACCTAGCACCCCTAATAATAAAAAGATTTACACCGCAGATACGATAATCCATGTTGCATCCACGTATGACACTTACAACAAAATGAATTAGATTATCTCCGAGGAAGGTGTGCAATCGTTAATAAAATTATTGATTTGTTTAATAAGCTTAAGCATACAAAAATTCTTAAACTACTTTTTAAATTATATAAATGAAATTAAACCGACTTCCAAAGTAAAAATACACAAAAAAATATGAAATAAAACTTATTTTCTAAATAATTCCCCTTTTAAATTTGGCTAAAATTTTAACTATTTTTCTACTTAATCTTCTTAATTTATTAATAATATTACACTTAATATGAGCAAAACTTTAAATGTACCTATACAACCAATAGAAATAAAGGATATCTTTCGAATCCAAAGTAAAAAAGCTGGAAACCCAATAATTATAGAATTCTCTTCTGTAACAACTAAGGAAGCAATAAAAAATAGCTTGAAGAAGTACAACAAACAAAATAATAATGCGTTAAGAGCATCTGATTTAAAAATAATAGCCACAGATAATAATGAACCCATTTATATATCGGAC